>JBBDHG010000013.1:845000-855000 GCA_037951165.1 Lophius americanus | reverse complement strand
CTGTCCACCACCATCTATTTATTGGGTCATCTGTCTGCTAACCTGTGTGTGTGTGTGTGTGTGTGTGTGTGTGTGTGTGTGTGTGCGTGTGTGTGTGTGGCCCAGCAGTGTTTTTCGTCCAATTATTAAGACACATTTTCTTCGAAAATTAAACAGTAACCTTTTCAGTTCAGGTGAATCTTTGGGAAACAAGCAGGAGATCCTAAAGATTCTTGCACAGAGCTTTGAAAGAGGCTCCGCCCCCTCAGAAACAAAATCCTATAAACTACCAAACCGCATGAAATGCTGGTTCCAGCTGGACTGGACCCACCCAGACCTGATCACTACCAGCCCTGTTCAACCACATCCTCACATCCTTGGACCATCTTCAGAACCAGGAAGTTGGCTCCAGGTCTCACCAATAGCACAAAATGTCAAAATCAACAGAAATTCCAAAAGGTGTTTGAAATCCATCAGTGTGCGAAGGGTTCCACTGTTGTTTCTAAGGTTCTGGTTCTACACTGATCCACAGTTAGACATCATCTACACGTGGAGAAGACCTGGATCAATAGAGAACCATCAAAGAAGTGGAACTTCTTTCTGATGGTTCTTCAGATAGAGACCACCGTGGTCACGGAATTCCTCCAAGACCATGGTGAAGGTTCATTCAGGAAGTCACAGAAAACCCAGAGAGAACATCAAGGACCTGCAGGCCTCTCTCACCTCAGTAAAGGTCAGAGGTCATGGCTCCACTGTTCCAGAGACAATGGACTAAAATGGCATCATGGTAGGGTGGTGAGGATAAAGCCACTGCTGACCCAGAAGAAGATTAAGGCTGGTCTGATTTTACCCACAACACACCTTGATGACCCTCAGAGCTTCTGGGAGAATCTTCTCCGGACTGATGAGTTGAACATTGACCTGTTTGAAGACGTGGGTCCAGTTCCACCTGGTGGAAACCAAACAACCAGAAGAACATCAGACCTACGATCCAACATGGAGGTGGACGTGGAATGTTGATGAGATGATCTACGAGTTGTTGTGGACCTGAGAAAATCAGTTCCTAAACAAGTTTCATAAACCCTCCAGTGTTTCTGCCCTGAAGCGGTTCTGGAGTGAAGAACATCCCAGTGATGTCAGAGACTGATCTGTAACATCTAGATATTAAGATACTTTTTCATGAGCTTTAAGATGCAGAAGTCCCAGAAATAAAGGTCCTTTTGGCTGATCTTCATACCGGAGGGAAGAAGGGACCACGTAAGAGCTCTAGACCACATTTACAGATAAACCCAATTCAAGGACATCAGAAGAGTGAAGAACGCCCACTGACCCTCTGTGAGGACCCTCTGTGAGGACCCTCTGTGAGGACCCTTTATTTATCGGGAGAACAAATTCATAACTCAAGAAACTGAACTCCAAAAACTCTTGTGGACCTGCTTCATGTCACTCTGGTACTGGGCCGCTGTGATTCAGGGTTATGACCAGGACGACCTCCATGATGCACCATCAGTCCAGTAACCTTGCATACAAGGTAAATGAGCGTGAAGGAGAGAACCTGACTGGACCTTTGTGTGGGAGAATCTATCAACAACACCCTTTTCTCCTCTCCCCACTGTTTTCTCCGTCTCTGTTTAGTAAACAACACCAGACAGACAGAACCCAGTGAGTGCGTGCCTCTCCGAGGATAATTGGGTGTAAAAAAGTGCAGCACGGAACAGACTGTGGCTCGGATTCTGGTTCTGAGTCCAGGAGCCAAGAAAATATATGTCTAAAAAGATAAAAAGATTTAGAAAATACAGTAGATAGAATAAAACATCTACGAGTGGATGAGGGGCGAACCAAGAATGAGCCAAAGCCTGAGATAAAGCAATAGTTACATTAGTTACATTAGTTACATTAGTTACAGCTGTTGCAGTATTTACATTAGATACAATAATTACATTAGTTACAATAATTACATTAGTTACAATGGTTACATTTGTTTCAGTGGTTACATCTGTTACATTAGTTACAGTAGTAACATTAGTTGTATTGTGGGTACATTTGTTGCAGTAAGTGAATATTTTACATTTGTTGCAGTGGTTAGATAAGTTATAATTATAATAGTTACAGTAGTTACATGAGTGACATTACTTACTTTAGTTACAGTAGTTACAATCGTTTCAGCACTATAATTTGTCAAAGTAGTTACATTAGGTACATTTTTCACATTTGTTATAATAGTTACATTAATTGCAGTAGTTACATTAGTTATAGTAGTAACATCCGTTGTAGTAGTTACAGTTGTAACATTTGTTACAGTAGTTACATTTTTTACAGTTTTTGCCCTAGTTCAATTTTTATAGTAGATATATTAGTTACAGTAGTTACATTTGTTATAGTAGTAACATCCGTTACAGTGGTTACTGTTTTAACAATACTTAAAATACTTATATTAGTTACATGAGTGACATTGGTATCTGTAGTTACAGTAGTTACATTTGTCACATTCGTAACAGTAGTTACAGCTGCTAAATTAGTTAGTTAGTTAGTTAGTTAGTTCTAAACCAGCAGAGCTGCTCTCACCACCATTATGGAAATCTTTCCCTTCACAAAACAAATATTAGTCTCTTAAACGTGTGCCTATCTGAGACCATTCCTCATCACAGAATCTCACCAGCTCCTTCAGGTTCTGAGGTCCACACTGGTGGACTCTCCTCTGCAGCACATCCCACAGATGTTCTGGTGGGTTTGGGTCAGGTGACTGGGATGGTCATGGCAGAACCTTTATTCTGTGACCTCTGAACCATTCTTGGGTTGATGTTGAGGTGATCTTCAGAACATTGTCCTGCTGGAAGGTCCAACCACGACCCACTTTAATGTTCCTGACAGGCTTTTAGGTCTTCATCCAGTATCTGCTGGTGTTTGATGGAGTCCATGGAACCATGTCTTTAACAAGATGTCCAGAACCTTTAGAAGAGAAACAGCCCAACAGCATCAGAGATCCTCCACCAGACTTCACAGTGGGTGTGAGGGGCTTTATCTATGGCTTTCTTGCTAGGCCAAACCAAACTTAGATGTTTGTAGCCAAAAAGTTCTACTTTGGTCTCATCTGACCTCTGACCTTGTTCCAGTGAAAGTCCCAGCGGTGTTTGTCAAACTGTAGCAGCGTTAGCTTGTAGCAGCGTTAGCTTGTAGCAGCGTTAGCTTGTGTGTGACGAGAGCAGAGGCTTTTTTCTTGCTACCCTCCCAAACAGCTGGTGTTGGTGTCGGCGCCACCTGGTGGTGGTTAGGGAGACTTTCTGAACCCAACGTTCATCTGACCTCTGACCTCTCTAGCTGTGATCCTTGGAGAGTCTCTATCCAGTCCAACCTTCCTCCTCACAGTGTGTGGGGTCAGTTTGCAGACGCGTCCTCTTCCAAGCGGATGTCTAACATCTCCAGTCTCTTTAAACTTCTTCATTATTGATCTAACTGTTCAAACTGACCTTTGAACTGCTGAGATGTTCTTGTCTCTTGTGTCACCTCATATTTATACCCCAGTCAAACAGGAAGTACCTGTTCACCACTTCAGAGTTCCTGCTCACACAGGTGAAGACACAGATATAAAACGTATATAACAATAATTGCTTCAGTCGCCTTTAAAGAGAGGATTTACTGGAAGTATCAATAATTGTGACTCACATGTTTGAGATAAAAACGTTTGATTTATTTTAGTTCAGCTTCTTGACTTAAAGGTTAGATTTCAGAGGCGATGAAGAGATTTTCACTTCGGCATCTCATTAGACTATTTCCAATGGGAGCCAATTATTGTGGGGGGGCGGTGTAAATATGTCATCTCGCATGGGAACCCCCAGGATGAGCTGGAGGTTGGCGCTGGGGAGAGGAATCTTCGGAGGTGGCCTTCTGCCACCTCCACCGATCCGGCTAACAGGAAGGAAATGGATCTTTGACAGTATGGGGGGGGGGAGTTATTCAGATGTAAATCAAAGCTGACTCCTCTGGGTGTAAACGCTCCTCATGCTGAAGGAGGCTTTCTTATCGGGGGACACGGAGTTCTGGTTCTGGCTGTGTGCGGTGGGCGGGCCAGGACCGGTAATGTGATAGATGAACGGCGAGATTACGTAACCTTATTCATGAATGGTTTGCCCCCACATCCCACCAACACACACTCACATTCACACACACAGACACACTCACTCACACACACACACTCACACACACACACACACACACTCTCACACACACACACACACACACACACACACTCTCAAACTCATACACACACTCTAAAACTCACATACACTCACTCCCACTCTCTCTCTCTCACTCTCTCACACACACTCAGAGGCACACACACTCTCACACACACTCTCTCTCTCACACAAACTCTCTCTCTCTCACACTCACACACTCTCTCACACTCACACACTCTCACAGAGTGTGTCTGTGTGTATGTGTGTGTGAGAGTGTGTCTCATTAGTGCTGCTCTCTAAAACAGCTGATTGTTGTGAGTTTCCTAAAATAACCCGTTTGTTCTTTGGAAAAAAGTCTCCATGAAGACGATCCGTTAGTTTCTGCCTGACACTCAGAGGAGCAGAGAGGAGGAGAAAAGGTGGAGGACAGGAAACGAGACCGAGGGGTCAGAGGGCATTAGTGGCGTCTTCATCTTTTTTTCTTCGTCATCATCATCTTCGCTCTTTAATGAGACCCTTTGGCTCTGTGTTACATGATTACTATTATTACACGCACAAACACAAACATACACACACAAACATACACACACAAACACACAAACATACACACACACACATACACACACAAACACACAAACATACACACACACACAAACTCACACATACGCACATACAAACATACACACACAAACATAGACACACAGACACACACACACGCACACACACACACAAACATAGACACACACACAAACATAGACACACAGACACACACACACGCACACACACACACAAACATAGACACACACACACACACACACACACACACACACACACACACTCAGAGTTGACAGGGTTCAGTAACTCTAGTCTTCATACCGGGTCTGTGCTGTTAAAGGAGTGAGTTCTGTTTCTGGATGTGAATGTTTTAAATATAAACGCAGCTCATAGAAACGATCTTTAATTTAAACCACTCCTCTTTAAGTACATAAAGTTAACTCAACTTCAAAAACAGCAGTAATCGGAGTACAGATCATATATTTGAAGGTTGACGGCGTGATGAGTTCTGACACTTCCTGCTGCTTTCTTTTAAATAAAGGGTGATTTGGTCCTTCTTCACCAGCCGGGTTCTGGTTCTGATTATTTGTTGATCTCCTTCAGCTTCTCCTCCAAAATATAAATAAAGTTCATTTGAATATGAGAGAGCAGAAAGGGGAACGCTGACGGCGGATGTCATCCACATGTGGGGCTGCTGGAAACCCCACACACACACACACACACACACGCATACACAGACACACACACACACACTCATATACACACACTTACACACACACACACACACGCATACACAGACACACACACACACACTCATATACACACACTTACACACACACACACACACACACTCATATACACACACACACACTCATATACACACACACACGCATACACAGACACACACACACACACTCATATACACACACTTACACACACACACACTCATACACAGACACACACACACACACACTCATATACACACACTCACACACACACACACACGCATACACAGACACACACAAACACACTCATATACACACACTTACACACGCATACACAGACACACACACACACACACTCATATACACACACTTACACACACACACACGCATACACAGACACACACACACACACTCATATACACACACTTACACACACACACACACTCATATACACACACACACTCATATACACACACTCACACACACACTCTCACACACACGTTCACGCACACACATGGGCCATGAGGCTGGTTTTGATGAAGACGAGGAGAATGATTGATTGAGGTTATCTTAGCAAGGAGCTGAAGTGTGTTTTATTTGATGGTTGTAGTTCACTCTGTGAGTGACAGACTCTCTGCTGACCACGAAGAAGATTAAGGCAGGTCTAATTTTACCCACAACACACCTTGATGACCCTCAGAGCTTCTGGGAGAATCTTCTCTGGACTGATGAGTTGAACATTGACACGTTTGAAGACGTGGGTCCAGGTCCATGTGGTGGAAACCAAACACAGCGTTCCACCAGAGGAACATCAGACCTACGGTCCAACATGGAGGCAGACGTGGATTGTACTGAAGGAGAATGTCAGGTCATCAGTCAGTAGGTGGGTTTACATAAACACATCAAAGACACTGCAATTGGGAAAGGATGGGAAGTGTCCCGTGTAAACCCACCTAGTGAGGTCATCAGTCGGTGAGGTCATCAGTCTTTTAGGTCATGGTCTGTGATGTCATCAGTCGGTGATGTCATCAGTCGGTGAGGTCATCAGGCTGTGAGGTCATCAGGCTGTGATATCATCAGTTGGTGATGTCATCAGTCTGTAGGGTCATCAGGCTGTGAGGTCATCAGGAGGTGAGGTCATCAGTCTTTTAGGTCATGGTCTGTGATGTCATCAGTCGGTGATGTCATCAGGCTGTGAGGTCATCAGGCTGTGATATCATCAGTTGGTGATGTCATCAGTCTGTAGGGTCATCAGGCTGTGAGGTCATCAGGAGGGTTTGGTTGAAGCCGTTGGAGGAGGAACATGATATTAGATATTAAATCTGTATATTATTCTTTAAATTCTGCGTCCTTCTGTCTTGTCATTCTAAATACCGTTGTTTATGTTTTCCTCCACAGGTCCAGCGGTCCGCTTCAGCAACTTTGCCCACGATAAGCCGACGCCCCCTCCTGTGGTCGGCCAACACACCGTTCAGGTGCTGCGGGACACCCTGTCCTACGGTGATGACATCATCAAAGCGCTGCTGGATTCGAGGGCCGTGGCCCAGAATGAGGGGTTTAATCCGAGCTCCTGAGGGGGCCGCTGATACTAACAGCCCAGTGAACACGTCAGAAACATTTAGATGTTTAATTCTGCTCTTTGATGCCGAGTAATGAAAATCACCTGACTGAAGTAAACGATGATGTCGTTACAGACAATCATCAAACCCACTCAACCTTATCTCCTGTCTCTAAATCTCCAACCTTCTCCAACTCATCAAAGCTTTCCTCTAATCAGGTTTATGAACAACGCCGATAAATGTTCAACATTTATAATGATTTATTAAATTAATAAATCCTTTTAACAAACATTTCATGTTTGGACTATGAGATAAACATCATCTTAGATTCTGGGAACCTGGACCGTTTCTCTGTGTGAACCTGGACTGTTTCTCTGTGTGAACCTGGACTGTTTCTCTGTGTGAACCTGGACTGTTGCTCTATGTGAACCTGGACTGTTTCTCTGTGTGAACCTGGACTGTTTCTCTATGTGAACCTGGACTGTTTCACTGTGTGAACCTGGACTGTTTCACTGTATGAACCTGGACTGTTTCTCTGTGTGAACCTGGACTGTTTCTCTGTGTGAACCTGGACTGTTTCTCTGTGTGAACCTGGACTGTTTCTCTGTGTGAACCTGGACTGTTTCACTGTGTGAACCTGGACTGTTTCACTGTATGAACCTGGACTGTTTTACTGTGTGAACCTGGACTGTTTCTCTGTGTGAACCTGGACTGTTTCTCTGTGTGAACCTGGACTGTTTCTCTGTGTGAACCAGGACTATTTCTCTGTGTGAACCTGGACTGTTTCTCTGTGTGAACCTGGACTGTTTCACTGTTTGAATCTGGACTGTTTCTCTGTGTGAACCTGGACTGTTTCTCTGTGTGAACCTGGACTGTTTCACTGTGTGAACCTGGACTGTTTCTCTGTTTGAACCTGGACTGTTTCTCTGTGTGAACCTGGACTGTTTCTCTGTGTGAACCTGGACTGTTTCTCTGTGTGAACCTAGACTGTTTCTCTGTGTGAACCTGGACTGTTTCTCTGTGTGAACCTGGACTGTTTCTCTGTGTGAACCTGGACTGTTTCTCTGCGTGAACCTGGACTGTTTCTCTGTGTGAACCTGGACTGTTTCTCTGTGTGAACCTGGACTGTTTCTCTGCGTGAACCTGGACTGTTTCTCTGTGTGAACCTGGACTGTTTCTCTGTGTGAACCTGGACTGTTTCTCTGTGTGAACCTGGACTGTTTCTCTGTGTGAACCTGGACTGTTTCTCTGTGTGAACCTGGACTGTTTTACTGTGTGAACCTGGACTGTTTCACTGTGTGAACCTGGACTGTTTGACTGTGTGAACCTGGACTGTTTCTCTGTGTGAACCTGGACTGTTTCTCTGTGTGAACCTGGACTGTTTCTCTGTGTGAACCTGGACTGTTTTACTGTGTGAACCTGGACTGTTTCTCTGTGTGAACCTGGACTGTTTCTCTGTGTGAACCTGGACTGTTTTACTGTGTGAACCTGGACTGTTTCACTGTGTGAACCTGGACTGTTTGACTGTGTGAACCTGGACTGTTTCTCTGTGTGAACCTGGACTGTTTTACTGTGTGAACCTGGACTGTTTCTCTGTGTGAACCTGGACTGTTTCTCTGTGTGAACCTGGACTGTTTCTCTGCGTGTTGAACTTTGGATGAACCCCTGGAAGAAGACCGTCTCACAGGACTTTGTGTATCTTGTGGTGTTTCATGCCTCTGGTCTTCTGGTCGGTGGTCTCTGGACCCATCAGGACTCTCCTCTGCGTGGCCCCGCCAGCATGTCAGACTTCACGATGAATACCTCTGATTGTGACGAATCGTCTATTTCCTCTGAGGTTCCTGAAGATCGTGTTTTAGTGGAAGAAGGTTTGAAGCATCGTGTCCGTCCTGACTCCTCATGTAGGCCTCAGGTCTCCAGCCTCCTCTGAAGACCATTCCTATCATTTAGTCACACATACAGGACGGTGACCTACAGAGGTCCTACACCCCTGTAGGTCACCTGAAACAGGCCCCGCCCTCATTCGAGTCTGTTCAGGTCTTTTTGCATAGTTTAAGAGAATCGCTGGATAAGTAATACCGATAAAAAGAGAAGAAAGGTGAGGAGCATTTCCTGGATCTGAAGGCTTCTTTCCAGACCGCCGCTCCTCCAGCAGCTTCCATGACGAAGAAAATATGAAGACACCGGATCAACCGTCCTCATACGCGGTAAGCTCCTCCTCCCCCACTCCATCATCAGCTTTGCGACATCCTGAGAATCATCACTGATGTCATCGACGGTCTGACCGACGGCCAACAATCACATTTTTTCGTATGCGCCATAAATTTCTCGTCAAACGTATGAGACCCAAACAGACGTGTTGTCCACGTACGTCTGAGCACAACGAGGAAATCAAGATGTTTCTTTCTGTTTGTGTCTGAGCCCAGAACAGGAAGCTCCACTCCATCGCTGCTCTTCGTCCGTTCTCGTCACGCTCCACCGCCCGTTGGCGGAACTGGAGGGAGAGAGACATTCGGATGTACGGAACTCGCCAGGTCTTTAAACGTCCCTTATTCCCCGACATCTGGAGTGTGTGTGTTTAGATGTGTGTGTGTGTGTGTGTGTGTTTAGATGTGTGTGTGTGTGTGTTTAGATGTGTGTGTGTTTGTGTGTTTAGGTGTGTGTGTGTGTGTGTGTGTGTGTGTTTGTGTGTTTAGATTTGTGTTTGTGTGTTTAGATGTGTGTTTGTGTTTGTGTGTGTTTTCATGTGTGTGTGTGTGTGTGTGTGTGTGTGTGTTTGTGTCTGTTAAATGTGTGTGTGCATGTCTGTGTGTGTGTTTAGATTTGTGTGTGTGTGTCTGTTAAATGTGTGTGTGTTTAGATGTGTGTGTGTCTGTGTGTGTGTGTGTCTGTGTGTGTGTGTGTGTGTGTGTGTGTGTGTGTGTGCGACTGGGAGACGGATGTAACGATAACACTGAGGTCAGAAGACATAAATTATGCTTTTATTTTGAAAGGTTGTATAATACGT
>JBBDHG010000013.1:835000-840000 GCA_037951165.1 Lophius americanus | reverse complement strand
AGGTTTTACAGCCTCAGCACTTTGGATCTCAGAGAAGATGGACTTCAGCCGCTCGGGTCAGAATCACAGGTTAAAGAAACACATCCGTCATCTCGATGGCGGCGCCGCTGTCAGCCTACAGCAGCGCCGCGTTTTGTATAGCTGTTAGCCTCTCAGCTAGTTTGAGCCGCGCTAGCATGAGCTGCCTCCATGAATCTCCTGGAGCCGGTTAAACCTCCAATAACACAGCAGGTTCTTTGAACATCTGCATGTTTCTTCTTCTCGGTGCAGCAGAGTGACGTCGTGAAGGAACGGCACACGTTTCATCTCCTGAGGCTCCTCCCACAGACAATCAGAGTCCCTCTAGTCTGGCAGAGAACCACGAGCTTAAAATGTTGAGAAGCTGACTCAAACTCAGCTGAAATCACAAACCCACTCCGGTGCTGCTGGAGATCACGGACCGGAGCCAACAGAACCACGTCAGCTGCAAACAGCAGAGGTGCGATTCTAAGCTCCCAGAACTGGACCCTCTCCTCACCTCGAGTTAACAAGGTACCGGCCACGAATATCAGGGTTCTCTGCTGGCGGACTGTCCCCCTCAGGCTGGAGTCAAGAAGCCATCCTGCAGATCTGGATCTCCAGCAAACATCAACATCCTACAAAATCATCCGGATGTTTCTCTAATAGTGAGGTTCACACAGTCAAACAGTCCAGGTTCACACAGAGAAACAGTCCAGGTTCACACAGAGAAACAGTCCAGGTTCACACAGAGAAACAGTCCAGGTTCACACAGAGAAACAGTCCAGGTTCACACAGTCAAACAGTCCAGGTTCACACAGAGAAACAGTCCAGGTTCACACAGTCAAACAGTCCAGGTTCACACAGAGAAACAGTCCAGGTTCACACAGAGAAACAGTCCAGGTTCACACAGAGAAACAGTCCAGGTTCACACAGAGAAACAGTCCAGGTTCACACAGAGAAACAGTCCAGGTTCACACAGAGAAACAGTCCAGGTTCACACAGTCAAACAGTCCAGGTTCACACAGAGAAACAGTCCAGGTTCACACAGAGAAACAGTCCAGGTTCACACAGAGAAACAGTCCAGGTTCACACAGAGAAACAGTCCAGGTTCACACAGTCAAACAGTCCAGGTTCACACAGAGAAACAGTCCAGGTTCACACAGTCAAACAGTTCAGGTTCACACAGTCAAACAGTCCAGGTTCACACAGAGAAACAGTCCAGGTTCACACAGAGAAACAGTCCAGGTTCACACAGAGAAACAGTCCAGGTTCACACAGAGAACAGTCCAGGTTCACACAGTCAAACAGTCCAGGTTCACACAGAGAAACAGTCCAGGTTCACACAGAGAAACAGTCCAGGTTCACACAGAGAAACAGTCCAGGTTCACACAGAGAAACAGTCCAGGTTCACACAGAGAAACAGTCCAGGTTCACACAGTCAAACAGTCCAGGTTCACACAGTAAAACAGTCCAGGTTCACACAGAGAAACAGTCCAGGTTCACACGGAGAAACAGTCCAGGTTCACACAGTGAATCAGGAGTAAAGTTCTAGTTCATCTACTTCCTCGTCAGTCCGTCATTGTTTTCTAAAAGTTCATCAATGGGGGTTCTCTTCTTGCGATCTTTCCCCGGACGTCTGTATTCTGGGTCAGCTAGTTCGGTTCAGGACAGCCACTAATCCGGCTTCCTTTTCTTTGTCCCTTCATCAGTTTCTCTTTCTCTCTTTGAATTCCACTCTAACAATCCATCGCCGTCATCCTCCGTCCAATTATAACTTACGGTCCTCTCATCCTGACCCCCCTCCGTCCCCCTGCCCCCGGCCTGACCTCTGACAGCGGGCGCTGGAGATCAGAGGTGCCGTTCTTTCATGGGACAATTCTGGGGTCGGGACCTCCGTGGGTCCGGCTGGAGGGTCTGTCCCCATCGAGGATGTCACGTTTGAGCTCGTCCCCCCGACTCTGCTGGAACACGGATTGAGACCCGTGTCCTCATTCAGTGTGTCACAGTCGGATGACTGAGCCGGGGGCAGAGTCAGAACCGGTTCTCTTTGTGTTCCTCTCAAAGGTTCTTCAACTCAAACCTCGCGAGATTATCATTGTTTTGGGTGGGTCCATTTCCTCCAGACCTTCACGATCCCATTCAGCATGATCGGAGAATGTTTTATCCGGTACCGGACTACACGTCCCTCCAGTGCCTCATAGGTGGAGCTCCTCCAGGTCAACACCACTAGAAGTTCCTAAAATATGATCCACGGCACCGACCCCTTTAAATGAGCCCTTTTTTTTGCAACGCAGTTAGTCCCTGGAATCACCTGGAGACAACTTAGTTTGACCTCCACCTGACCTCCACCATCTCCATCTACTACCACCATCCCGACCTGACCTCCATCTTACCTCCAGCCCCCAACCTGACCTCAACCACCCCCACCTGACCCCCGTCTGACCTCCAGCCCCCCACCTGACCCCCATCTGACATCCAAACCCCCAGCGGACTTCAACCTACCTGGAAACAACCCCTTAAGCTGAACTATAAAAACAGGAATTGAACGGATCCACTATTGCAGGCAGCAGAAACTAAATGAAACTAAATAAAAGCTTATAGATAAATAAAAATATCCTTAAAATGTGGAAAACTACAACTAAAACTGATTTAGTTAAAGAGCCTGACTAAAAAGTGTTTGTCTCCAGACTCGGGTCCAAACCAGCGGAGGAAGGTGCGGGTCCACCCTGAGGTTCTGCAGAGGTTGCAGGTTCTCATCAAAGGTCATAAATGTGCAGCCTTTCATGTTGGTTCTGCTGACATCCACTCTGGACTTCAGTGACCCTGTTTCTCATGACGAGGAGGAAACAGTGAGAAAAGACAAGAACTTCCTCTGAAGGTGCCTGATGTTCTCCTCTCTGACACCTCCAGCAGCAACGCCAGATCCACTCTAAGACAGAACCGGCTCTCCTGGGGACCTCACTCTGCGTCAGCTGCCTTCATCCTGCTGCCACAGCGGCTTCAGCCCCGAAGATGAAGATGACGCTGGCCTTCGTTGAGCGATAGAGCCCGCGGGACCTTTCTTTCACAAAGCATCTCTGTTTGTGGTCCAGTCCAACTTCTGTTTGAAGTTGGACTTCAGAGGGTCCACCTCTGTTCTCCTGTCGGGACTGGGCACACCGTGGTGTAAGGGTTTTGGACTTCACCGCTCTACAAGACGGTCCTTCACAAGAAGGAGATATTCTGATCATTGGGTCCCCGTTTGATCCTGGGAAACCCATGACGGGAGGTCTTGGTGGTCTTGGTGGTCTTCAGGAGACTGAAGGAACCTCTGGTTCCCTTTGGCTCAAATCAGACTGACTTGCTTGGACCTTCGGTCCCAGCTCTTGGACAAAATATGAAAGAACCAGTTTCAGATGAATGATGCTTGTAAATGGAATGATTCCAAACCAATCCAAAGGATTCTGAAGAACTCTGTCAGTCTGTAAAACTGTGGATCATTCTGCGTCTTGGGTTTGGCCGTGAAGCTCCAGCGGTGTGTTCTGGACCAAGAACCTCCATAGAAGAATCTTTCTGTCACAGTTTCAAAAACCAGATCCAACAACAAGTTCTGTCCTGGAGTGTCTGAAGCCCACTGACCTCCAGAACACGAACAACAGCAGACAAAGCAGAGCCAGAACAACTGATTGAAGGACTGAACGGAGCCAGAATGTGAGGAGAGGGTCATTCTGGGTAAATTGGGCCACATACTATTCAGAGAAAACAACAGAGAGACAAAAGACGACTGAGACGGGACACGGAGCAGAACCCTGCATCTGCTGTTGGACCTTCATGGGACAGAACCTAACTTTTTAAATTCCTTTTGTTTATAGGAAAGGGGTCCATCTAACCTCCTGCGACCCGTCAGTGAGACCTCAGCCCACCCAGTCTATTGTATGGACCTGTTTACACTACTGGTCCAAAACGGCCATTGGATGAAAAGGACCTTACCTCACGGGACCCCTGATCGGACCCATCGTTTAAAACAGAGAATGCAGACTCCAGAGTCAAAGCAAACGGAACACAAAGATGTCATTCATACCAGAACCTATTGTAACCTCTGCTGCTCTCCATCCCATAATTATAACTCTCTGAAAAAATGTGTCACTTGGACTGATTAGAGAGGACAGACATACAGAACCAACCCTTCATATTGTTTATGGACCACAGAGCAGCAACCGTGAAAAACTGAAGGTTCTGTAGATGCTGCAAACCTCCTACCGTGAACCAACGGTAAGGATCCAGAGAGACCTCCTGGATCCAGAGAGTCCTCCTGGATCCAGAGAGACCTCCTGGATCCAGAGAGACCTCCTGGATCCAGAGAGTCCTCCTGGATCCAGAGAGACCTCCTGGATCCAGAGAGTCCTCCTGGATCCAGAGAGACCTCCTGGATCCAGAGAGACCTCCTGGATCCAGAGAGTCCTCCTGGATCCAGAGAGACCTCCTGGATCCAGAGAGTCCTCCTGGATCCAGAGAGACCTCCTGGATCCAGAGAGTCTTCCTGGTTCTGGAACGCCTCAAAATCTCCACAAGGTTCTATCCAAACATGCTGGACGTTTTCTGAGACACTCGTCAACATTTAAAAACTTTAGAGCACCTTTTTTAGAGAGCAGACTGGAATGTGTTCAGAACTTCTTCAGAACTTCTTCAGGGTTTGATTTTATTCGTGCTCTGCAGGTTTTTCACGCTGCCTGACTTCAGGTGCCTCTAGATAGATTTATGTTATTTGTGTTAAACGTTTGTAGGAATGTAGTTTAAATGTCGTTGGAATCTCTTCTGCATCTTTCTAGTCATGAGGCCCAGCAGAGGTTCTGACCCGCTCCACATCGGCCTCCTGCATGGATTATTGTTCTCTGGTGTTTTTAAATATTTCAAGAAGATGCTGAGATCTTTGACGGCAATTTTATCTCCGAACTTGGTTCCACTAAAGACGGGCAGCGTTGTTCTTCACTGTGAGATTGATCCACATTCCATTCCAGAAT
>JBBDHG010000013.1:812500-830000 GCA_037951165.1 Lophius americanus | reverse complement strand
CTTTGATTCATTTCTAGTAGTGGACAATCTTTGGTATTAAACGATAAACAGTCTCCAGAGCCTCATATGTCTCCCCCACACAAACGTCACGATTCATCGCTTCTTCTCCTGGAGCCACAATCCATCAGGAGATTGGGTTTGAACCCAGTCCTGAGTTCCTTCAGCTGTTCTTAATGTTAATTGGTTGTTCCTGTCCAACACTACAAAAACAGCTCAATCATGGCTCACATCATAATAGTCCACTTTTATCGTCCCATCACTTATGTTTACAAAAACATTATCAGTCAATGTCGCTCTAGTCTTACTTTTTCTCCCAGGCGTCAGGATTAACGGCCAGAAGCTCAAACTGAACAAAGTTTTAACAGATTCTGCAGGTTTTCTTATGATTATTAGATGTCAACCAAAAATCTCCTCCTCAGTATGTTTTTCATGTAACGCAGAAAACTTCTTATCACACTGATGGTGATGGTGTGTGTGTGTGTGGGGGGGGGGGGGGAGTTATCTTACAGTTACATGAAACTGTGTTCATGTAAACACAGTTTCATGTAAAAACAGTTTCATGTAAAAACTCTTTCATGTAAAAACTGTTTCATGTAAACACAGTTTCATGTAAACAGTTTCATGTAAAACTGTTTCATGTAAAAACTGTTTCATGTAAAAATTGTTTCATGTAAAAACTGTTTCATGTAAACACAGTTTCATGTAAAAACTGTTTCATGTAAAAACTGTTTCATGTAAACACAGTTTCATGTAAAAACTTTTTCATGTAAACACAGTTTCATGTAAACACAGTTTCATGTAAACACAGTTTCATGTAAACACAGTTTCATGGAAACACAGTTTCATGGAAACACAGTTTCATGTAATAACTGTTTCATGTAAACACAGTTTCATGTAAAAACTGTTTCATGTAAACACAGTTTCATGTAAAACTGTTTCATGTAAAAACTGTTTCATGTAAAAACTGTTTCATGTGAACACAGTTTCATGTAAAAACTGTTTCATGTAAAAACTGTTTCATGTAAACACAGTTTCATGTAAAAACTTTTTCATGTAAACACAGTTTCATGTAAACACAGTTTCATGGAAACACAGTTTCATGGAAACACAGTTTCATGTAAAAACTGTTTCATGTAAACACAGTTTCATGGAAAAACTGTTTCATGTAAACACAGTTTCATGTAAACACAGTTTCATGTAAAAACTGTTTCATGTAAAAACTGTTTCATGTAAAAACTGTTTCATGTAAAAACTGTTTCATGTAAAAACTGTTTCATGTAAACACAGTTTCATGTAAAAACTGTTTCATGTAAAAACTGTTTCATGTAAACACAGTTTCATGTAAAAACTTTTTCATGTAAACACAGTTTCATGTAAAAACTTTTTCATGTAAACACAGTTTCATGGAAACACAGTTTCATGGAAACACAGTTTCATGTAAAAACTGTTTCATGTAAACACAGTTTCATGTAAACACAGTTTCATGTAAAAACAGTCTCATGTAAACAGAAACCCCTGAACCCTCCCCTTTGTTCTCATACTTTAGAATCTCAGTATTCTATTTTCTACTCACTAGTGGACCGGCGATGGCGGCCTGTTGTTCTGAAGGAAGGTCTTTGCTGTAGAGGAAGTTAAAGATGCCGTTTGAGTGAAGGAGCGTCTTCCTGGTCTAACGCCTCCATGATGACAGAACACCGATTCTTCTCAAGAAGAATTTGGTCGTTCGGGTCCATATCTTTGGACCTGAGAGGGAAGGAAAAGCTGAGAAAGTGCTTTAGGTGCTGCTGTGAGCCTTTAATGCCCTCAGTGTCGTCTGACAGGCGGACAGAACCCAGGACCCACTGCTGCTCGCTGGGAAATACGACCACTACCTCGCCCCGTTTCTGCTTCAAGGGTAAAAGACGTCAAATAGTTTGGAATTTAATGGGAGCCGAGTTTGAGCTTGTGAGCTGGTTCAGGTTCAGAGCTGGCTCAGGTTCAGAGCTGGTTCAGGGTCAGAACTGGTTCAGGTTCAGAACATGTTCCGGTTCAGTGCTGGTTCAGGTTCAGAGCTGGTTCAGGTTCAGAGCTGGTTAAGGGTCAGAACTGGTTCAGGTTTGTTCAGACCTGGTTCAGGTTCAGAGTTGGTTCAGGTTCGTTCAGAGCTGGTCAGGTTCAGAACATGTTCCGGTTCAGAACATGTTCCGGTTCAGAGCTGGTTCAGGTTCAGAGCTGGTTCAGGTTCAGAGCTGGTTCAGGGTCAGAACTGGTTCAGGTTCAGAGCTCGTTCAGGGTCAGAACTGGTTCAGGTTCAGAGCTGGTTCAGGTTCAGAGTTGGTTCAGGGTCAGAACTGGTTCAGGTTCAGAACTGGTTCAGGTTCAGAGCTGGTTCAGGTTCAGAGTTGGTTCAGGTTTGTTCAGAGTTGGTTCAGGTTCAGAACTGGTTCCGGTTCAGAGTTGGTTCAGGTTCAGAGTTGGTTCAGGTTCAGAAGTGGTTCAGGTTCAGAAGTGGTTCCGGTTCAGAGTTGGTTCAGGTTCAGAACTGGTTCCGGTTCAGAGTTGGTTCAGGTTCAGAGTTGGTTCAGGTTCAGAAGTGGTTCAGGTTCAGAAGTGGTTCCGGTTCAGACCTGGTTCAGGTTTGCGATACATAATATGGGAAGAATGAGCAACTTAAAAAGTTTTTCACGGAATACTCTGGAGTAATATCTGAGACAAAACAGGAAATGGATTTGTCTCCGCCTCTGGACTCAGAACTCTCTGTGAATCAGACGTTTCTGTTTCCGTGTCGATCACGGCTGAAACAAAAACATAAATGTGTGTGTGTGAGATCGGCCATCAGCAGCTTCTTCCTCTTTTGGCTTAAAAATGAGAGGAAGGTACCTCTCAGGCTGAGCAATGAGTTCATGCTAAGCTAGGCTAATTACATCCAACCAGTGTTTGTGTAAGGTCAGCCAGCAGACTGACAAAGCTGCAGGATTCCCATGAGGCTTTGCAGCAGGAAGCAGCTTCTGGATCGGCTGCGTGTGTGTGTGTGTGTGTGTGTGTGAGTGTGTGTGTGTGTGTGTGTGTGTGTTATGTGGAAAAGAGTGTGTGGGTTGTCTGAAGTGCTGCCACGGGCGGACGGGCGTGTCCTGTTTACACTGCACCCTGGGAAATGAGGGCTGTGATGGAGTCAGCTGCGTCTGGACGGAGGAGTGACGTCAAGCTGCGGGCGTGGACGGATGAGAGAATCCCTCCATCTTTTCTCTCTCTCTCTCCTCTGCTGTTTCTCATTAGCTGATTTTATTTTCTCTGACAGGCGATGATAATGGAGTGATATATTTATTTATTTATTTATTTATTACCCTGAACTCAAGCAGACGGGAAAAATTAGTCCCTACAAGCAGCGACGGGTGCTGGTGATGCTTCCATGACAACGATGACATCACAGCCACAGGAAACTGTGGCTTGCGTTATGTTGACTTCAGCGTGTGGGTGAAGTCTTTGTTGGGCTTTAGGCTCCGGTTACAGCGGGTTCTGATAGAAAGACAGCGTGTTGACAGACGCACTGATCAGAAATAGTTCCCTTACGGCAGAGCCCGCCCAAATTTCATGGCGCCCTAACCAGAAACTGATGTGTGGCCCCCGGCGCGGAGGCGTAACGATAGCCAGACTGTCAGGAGATTGAAGTAGCCTAAGATTCTTCTGTACCCAGAGATGGGTCTTTTCCAGAATGAGATGATTGTGGCCCGGTAGAAGGGTGGAGGTGGGCCGGCACCTAGGATGGGCTCTGGGCCCCTTGATGTTTGCTGTGGCGATGGACAGGCTGACAGAGGAGGTCAGCAGGAGTCTCCATGGACGATGTATCGGTGGAGGACACTGCGATGTGTCGTGACAGCAGGGAGCAGGTGGAGGAGAAGCTGGAGAGGTGGAGGTTTGCGATGGAGAGAAGAGGAATGAAGGTCAGTGAATGAAAAAGGAGGCAGGAGGACCGGTGAGGATGGAGGAGCAGAGGTGGAGAAGTTGATGGCTTAAGGAGGACTCTTCTGGGACATTGGAGGGATGGAAGCATCAGCGGGCGTGGGCGTCGGTCCGGCTCCAGAAAGTTCTGCAAACTGATCCTGCTGTGAATCTGAAGCTTGTGGATTTAGGGATCATCTACAACCATGAGTGAGGCGGTGCTGTTGAGCTGCAGGGAGGAGGGATTTCCTGCCGACGTTCCCCGCCCCTCCTTTCCCCCCAACCAGTCCTGATTGTTTGTTCCTGTTGCATCATGGAGGACTTTACGCTGAATCAGCACACCGCTAATTATCCTCCACCTCCTGGACTTCCTCAGGTTGAAGCTGCGATCAGGAAACACATCGTCATCTGCGTACAGATGTGCAACTGGAGGTTTGGCCCTCGATGAAAATGGTTCCAGGAGCCAAAGCAGACCTTCTGACCCCGGCACCAACCGGAATGCAGACGGAGGTCACGGTTGGTGTTCTGGTGCCGTCAGATGTTGAACCTTTCTCGTCTTCCTCACACCTCTTCACTTTGTGACTTTGAGGCTTTGATCATGCATGAGGAGCATGAAGATAGAGCGGGACGTCATCTGCATATAAATGTATGATAAGAGCTTCCACTCACTGCTGTTCGGGTTCGAGGAGCCAAAATCATCCCGGACTGGACTGAGTGCTGCGAAATTGTGAAAAAAAGACATCCCATTCCTATCCTCCAGAACAGAAACCCACATCCGGGCCGGGGAGGGGTCCTGGTCGGTGTTCTGGTGCTGGAAGGCAGCTGGCAGAGATGAACTCAGGTAAATCGCACTGATGTGATTTATCAATCCTCCTAATTGGGTTTGAATGTGTTTCACTTCTTAAAGACTTTCATCACAAATTACCTTCAACTGTGGACCAGAACCAGACCCGTCTGTTGAGTCTGATTTCAGTAGTCATGAAACCTTCCTGGCCAGCGTTTGTTGAATGTTCCGCTTCTTCTTCCTCTGGTTTCCTTCTCTCGCTCCGGTCGCAGATTGTGGAGGATTTGAGCGAAGAAATCTCCGAATTAGCATTTTTCACTCGGAGCATCAAAAGAGCAGAACCTTGAGAAGGTTCTCGGGAGACGTTTCATCTTCCAGCGGGCTGAGTGGACTCAGGCTGCCTGTTTTATGTATCATCTGCGTGAACAGATCATCTCTGGCTCCGGGTCAGTTGGTATGAGTCAAACGCAGACCTTGTTTACTCGGTGTGTGTTTGGACTTTATGAAACACAGATGTTGACGGCGAAGTTCTGGAATTCACAGGAGACTGAGAGTCGCTTGATGAACTTCTGAGGGAATCCCCGAAAACGCCCAAACAGAAAATGTCTCTAAAAACAAAACATCCAATCAGTCACAGTTTCCAGCCATCAGCCACAACATTATAACTACGGACAGGTGAACTCTGATGATCTGGTTACCATGGTGACCTGTCAGTGGGTGGGATCTATTACACAGGAAGTGAACAGTTGATGTGTAGGAGGCCAAACAGGCCAAAGAGGGGCAAAATGCACACAGGGGTCCTGACCGTTCACTTCCTGTTCATCTCGGCTAGCTTGGTGCCGATGTAGCTTACTTACTGTTGCTCAGATGTTCTCCTCCTCTTCCTCTTCGCCGCTCCGCAATATGAATCCTCTCCCTCCTTCGGCGCTCACTGTCAAACGATGGATTGTGCGTCAGGACATTTCCTATTTATTGGGAGGAGGCAGAAATCGACGGAACATGTTGGCGATGTTAGCGCGATAACCAACGCGTGAAAAGGTCAATTGATCCCACATTCAGGGATTATTGGCATCGTTGATCGTACAGAGCGTGAAAGTCCATCCTGGTTCTGATGGAAAAAGGTGTCAGAATCTGCAATGACATCATACATGTCTGTGACTGGTGGCGAAATGGAGACCACCTGTGAGGCAGGTGGTTCTAATGTTACGGCTGATTGGTTGATTTATGGTCAGCGCCGTCACCCCGTCCCTGAATGTGATTTTATTTTACTTTCTTACATTTACTACATTTTTTCCCTTTTTACACCTTTATTTTTCACTTCCTGTCCGGAATTCCAAAAGATGAAGCCGATCCAGAATCTCTGGATCTAATGCTTCAGAAAAGAACCTCCTGAAACCGTCTGGATCTTCACATGAAAACAACTCTGTAGAACGCTCCGACCTCCAGCGACCTTCCTTCTCTGACGGCGTCTCTAAAGTTCTTCTCAGGACTTCCCCTCTGAGGATGAACCCGCACACACACACACACACACACACTCACACACACACACACACACACTCACACACTCACACACACACACACACACACACATGTATACACACACTCACACTCACACACACACATACACACATGTATACACACACACACACTCACACACACACGCACACACATGTATACACATGTATACAGACTCACACACACACGCACACACATGTATACACATGTATACACACATGGAATTTGTCCCCACGGGAAAAATTGGTACCCGTGATGTGAGTCATATTTCAGGTTTTTGACCCCACCGGGTTATAAAAACGAGTACATGTATACACACACACACACACCCACACTCACACACTTACTCACACATACACACACACGCACACTCACACACTTACTCACACACACACATTTACAATCACACACACACACATGTATACACACACACTCACACACACACACACAGGTATACACATGTATACACACACACACACTCACACACACACACTTACTCACACATACACACAAGCACACACACACACTTACTCACACACACACATTCACAATAACACACACACACACACACGCTTCCCATAAATCCTATACTTCATGCTGATTTCTGCGGCTCGCTGCTCTGAGTCCGTTTCACCTCCGGAGGTTCTGGAAGCTGTCCTCCAAACCCGAGGATGTTCTCTTTCCAGCCAGACCTCCTCCATGTGGTCCAGCAAGGGGGGTTCAGATACGGACATTTTCATTTGGCGAGAGATCAGAACACGAGTGGAGGGAGGCGTCGGACAAACATCGATGATGATGATGATGATGTCATCACCTCAATGTTTTATTCTTCCTCTTCCATCAGCTGCAGATCTCCTCGCTCCTTCAATGTGTGTGAGAGTGTGTATACGTGTGTGTGTGTGTGAGTGTGTATATGTGTGTGTGTATACGTGTGTGTGTGAGTGTGTATATGTGTGTGTGTATACGTGTGTGTGTGTATACGTGTGTGTGTATACATGTGTGTGTGTATACATGTGTGTGTGTGTGTGTATACATGTGTGTGTGTGTGTGTGTGTGTATACATGTGTGTGTGTGTGTGTGTATACATGTGTGTGTGTGTGTGTATACATGTGTGTGTGTGTGTGTGTGTGTGTATACATGTGTGTGTGTGTGTGTGTGTGTATACATGTGTGTGTGTGTGTGTATACATGTGTGTGTGTGTGTGTGTGTATACATGTGTGTGTGTGTGTGTGTGTGTATACATGTGTGTGTGTGTGTGTGTGTGTATACATGTGTGTGTGTGTGTGTGTGTATACATGTTTGTGTGTGTGTGTGTGTGTATACATGTGTGTGTGTGTGTGTATACATGTGTGTGTGTGTGTGTATACATGTGTGTGTGTGTGTGTGTGTATAAATGTGTGTGTGTGTGTGTGTATACATGTGTGTGTGTGTGTGTATACATGTGTGTGTGTGTGTGTATACATGTGTGTGTGTGTGTGTGTATACATGTGTGTGTGTGTGTTTGTATACATGTGTGTGTGTGTGTGTGTGTATACATGAGTGTGTGTGTGTGTGTGTGTGTGTATACATGCGTGTGTGTGTGTGTGTGTATACATGTGTGTGTGTGTGTGTGTATACATGTGTGTGTGTGTGTGTATACATGTGTGTGTGTGTGTGTGTGTATACATGTGTGTGTGTGTGTGTGTATACATGTGTGTGTGTGTGTGTGTGTGTGTGATCTGGATGAGGACTTTTGTCTGTGGCTGCTGTCGTTTCTGATGTGTTTCCCAGACCGGTAGAAAGTCTCACCCGGTCCAACTGGTGGAGGCAGGGGTGACTCAGCGCTCCCAGGGGTCTCACACACTTTCATTACTGGTTCACACACACGATCCTCCCAGTGTTCTCATCCGCTTTAAAGGAGCAGTCCATCATTCTTCATGTCTTCTTGCATGTTTGATGACGATGAAGCGTCTCGGTGAAGAGGGCCTTTGAATCTGTGTCGTGGTGAAGACGGCGCTCAGTCTGACGGAGAACGTCTTGATTTGGCTGCGGTCGGACCCTAACCCTAACCCTGTCTGCTTCTTTCTAACACGGTGGCGAGCAGGAAGTGGGCGTGGCCCAGCGGAGGTGGGAGGACGTGATTGCTCTCACCTGTGTTGGCGCAGAGAGAAGACCTGCAGTGTCAGAGCCAGTCTCCTCCAAAGGGATGAAGGAATTCAGCTGGATCCTCATCATGATGTCACAGCCAGCCTCTAGTCGGAGGAGGAGGAGGAGGAGGAGGAGGAGGAGATCCAGAGCTGCTGAGGACAGTTTCTGGCAGACACATGATGCAGGTTTGATTATTTTTCTTTCCTTTTCGCTCCTCGGTTGTTGATTATGATTGTGGGTCACTGTTTCAAAAACCGTGACCGTTCGGCTGCAGATGAAAAAAGCTGAGGGTCTTCAAAACGTCAGAAAACGTCATTTGTTCACAGAATGAAAAGTCCATGGATGGAGAGAGTTTCCCCCAAACTTTTTAAACGTCATTCTTGACACACTTTGGGTTTAGCTCTGCTTTCAACTGTCCCTCGCTGTGAAGGTCAGACATTCAAATGTGTGGAGCTCCGCCCTCTGGACCAGCTGAGCCCACCAGATTAAACACTTAAACCTCAAAACAATCTGAGCCTGAATTATTTAATCCAACACGTCTTATTTCAGGTTTAAACAGCCCTCTCCAGAAGTTCACCCTGAAGACATGACCTACCTTCACTCAATGATAGATGATTGGGTGAACGGACGGACGGATGGAAGGATGGATGGATGATGGATGAATGGATGGATTGATGGGATGGATGGATGATGGATGGATGGATAGGATGGATGGATGGATGGATGGGATGAATGGGTGATAGATGGATGGATGGGATGAATGGGTGATAGATGGATGGATGGGATGAATGGGATGGATGGATGATGGATGGATGAATGGGTGATAGATGGATGGATGGGTGATGGATGGATGATGGATGGATGGATGGATGGGTGATGGATGGATTGGATGAATGGGTGGTAGATGGATGAATGGGTGATGGATGGATGGGATGAATGGATGATGGATGGATGGATGATGGATGGATTGATGGGATGGATGGATGATGGATGGATGATGGATGGATGGATAGGATGGATGGATGGATGGGATGAATGGGTGATAGATGGATGGATGGGATGAATGGGTGATAGATGGATGGATGGGATGAATGGGTGATAGATGGATGGATGGATGGGATGAATGGGTGATAGTTGGATGGATGGATGGATGGATGGGTGATAGATAGATGGATGGATGGATGGGATGAATGGATGATGGATGGATGGATGGGATGAATGGATGGATGGATGGATGGGTGGATGGATGGGATGAATGGGTGATAGATGGATGGATGGATGGGATGAATGGATGATGGATGGATGGATGGGATGAATGGATGGATGGATGGATGGGTGGATGGATGGGATGAATGGGTGATAGATGGATGGATGGATGGATGGGTGATAGATAGATGGATGGATGGATGGGATGAATGGATGATGGATGGATGGATGATGGATGGATGGGATGAATGGATGGATGGATGGGATGAATGGGTGATAGATGGATGAATGGGTGATGGATGGATGGGATGAATGGATGATGGATGGATGGATGATGGATGGATGGATGGGATGAATGGGTGATAGATGGATGGATGATGGATGGATGGATGGGATGAATGGGGATAGATGGATGGATGATGGATGGATGGATGGGATGAATGGATGATGGATGGATGGATGGGATGAATGGGTGATAGATGGATGGATGATGGATGGATGGATGGGATGAATGGGGGATAGATGGATGGATGATGGATGGATGGATGGGATGTGAGGGAAGTTTGCGGTTCTGGCGAGGTCCGAGCTTCCTGCGGGACGCTGACGATGTCCACATGTCCCTCCTTGTGAAGTGAAGGATTAAAGAAGCTCTGTTTGTCCTCTCCGGGCACCTGTAGTGTAAATACCTCTGGAGTGGTTTACATATCTCTTTCTCTGAGCGCCGCTCGCCGTCTGTCCACTTCATTACTCTTCTCTTTCCAGCGCTTTCCTCCGTCTGTTTTCATCATTCTTCTCTGCGCTGTTAGTCAGAATGTTTCCATCCTCCTCCTCCTCTTCCTTCTGTTCCCTTTTTTCCCTTTTATTTTCTTCTGAACTTTCTCCGAAGGATAAATCCATCACCGCGGCCCGTCAGCCTCTAAATCTTTCAGCCTTCATTCGCTATGATTACCGGCTGTTTGTTTATCCTTGTTGGTCGTTTGCAGTAAATATCAACAGCTTAAACGGCCGAATATAAAATGATGACTGTGTCTATAAAATTCTCCAAAACAATAAAACATACTTTTTCAGTAGAGAAGCTTCAACGCTCAAGTTATATAATCCCTGCTTATCAAGTCTTACTCTTTATTACCTCTTATTTGCTACCATCGCTAAAGTTAGCAGCTGTTATTGTTTAAGTTAGCGGCTAATATTACTTAAGTTAACAGCTACTATTGTTTAAGTTAGCAGCTACTACTGCTTAAGTTAGCAGCTATTATTGTTTAAGTTAGCAGCTCTTATTGTTTAAGTTAGCGGCTAATATTACTTAAGTTAGCAGCTACTATTGTTTAAGTTAGCAGCTACTACTGCTTAAGTTAGCAGCTATTATTGTTTAAGTTAGCAGCTCTTATTGTTTAAGTTAGCAGCTATTATTGTTGAAGTTAGCAGCTATTATTGTTGAAGTTAGCAGCTATTATTGTTTAAGTTAGCGGCTAATATTACTTAAGTTAACAGCTACTATTGTTTAAGTTAGCAGCTACTACTGCTTAAGTTAGCAGCTATTATTGTTGAAGTTAGCAGCTCTTATTGTTTAAGTTAGCAGCTCTTATTGTTTAAGTTAGCGGCTAATATTACTTAAGTTAACAGCTACTATTGTTTAAGTTAGCAGCTACTACTGCTTAAGTTAGCAGCTCTTATTGTTTAAGTTAGCAGCTACTATTGTTTAAGTTAGCAGCTACTATTGTTTAAGTTAGCAGCTCTTATTTCTTAAGTAAGCAGCTGTTTTTGCTTAAGTTAGCAGCTATTATTGCTTAAATTAGCGGCTAATATTACTTAAGTCAGCAGCTATTATTGTTGAAGTTAGCAGCTATTATTGTTGAAGTTAGTAGCTATTATTGCTTAAGTTAGCAGCTATTATTGCTTAAGTTAGCAGCTATTATGTTTAAGTTAGCAGCTCTTATTGTTTAAGTTAGCAGCTACTATTGTTTAAGTTAGCAGCTACTACTGCTTAAGTTAGCAGCTATTATTGTTTAAGTTAGCAGCTTTTATTGTTTAAGTTAGCAGCTACTATTGTTTAAGTTAGCAGCTACTATTGTTTAAGTTAGCAGCTACTACTGCTTAAGTTAGCAGCTATTATTGTTTAAGTTAGCAGCTCTTATTGTTTAAGTTAGCAGCTACTATTGTTTAAGTTAGCAGCTACTGTTGTTTAAGTTAGCAGCTCTTATTTCTTAAGTAAGCAGCTGTTTTTGCTTAAGTTAGCGGCTAATATTACTTAAGTTAACAGCTCTTATTGTTTAAGTTAGCAGCTGTTATTACTTAAATTAGCAGCTATTATTGCTAAAGTTAGCAGGTATCACAGCTTTCATCAGCTATCATCAATAACGTTAACCAATGTCAGCTATCATTTCTACTTTCACATTAGCTAGCAGTGGAAGTATAGCGGCAGTATGAGCTAACATAGCTACAGTATGAGCTAACATAGCTACAGTATGAGCTGACATAGCTACAGTATGAGCTGACATAGCTACAGTAGCTAACTGCTAGATAATATCTTCCTTCCAAAAGAATTCCTACAACATCCTAAAGTCACATGACCAAACCCTGGAGAAAATCCCTGACATGAATCTAGGAAGGGGGCTGCAGCAGGTAAACCCAGGAATATTCCAGAACTGGAATCTTATTCACGAGGAATGGGTTGAGGTTCCTGAAGAACGTGTGTCTCCAAAAGTGAAAACTCTACCAAACTCAGAGCAGGAGTTTCTCTCTTCTTCTCCCTGTTTTCAATCAACCGTCTGCCCCAGGGCAGACGGGCAGCCAGTATTTACTGCCTCAAAGGTCGAAGGTCATTACTGCGGGTCATTCCCTCGGTCTCGTGTCTGTTTGACCTTCAGGTTCTGTATCAACTCCATCATGCCGTACCAAGTCATGTGACCTGTTTCACCCGGTTATTTTTTTCCATGATGTTAATGTTAGCCTGTTGGAGAACCTTACATTATTGTTAGCATGATTAAGTAGCAAATATGGATGCTATCTCAGAGGTAGAGCTAACATCAATGCTAGCTTTCTGGAGAGGCTAAAATGGATGAGGTCCGTTTTGGAAAGCTAACATTATTGTTAGCCTGGTGGAGATGCTAATTCGGTTGTTAGCCATCCTAACTCTTATGCCAGACTGTTAGCTTTAAATTGACTTTTTAGGAGGGTGGGGGTCTGGTTCTGTAGGATGGTTGATCCACAAACTGTGGCTTCAGTCAGGCGGCGCCGACGGCGGTGTAACGCAGCACGAGAGGAAGCGGAGCGGTTGTTAAGTGGGCGTGGAGAAGCATCCAGGGTTCCCCGCGGCTCCCTGATGTCCTGTGGAAACACCGGGATTTGATGGATGGGTGAGATAAATGCTCCGAATGAGCTGCAGGAACTAGATCCCATCCTGGAGACACACCGAGGTTTTTGTTTCCATCCCGGCAGGAATCCCCCAAAACAACAGAGCCGGAAAGTTTCTGCAGCCGGTAAACCTTCCCACCAGGAGACGAGCGGATCCCACTCTGCTGAGAGCATCAGTGTGTGTGGAGGAGGAGGAGGAGGGGAGATGATGATGGGGAAGAAGAGCGAAGATGAGGAGGAGGGATGATGATGAGGAGGAAGAAGTGGAGGAGAGATGAGGAGCAGGAGGAAGAGAAATGATGAGAGGATGAGGAGCAGAAGGAGGAGAAGATGTATATATATATCTAAGATGGCCTTGAGGAAAACGGCGAGAAGCTGCAGGATCCTTTGGTGGAACTCGCGTGACTCAGAATGAAGGTTCAGAGAGGAAGATCGTCATTTCCATTTTTGGGTGAACGGTTCTGTGAAGTTCATGAGAGCTCAGACTGTCTGCATGACATCATCATTCTGGCTGATAAGTAAAAGAAGGGGGTGTGGCCTGCTGCCACAGGTAGCGGCATGCCTTCCTTTATTTTAGCAGCGGCCTACAACTTAACCTCCCCGTCTGACTGACATCAGTGTGACTGTGTTACATCATCAGGATTCCTCCACAATCAACAGCCAGGGTGTGACACACAAACACACACACGCAATATGACTCACGGCAGACGTCTGAGGGCGGAGCCTCAGACAACCATCAGACAGACTGATGGTTGTTGTCAAGTTAAGATGTGTAATAATTCTACAACTAATGATGCATCAGAATGTGTCTCTGTGTGAACCTGGACTGTTTCTCTGTGTGAACCTGGACTGTTTCTCTGTGTGAACCTGGACTGTTTCTCTGTGTGAACCTGGACCGTTTCTCTGTGTGGACCTGGACTGTTTTACTGTGTGAACCTGGACTGTTTCTCTGTGTGAACCTGGACTGTTTCCCTGTGTGAACCTGGACTGTTTCTCTGTGTGAACCTGGACTGTTTGACTGTGTGAACCTGGACTGTTTCTCTGTGTGAACCTGGACTGTTTCTCTGTGTGAACCTGGACTGTTTCCCTGTGTGAACCTGGACTGTTTCTCTGTGTGAACCTGGACTGTTTCCCTGTGTGAACCTGGACTGTTTCTCTGTGTGAACCTGGACTGTTTCTCTGTGTGAACCTGGACTGTTTCTCTGTGTGAACCTGGACTGTTTCACTGTGTGAACCTGGACTGTTTCTCTGTGTGAACCTGGACTGTTTCTCTGTGTGAACCTGGACTGTTTGACTGTGTGAACCTGGACTGTTTCTCTGTGTGAACCTGGACTGTTTCTCTGTGTGAACCTGGACCGTTTCCCTTTGTGAACCTGGACTGTTTCCCTGTGTGAACCTGGACTGTTTCTCTGTGTGAACCTGGACTGTTTCCCTGTGTGAACCTGGACTGTTTCTCTGTGTGAACCTGGACTGTTTGACTGTGTGAACCTGGACTGTTTCTCTGTGTGAACCTGGACTGTTTCTCTGTGTGAACCTGGACTGTTTCCCTGTGTGAACCTGGACTGTTTCTCTGTGTGAACCTGGACTGTTTCCCTGTGTGAACCTGGACTGTTTCTCTGTGTGAACCTGGACTGTTTCTCTGTGTGAACCTGGACTGTTTCTCTGTGTGAACCTGGACTGTTTCACTGTGTGAACCTGGACTGTTTCTCTGTGTGAACCTGGACTGTTTCTCTGTGTGAACCTGGACTGTTTCCCTGTGTGAACCTGGACTGTTTCTCTGTGTGAACCTGGACTGTTTCACTGTGTGAACCTGGACCGTTTCCCTTTGTGAACCTGGACCGTTTCCCTGTGTGAACCTGGACTGTTTCTCTGTGTGAACCTGGACTGTTTCTCTGTGTGAACCTGGACTGTTTCCCTGTGTGAACCTGGACTGTTTCTCTGTGTGAACCTGGACTGTTTCACTGTGTGAACCTGGACCGTTTCCCTTTGTGAACCTGGACCGTTTCTCTGTGTGAACCTGGACTGTTTGACTGTGTGAACCTGGACTGTTTCACTGTGTGAACCTGGACTGTTTCCCTGTGTGAACCTGGACTGTTTCACTGTGTGAACCTGGACTGTTTCACTGTGTGAACCTGGACTGTTTCCCTGTGTGAACCTGGACTGTTTCCCTGTGTGAACCTGGACTGTTTCACTGTGTGAACCTGGACTGTTTCCCTGTGTGAACCTGGACTGTTTCACTGTGTGAACCTGGACTGTTTCTCTGTGTGAACCTGGACTGTTTCTCTGTGTGAACCTGGACTGTTTCACTGTGTGAACCTGGACTGTGATGGCGTGGGGGTGATCATGGAGCGGTGGTCCCGTTGATGGCCTACAGGAGACTTTGGGCTGAGGCTGGGACACAAACACACTTTTATAAATGTTTTTTTTAATCATGTGACTCACTAGCAGACGGGTTCTGGTCCACGGCCCACTTTGGGTGGTGTTGATTGAGGACATGTACTTTGTGTTTCCTGTGGGTGTTTTGGGTCAAGCTTAGTTTGAGGATCCGTCAGAAGTAAAGTTTGATCTTCTTCACTCAGACTGGATCACGAAGTTCAAACATCACGACACAAACAGAGAACACGCTCACTCGGCGTGATTCACTCCATAACCCACGCCTCACACACACACACACACACACACACACACGCACACACACGTGTGTGTGTGAGGCGTCTGACTGCCGGACTGGACGTCTGATGCGTGTGATGATGATGATGATGCGTGGGCGGCCCGCTGTCACTGAGTGTGAGACAGGTCAGAGAGAGAGAGAGAGATCAGAACCGATTCTCGACCGTCCAACTGTAAACAGTGGGTCCAACCCTCTGATCCATCACACGCCCGTCTAGACGGACCATCTGACCGCCGCAGCAAAACACACACAGATGGCCAGACAGCACGAGGAGAAAAAACCAAAGCGAGAATAATGAAGATCACATGAAAACAATCAGGAGAGACATTATCACATATTCAACCGTCTAACACACAGGCCATAATACTCTGTTTATCATCTAACACACAGACCATAATACTCTGTTTATCATCTAACACACAGACCATAATACTCTGTTTATCATCTAACACACAGACCATAATACTCTGTTTATCATCTAACACACAGGCCATAATACTCTGTTTATCATCTAACACACAGACCATAATACTCTGTTTATCATCTAACACACAGACCATAATACTCTGTTTATCATCTAACACACAGACCATAATACTCTGTTTATCATCTAACACACAGACCATAATACTCTGTTTATCATCTAACACACAGACCATAATACTCTGTTTATCATCTAACACACAGGCCATAATACTCTGTTTATCATCTAACACACAGACCATAATACTCTGTTTATCATCTAACACACAGACCATAATACTCTGTTTATCATCTAACACACAGGCCATAATACTCTGTTTATCATCTAACACACAGACCATAATACTCTGTTTATCATCTAACACACAGGCCATAATACTCTGTTTATCATGTAACACACAGACCATAATACTCTGTTTATCATGTAACACACAGACCATAATACTCTGTTTATCATCTAACACACAGACCATAATACTCTGTTTATCATCTAACACACAGACCATAATACTCTGTTTATCATCTAACACACAGACCATAATACTCTGTTTATCATCTAACACACAGGCCATAATACTCTGTTTATCATGTAACACACAGACCATAATACTCTGTTTATCATGTAACACACAGACCATAATACTCTGTTTATCATCTAACACACGGGCCATAATACTCTGTTTATCATCTAACACACGGGCCATAATACTCTGTTTATCATCTAACACACAGACCATAATACTCTGTTTATCATCTAACACACGGGCCATAATACTCTGTTTATCATCTAACACACAGACCATAATACTCTGTTTATCATCTAACACACAGACCATAATACTCTGTTTATCATCTAACACACAGACCATAATACTCTGTTTATTATGTGACTACGAGTATCAGCTAGTTGTGGTTAGTTGTAGTTAGTAATGGTTTGTAGTCGTTAGTAGTAGTTAGTAGTTATTTGTAGTTATTTTTAGTTAGTAGTGGTTAGTTGTAGTTAGTAGTACTTAGTAGTAGTTAGTTGTGGTTAGTTGTGGTTAGTAGTAGTTAGTAATGGTTTGTAGTCGTTAGTAGTAGTAGTTATTTGTAGTTAGTAGTGGTTAGTTGTAGTCAGTAGTAGTTAGTTGTAGTCAGTAGTAGTTAGTAGTGGTTAGTAGTAGTTAGTAGAGGTTAGTTGTAGTCAGTAATAGTTAGTGGTGGTTAGTTGTAGTTAGTAGTGCTTAGTACTAGTTAGTAGTACTTAGTAGTAGTTAGTAGTTCTTAGTTGTAGCTAGTAGTATTTAGAACTCTCTTTGAAGTGACTCTGCTCCGACTTTCCTTGAATGTTTCACTCCTCAACCAGAGTCGATTTTCCACCTTTAAGCTAAGCTAATCTCAGATAAGCTAAGCTAATCTCAGATAAGCTAAGCTAAGCGTCTGCTGGCTGGATCCAGACCTGA
>JBBDHG010000013.1:805000-807500 GCA_037951165.1 Lophius americanus | reverse complement strand
ATTGATCAATTGGACCAAATTAAAGAAAAACTTTGTTATTCTACAACACCTGAACTTTTTATAATTCGCCTAAATTACAATTTTCTGTGAAATCTCTTCTGCTCAGACCTACAGAGAAAAAAACCTTCGGAACAACAAGATCTCAAATGAGTCAGAACCGAAGTCCAAAATGTTCCGCTCATGACCTTTTTAGGTTCACAACTTCTTGAGAGTGTAGATTCTTCCTGATCGCTGTGAACGCACCACACACTGTAGTTTGTGGGATAAACCATCGGCTGCTGGAGGGTGGTACGGCCCGAGGCATGTCCGCATTGATTGACAGCGCCGTCGGCCAATTGTGGCGCCTTAGCGTCATCGGTGGGTTTAGCGCCACGACCCCGCAGGTCGGCGGTCTCATGTGTCGTGAGGTAGTCGGGTTACGTAAGCGCTCAGGTGTTTCTTAATCCAGTGGAAAGTGAGATTCTTTGCAGATCATCAGAACGACTCCTGAGGTGTCGCAGTGTGTGTGTGTGTGTGCGTGTGTGCGTGTGTGCGTGTGTGTGTGTGTGTGTGTGTGTGTCATCCAACACTGTCGTTTCCTCATGGTGGGAAACATCCTTTATTAAACACTCTAATCCTATTTTGACGACTCTGCAGAGTAAAATGATAGTAGGCCAGGAAATTAAACAGATGACACACAACAGTGTGTGTGTGTGTGTGTGTGTGTGTGTGTGTGTGTGTGTGTGTGTGTCTGTGTGTGTGTGTGTGTCTGTGTGTGTGTGTGTGTGTGTGTGTGTGTCTGTGTGGGTGGTTGTGTGTGAGTGTGTGTGTCTGTGTGTGAGTGTGTGTGTCCATGTGTCTTAAGTGTGTCCGTATGTATGTGTGTGTGTGTGTGTGTGTGTGCGTATTGTACATGTGTGTGAGCGTGTGTGTGAGTGTGTGTTGTACATGTGTGTGTATTGTACGCGTGTGTGTGTGTGTGTGTGTGTGTGTGTGTGTGTGTGTGTGTGTGTGTGTGTGTGCGTATTGTACATGTGTGTGAAGGGACATCTGTGATAACATGGACCTCCATCATCGGCCTGATGACAGTTTGGTGGCGTTCTTCCCCTCTGGACTGGGTTAACACGGTCATTACGTTCCGGGCAGAACCTGGGGGGGACCCAGAACCCTCTGGAGGGACTATATCTCTCATCTGGGCTTGGAACACCTCAGGATTCCCCAGGATGAGCTGGAGAATGTGGCTGGGGGAGAGAAACGTCTGGAATACCCTGGAACATCTACCGTGACCCGACCCGGGTAAGAGAACGAAGACGGATGGAAGATTTTGGACCTTGTCTGTTTATGTTCTGGGTGACTGGATTGTTCTTGTCGCCGATTTGATCCGTCGGGTCGATGTCTCTCTCCCATTCTCTCTCTCTTTCTCTCTCATTCTCTCAGGGTCTCTCTCTCATTCTCTCTCTCTTTCTCTCAGGGTCTCTCTCTCATTCTCTCTCTCTCTCTCTCTCCCCCTTTCTCCTCTCTCTCTCTCTCGGCTTCATTCCCAAGGGGACTCGGCCTGAAGGCCACATGTTTCCTGACCTTCAGTGTGTGTTTGGTTCTGATCACCCGCGTCGGCCGCCGTGTCTCTCCATCGTCACGCCTCCAGAGGTGAGCAGAAAAATCATGACAAGAATTTCTTAGTTTCAAAATGAGAAAAATGAAGTTGACCCACGTGATAAAAGAAAGAGACATAGATCTTCAAAGCCCGACGCGACGCCGATGCTTTTCCAGAGAGCATCATCTTGTCAGAGGAAGCCGCGTGACCTCCAAACGCCGACCTTTTCATATCAGGTCGATGACGCGTCGCGTGAGCCGCAAGTTGAGCGTAGAGGGTCACCTGGATGAAAACAACCCGTTAATGACTCGTGACTTTTCAGCGCGTTTTCCTTCATATGTGGTGACTTTGCATTGTGTTCTCCAGATGTTCCTCACCTGCTGTCCAATTGAAGATGTTGATTTTAGTTTGCATTTGTTTTCTTAACACACACACACACTCACACAAACACAAACACACACAAACACACACACACACACTCACACACAAACACACTCACACACAGTCACACTCACACACAAACACACTCACACACAAACACACTCACACACAAACACACACAAACACACAAACACACTCACACACACAAACACACACACACACAAACACACTCACACACAAACACACACACACAAACACACACACACAAACACACACACACACAAACACACACTCACACAAACACACACACTCACACACAAACACACACAAACACACACACAAACACACACACACACACACAAACACACACACACACTCACACACAAACACACACTCACACACAAACACACTCACACACAGTCACACTCACACACAAACACACTCACACACAAACACACTCACACACACAAACACACACACACACAAACACACTCACACACAAACACACACACACACAAACACACACACACACACACACACAAACAC
>JBBDHG010000013.1:787500-802500 GCA_037951165.1 Lophius americanus | reverse complement strand
CGGTTTGGGGGAGTCGGAGCAGTAAATATGCAGATTTGACAGCAGGAATCCCTCCGGACCCCCGGACAGGAAACATGGAGGCCTGGACAGGAAACAGCCGCTCTCAAACCTGGACGCGCTAGGAGACAAAGGAGGGGAAACAAAAGCCACCATCAGTGGGGGAAATTCTGAAGGAATGTGGTGGAGGCATCAAAATGTGAACTAGCGGGGGTTTGTCCCCAGAACCCCCCCAAACCCCTGCATTGTACAAGCGATGCCCCTGATTGAAGTCATTTGAGGGAGAATGAAGTCGGTAAAACACAAAGTATTTGGTGAAAATATGGATCAAAAGTTCGATCTCCCCGAGTCGATTCATTTATAAAGCCAAAAATATGCAACAGACCTTCCCCAAATCAATCCAGTTCTTCCTCGCACTGAGGTCTATATGGTTTTAAGACCAGACAACCATCCATGAAGCAGGTTTTGAGGTATCGCGTTAACAGGAAGGACGAGTTTTCCTGGGACGTAGAGCTGGATATATTTAGTTATCCACGGGTTCAGCGGCTCTGTCAGATCTCCCTGATCCAGAATCTAAGGAAGGTCCTCAGATGATCCCTAATCCTCACTTCCAGGTTTGAGGTGAAGGTTAAACTCCGTACGTAGATGCTGATCTCCACCCGTTAACGTTTCAGAGAGTTCACCTCGGACCGCTGGTTGCTCGGTCCGACCGGGTTCTGTCGGCAGGACCGACTCAAACCACCTCATGGATTTTCAGAAAGTTCGACACGGACGCTTTTTCATCGCTCAGGGTTTCTGGACAAGAATCAACGATGGCACGGAGACACAGTCCTACCATTACATCCCCGACAACCAGGGTGTAACCCCGAAGGCCCCCAATCCCCTGCGTTGTACAAGCACTGTACTGACTGTTCTTTTTTCGCAGTATAAGAAGTATAAAAAAAAGTCCCTGCTCGTGAGTAAAATATAAAAATACCAGATTAAAAAAAGGGTCAAAAGAAACACGACATGGAGTTGATTCACCCGCCCCGACCTGGAAACACTCGCATCAACGGTTGAGAAATTATAGCCCCAAAATCCTTTAGAGGTAAAGCGCTGAAGCTTATGGAGGTGTGAGGTTTGAAAACGATCCATGAAACGCTCTCTGAGTTATCAGGAGCCGCCAATCATCTGTCAGACTGATGACCAATGGCGTCTCTAACCTGGGACGTATGTGGGCGGCGACGTCCAGGGAGCCGCAGGTATATCTGTCTGTAGCTGGTGATTATGACCACTCTAACGCTCGTGACCTTTAAGCAGGGAACAAGTCCCACCGGTAATTAGCCAATTAGGACATTAAGATCTCCCATGATGCCTCGGTGGCAGAACGATTCCCCGCCATCCCTGCAGTGTGCTTCCCCGACAGGAAGAGGATGTGTGGTCGTCTGTCGGAGCGGAATTCTGTCTTTCTTCTGCGTTTCTTTTATCGCAGATTTTCTACAGGCGTTGGTTTCCTCGGGTCACCTGACCTGCGGCCGCGTTCTGTTGTGGTTTCCTGGATCGGCGCTGCTCCTCCTGGCCCAAAGAAATATGCTCTCTTTTATTCTGACAGGCAGGAAGTGGAAGAGACCATCTGGGGGAGAGGAGAGGGGGCTTCTTAATGTGGTTATTGTCAGGCCGTTAACGGCTGCTTGTCTGACAGCTGGATGAGTGAGTGAGCCCTTGGTGACAGGGTGAACAGACGAGGTCATTTCCTGTTCGTGACCCTCCAGCAGAGGTCACTTTATTTTGAGTCCGGATCACTCTAAATAAAAGACGGGTCAGAGTTCAACATGATTTAGTATTTATTATTATCTTTCTCACCTTAATTACTGTTCAAAGTCAGCGACTCAAACATTCATGGGAATCTGTTTAGTGTAGTGCAAACCATCCAACCATCCAACAGACCATCATCCATCCAACCAACCATCCAACCAACCATCCACAAACCATCCAACCATCCAACAGACCATCATCCATCCAACCAACCAACCATCCAACCAACCATCCATAAACCATCCAACCAACCATCCAACCAAACATCCAACCAACCACCATCCAACCAACCATCCACAAACCATCAAACCAACCATCCAACCAACCATCTAACCTTCCATCTAACCTTCCATCCAGCCATCCAACCATCCAACAGACCATCATCCATCCAACCAACCAACCATCCAACCAACCATCCACAAACCATCCAACCAACCATCCAACCAAACATCCAACCAACCACCATCCAACCAACCATCCACAAACCATCAAACCAACCATCCAACCAACCATCTAAGCTTCCATCTAACCTTCCATCCAGCCATCCAACAATCCAACAGACCATCATCCATCCAACCAACCACCATCCAACCAACCATCCACAAACCATCCAACCAAACATCCAACCAACCATCATCCATTCAACCATCATCCATCCAACCAACCACCATACAACCAACCATCCAACCAACCATCCAACCAACCATCCAACCAACCATCATCTATCCAACCATCATCCATCCAACCAACCACCATAAAACCAACCATCCAACCAACCATCATCTATCCAACCATCATCCATCCAACCAACCACCATAAAACCAACCATCCAACCAACCAACATATGAAACAAACAACCAACCAACCAACCAACAAATCATCCAACCAACCTAATTACTAGCACAATTAAGGCAAACCTGTCAGTATTACAGCCCCTCCTCCGGGAATCGAGGGCCGTGATATTGACTTCAAACGACACGAGTTACTTCCTGTTTCCTGTTTCTACTCGTTCCTCCTCGCGGTTCTGAATCGACGCTCAAAGTAAAGAGGCGGCACAACGAATTTGTAAGTATAGGAAAGAAGAGAGAGTTAGAGAGAGAGAGAGTGAAGGAAAGAGGAGAGAGTTAGAGAGAGAGAGTTAGAGAGAGAGAGTTAGAGAGAGAGAGTGTAGGAAAGAAGAGAGAGTTAGAGAGAGAGAGACTGAAGGAAAGAAGAGAGTTAGAGAGAGAGAGTGAAGGAAAGAGGAGAGAGTTAGAGAGAGAGAGAGTGAAGGAAAGAAGAGAGAGTTAGAGAGAGAGAGTGAAGGAAAGAAGAGAGTTAGAGAGAGAGAGTGAAGGAAAGAAGAGAGTTAGAGAGAGAGAGAGTGAAGGAAAGAGGAGAGAGTTAGAGAGAGAGAGTTAGAGAGAGAGAGTTAGAGAGAGAGAGTGTAGGAAAGAAGAGAGAGTTAGAGAGAGAGAGTGAAGGAAAGAAGAGAGAGTTAGAGAGAGAGAGTGAAGGAAAGAGGAGAGAGTTAGAGAGAGAGAGTGAAGGAAAGAGGAGAGAGTTAGAGAGAGAGAGTTAGAGAGAGAGAGTGAAGGAAAGAAGAGAGAGTTAGAGAGAGAGAGTGAAGGAAAGAAGAGAGAGTTAGAGAGAGAGAGTTAGAGAGAGAGAGTTAGAGAGAGAGAGTTAGAGAGAGAGAGTTAGAGAGAGAGAGTTAGAGAGAGAGAGAGTTAGAGAGAGAGAGTGTAGGAAAGAAGAGAGAGTTAGAGAGAGAGAGACTGAAGGAAAGAAGAGAGTTAGAGAGAGAGAGTGAAGGAAAGAGGAGAGAGTTAGAGAGAGAGAGTTAGAGAGAGAGAGAGTTAGAGAGAGAGAGTGTAGGAAGGAAGAGAGAGTTAGAGAGAGAGAGTGAAGGAAAGAAGAGAGTTAGAGAGAGAGAGTGAAGGAAAGAGGAGAGAGTTAGAGAGAGAGAGTTAGAGAGAGAGAGTTAGAGAGAGAGAGTGTAGGAAAGAAGAGAGAGTTAGAGAGAGAGAGTGAAGGAAAGAAGAGAGAGTTAGAGAGAGAGAGTTAGAGAGAGAGAGTTAGAGAGAGAGAGTTAGAGAGAGAGAGTGTAGGAAAGAAGAGAGAGTTAGAGAGAGAGAGTGAAGGAAAGAAGAGAGAGTTAGAGAGAGAGAGTGAAGGAAAGAGGAGAGAGTTAGAGAGAGAGAGTTAGAGAGAGAGAGTGAAGGAAAGAAGAGAGTTAGAGAGAGAGAGTGAAGGAAAGAGGAGAGAGTTAGAGAGAGAGAGTTAGAGAGAGAGAGTGTAGGAAAGAAGAGAGAGTTAGAGAGAGAGAGTGAAGGAAAGAAGAGAGTTAGAGAGAGAGAGTGAAGGAAAGAAGAGAGAGTTAGAGAGAGAGAGTTAGAGAGAGAGAGTGTAGGAAAGAAGAGAGAGTTAGAGAGAGAGAGTGAAGGAAAGAAGAGAGTTAGAGAGAGAGAGTGAAGGAAAGAGGAGAGAGTTAGAGAGAGAGAGTTAGAGAGAGAGAGTGTAGGAAAGAAGAGAGAGTTAGAGAGAGAGAGTGAAGGAAAGAGGAGAGAGTTAGAGAGAGAGAGTTAGAGAGAGAGAGTGTAGGAAAGAAGAGAGAGTTAGAGAGAGAGAGAGTGAAGGAAAGAGAGAGTTAGAGAGAGAGAGAGTGAAGGAAAGAAGAGAGAGTTAGAGAGAGAGAGTGTAGGAAAGAAGAGAGAGTTAGAGAGAGAGAGTGTAGGAAAGAGGAGAGAGTTAGAGAGAGAGAGTGAAGGAAAGAGGAGAGAGTTAGAGAGAGAGAGTTAGAGAGAGAGAGTGTAGGAAAGAAGAGAGAGTTAGAGAGAGAGAGTGTAGGAAAGAAGAGAGAGTTAGAGAGAGAGAGTGAAGGAAAGAAGAGAGTTAGAGAGAGAGAGTGAAGGAAAGAGGAGAGAGTTAGAGAGAGAGAGTGAAGGAAAGAGGAGAGAGTTAGAGAGAGAGAGTGTAGGAAAGAAGAGAGAGTTAGAGAGAGAGAGTGTAGGAAAGAAGAGAGAGTTAGAGAGAGAGAGAGTGAAGGAAAGAGAGAGTTAGAGAGAGAGAGAGAGTGAAGGAAAGAAGAGAGAGTTAGAGAGAGAGAGTGTAGGAAAGAAGAGAGAGTTAGAGAGAGAGAGTGCAGGAAAGAGGAGAGATTTAGAGAGAGAGGGAGAGAGTGAAGGAAAGAAGAGGAGAGAGTTAGAGAGAGAGAGTGAAGGAAAGAGGAGAGAGTTAGAGAGAGAGAGAGAGAGTGTGTAGGAAAGAAGAGAGTTAGAGAGAGAGAGAGTGTAGGAAAGAAGAGGAGAGAGTTAGAGAGAGAGAGAGAGAGAGAGTTAGAGAGAGAGAGTTAGAGAGAGAGAGAGTGTAGGAAAGAAGAGGAGAGAGTTATAGAGAGAGAGAGAGAGAGTGTAGGAAAGAAGAGGAGAGAGTTAGAGAGAGAGAGAGAGAGTGTAGGAAAGGAGAGGAGAGAGTTAAAGAGAGAGAGAGAGAGAGAGAGAGGGAGAGTGAAGGAAAGAAGAGGAGAGAGTTAGAGAGAGAGAGAGAGAGTGTAGGAAAGGAGAGGAGAGAGTTAAAGAGAGAGAGAGAGAGAGAGAGGGAGAGTGAAGGAAAGAAGAGAGAGTTAGAGAGAGAGAGAAATCCTGCGTTCATCACAAATGTGACTCTAATTTCTCCAAAGAGACGACCTTAAAGTTTACAGACGGGGATGTTGAGACTTTCTGCTACGTTTTCTCTGGACTGCGGAGGTTCTGGTAAACACTGAGCGGTTCCTACAGCTTCTCATGCACACTTCAGTGACTGATGACTCTTTTGGGTCGGGCTCTGATGAAGACGCCAGACCGTTTCTGCTCGTCACTCCGCTGAGCCCGGTCTGTGCGCCGTAAAGCGGACCCTGCAGGAGATAAGAACTCGCAGCAGAATTCCAATCAGCATCTCGGCCAAACGTTTAGGCACCGAAGGTGTTTTTCCACGAAGGTCCGTAAATCAGGGTGAGGTTCGGGGGCTTTTGGACTCATCGGGGCCAAACGCTCGCACAGAGCTCTGCAGACCCGGGTCGGCGGTCCTGACGCTCTCCATGGCTTTCTGCGGTTCAACAGGAATTCTGCCCAACCCCGTTTACATGTGAATGGCGTGATTAAAGCAGATTCAGAACCCGGGCAGAACCCTCCTGGCCGGCGCTTCAGCTGGTGGCGGGTTACCGGTTGATGCAGGTTCTAGGGATTCCTGGGCGAATGACAGAACTTAATTGTCTCATTGCTTCAGTCTGTTCCACCACAGTTTTTGGGTCTGGCCTCAGACGCTCCGGCGTTGGGATGTTCTGGGAGGGACGTCAGACTTTGATGCGGTCAGATTTACGACATGGCGGTTGAAAATAGCGCTGCGGAACACGCCGCCTACGACAGGAGTGCATGCAGACACGGACGCGGCCGCAGCGGTTCTGGATCGTTAGCCATTATGTTATTAAGCTCTTACAGTCTAAAGATAAAGCGGAGCGGCGGGCTGACGTGTGGGCGGGCTGAGTCACGGCCGTCACACGGTGCAGCTCGCCTCATCAGACCCTTTGGGGCTCGCCGCCAACTCAAGCCTTCAAACTTTGTGGTTCCGGTTTGGAGTTCTGTCGGGTTAGGACCGGTGAAGGTCGAAGGTCGAAGCTTCTGCGGGTTTGACTTTGCATCGCCTCATAAATGATGCGTGCGGCCCACTTGGCCCATCCTCCTCAGGAGTCAGGGGGCGGAGTTTCAGTTTGAACACGTCGTCCCAGATTCCCCTTCCATGAGGGTCTTTCAGCTCCTTCACACGACAGAGGGTAACGGGGGCTGGAGCCTATCCCAGCAGACATTGGGCCAGAGGCAGCGTTCACCCTGGATGAGTCATCAGGTCATCGTAAGGTCGTCATGTAGAGTCAGGCGCCGAACAGGGCGTGAAAACGGTTCTAGCAAACAACAAAGCCTAGAAATAACATAAACTAGTCCGAGCGAGGGTCTCCACCAAAAGAAAAGTCCCCCAGTCTCCACCAAAAGAAAAGTCCCCCATCCCCTGCGTTGTATGTATAGAGTTTTGATATAATTAAATATGAATTATAACTGTTTCTTCACAAATGGGCGGCGGGCCACCAACGACACTCCCGACAAACATTTGTCTTCCTTCTCAGACGCGCTCATACGCCGCCATCGGCGTTCCCCTGAGGGGAAGTCGGGCCGTGTGGCGTCACGTTAGTTGTTCCGGTAGATGAAGGGGAACAAATGGTTCGTAAATAATGCGGCGAAGAATCTCCAGCATGTCATTCAGGCTAAAGGGATGATGTCATCGGGATGAAAGTGCGGGTATCGAGTTCTGAAGGCGTGACTCTTCTCGCTCCAGAATCTGAACCTCCGGCGTTCACGGCACCGGGTTCCGATCCACAAGTCAGACTATAACATGACTCCAATGGAACTGGATGCAGAACATTTTGTTCTCCTCGCAAACTACAACTGCTATTTATTAGCGTCGTCACCCTCTCTTGCGGTTCTGTTTCGCCCCCCCTAGAGTACCCGACAAAGTTCCTCGTACCAAAGGGTCTCAGATCGGACCTCGCATGTCCTCTGATAGCTGGACACGAAACTCTTATAGTCATCGTCTGTTCCGGGACCCCGTCCCCTCCCGGAGCTCGGGCGGACCCCCGCGGCGGTCCGAAGTGTGTGAAGACCATCGATCTTCACACACTTCCTCTCTGCTTTACTTGTGAGGACACTCATTCACACGAGGCGCTCCAACGCTCTGGTCCTCAGAAGGACAGAACTTTTGACGTGGCCCCCTCCAGGCGGGACGCCGTCATCTGCAAGTCATTTTAGCGTCCTTCTGTCATCTCCTCTATTTATAGCGCAGACACTCACGCGCACAGACAGGAAGTACTTTTATTCATATCCCCCCTGACTGTTCATGTCCCACCCATCATGTCCCTGTCGTCCCGTACACCGTCCAATGACCACCCGCCTCGCGCTTTATTAATGACGTGAAGAAGAAACAACTAATTAAAGGAAGGGGTTCTGGAGCCGGACCCCCACCAGCTGCCCGTCCTAGAATCAAGACTCCCACAGAGACTCGGTCTAACTGAGTTCCTGCTCAGTCAGCCAGAACCTCCAGCCTGTTCTGCTCCCCCTGCTTTCCTGAGGTCCGTCTGCAGAGATCCTCACTCATCAAGGTCCGGCCGATCCGCAGGCCTCCAGAACAAGTCAGCTGGACTTCTCTGTCCCCGCCGATCCAAGAGGTGTCCTCAGTCCTGACTGACCTGAGGTCATCAACACCTTGCGGTTGAGCCGTCCAGAACTGTTGCGGGTCGTTAAGGGTGTCGTAGTCACGAGTTGATCCCTCCAGAGCATCATGTCAGTGGTTAGAGTCCGGCTCCTGAGGCGGACTACCTAGGCGTTGCCTGTTTCTGCTCTCCCTGAGGTCCGTCAACATGGATCCTCAGTCATCTGGGTCATCTTAGATCTTGAGGACCTGTCAGCGGCTCTTCTTCAGCACCTCCCATCCAGGAGGTGTCCTCAGTTCTGATGGACTAATGGGAGGTTCCAGGTTTTCAACCTCTTGTTGGGTCATTAGCACCTCTTTATTGTCCAACCGCGTACAAATGTGGACCCAAGCGGGTCCTCAATCATTTGGGTCATCGAGGTCAGAGCCGGACATGATCTACAATGGTCGTCTAGGTGGACCCAAACCCATCCAGGCCCGGCAGAACCGAAGGCCTTAACTAGAAGCCAACATGACTCTTTGAGTTTGAAGAATTTTCCTTTTTTCATCTGAGAGGGACCGTCCGTCCGTCTGACGGGTTTGTAAAGGTTCGTGTAACAGCTGTCGTTTGTGAACCTCGTTGGGGGCGTGGCTCCAACCTATGGTCAAAAACCCGCGGACCGCCAGCCCACGGTTCACGTTTCTCACGGGAACTCCCCTCTGGTGAAGTTCCAGACTCTGAGAGATTCTGGGTTTGTTGGACTTTTTGGCTGACAGTAACTTGAGTTCTGACCACAGTAACGTCTGTCCTGGTTCTGTTGGGCCGCGGCGCTCTATGAGATCTTTCTCCTGATTAATATGATATTCCATTCACTCAAACTGATACCTGTACATTTTAAGCACCGCCCCTTTAAAAGTGCGTTACGCTGATGAACAGGTCACGTGTTTTTACACGTGTGTTTTTAGACGTGTGTTTTTGGACGTGTGTTTTTACACGTGTGTTTTTAGACGTGTGTTTTTGGACGTGTGTTTTTAGACGTGTGTTTTTAGACCTGTGTTTTTGGACGTGTGTTTTTACACGTGTGTTTTTAGACGTGTGTTTTTGGACGTGTGTTTTTAGACGTGTGTTTTTAGAACTGTGTTTTTAGACCTGTGTTTGTAGACGTGTGTTTTTAGACGTGTGTTTTTGGACCTGTGTTTTTAGACCTGTGTTTTTGGATGTGTGTTTTTAGACGTGTGTTTTTAGACGTGTGTTTTTAGACGTGAGTTTTTAGTCGTGAGTTTTTAGACGTGTGTTTTTAGACGTGTGTTTTTGGACCTGTGTTTTTAGACCTGTGTTTTTAGACCTGTGTTTGCAGACCTGTGTTTTTAGACCTGTGTTTTTGGACCTGTGTTTTTAGACGTGTGTTTTTAGACCTGTGTTTTTTAGACGTGTGTTTTTAGATGTGTGTTTTTGAACGTGTGTTTTTAGACCTGTGTTTTTAGACGTGTGTTCTTAGACGTGTGTTTTTAGACGTGTGTTTGTAGACGTGTGTTCTTAGACGTGTGTTTTAGACGTGTGTTTTTGGACCTGTGTTTTTAGACCTGTGTTTTTTGATGTGTGTTTTTAGACGTGTGTTTTTAGACGTGTGTTTTTGAACGTGTGTTCTTAGACCTGTGTTTGTAGACCTGTGTTTTTAGACCTGTGTTTTTGGACCTGTGTTTTTAGACATGTGTTTTTAGACCTGTGTTTTTTAGACGTGTGTTTTTAGATGTGTGTTTTTGAACGTGTGTTTTTTGACCTGTGTTTTTAGACGTGTGTTTGTAGACGTGTGTTTGTAGACGTGTGTTTTTAGACGTGTGTTCTTAGACGTGTGTTTTTAGACCTGTATTTTTGGACCTGTGTTTTTGGACCTGTGTTTTTGGAGGTGTGTTTTTAGACGTGTGTTCTTAGACGTGTGTTTTTAGACCTGTATTTTTGGACCTGTGTTTTTAGACCTGTGTTTTTAGACCTGTGTTTTTAGACGTGGTATTTGTGTCCCTTTGACTTTATTTTGAAAAGCTCCAGCTCCCTCCTCCTGCTGATTCTTTGGGCGGGGAGTCATGTGACGCCTGAACGCACATGTGTGTGTGATTTGTTCCATTTCATTTGTGTTTAACTTTGATCTTAGTGTCTCCATGTCTGAGGATCCTTTTCCCTCCGAGGGCATCTTGTTTTTACGGCGCTGCAGGAATTTATTTACAGTGAAGTTTGAGAAATGTAGATTTTATTAGACTTTGTTGTCCATATTTGTGCCGCATACAATCAGGATTAGTCAGTTTACGAATCATTTTCTGTTTTTACCGAAGCAGCTGGAGGTTTTCCTTTGTTCTGTCTTAGAAATGTTCGGCGGCTGAACGCTGCAGTGTGAATATTCCTGTTATCTATCTAAATGAGAAAAGTAGAAACGTATTTACAGATTATGTCCCACTTTTACCAAAGGAAAGATAAATAAACATACAGACGTGTTTGTTTCTGCAGTTGGTTTTGTGTTGTCTGAAATGTCTTTTTTCCACATGTCATTCATTACTGCACTGTAAAAAATATCATAACTTACTATAAAACATCATACTGCACTGTAAAGAAATTCTGGTCTCTGAAAAACACATTGCACCGTAAACCAGCAGGAGTTCTGACCCAGTCTGGTCACAGGTTCAGTCTGTATTATTGTTTACTTTGGACTTTAATGGCAGAATCACCAAATGGGTTTTGAAAACAGTTGAGTCAACATGTTCAAGACTCCACCTCCCCTCGCCTCCACCCGCCTCCCCCCGCCTCCACCCGCCTCCCCCCGCCTCCACCCGCCTCCACCCGACTCCCCCCGACTCCACCCGCCTCCACCCGCCTCCACCCGCCTCCCCTCGCCTCCACCCGCCTCCACCCGCCTCCCCTCGCCTCCCCCCGCCTCCCCCCGCCTCCCCCCGACTCCACCCGCCTCCACCCGCCTCCCCTCGCCTCCCCCCGCCTCCCCTCGCCTCCCCTCCCCGAGGGTCTCGGATTTTTTATTTTGAAATGAGCTGAGGCTAAAAAATCCAGTCTAAATAAATCAACGTCTCTCAAAAACATATTTTTTTTAGATCAGACGCGTCAGGACTGTAAATTTAGAGAATCATTTGTCGGTGGTTCTGGACAGTAAATCTTCGCACAAACAACTTCAACCGCTTCTTTTTTTGTTGATTTCTGTCCAAACCACAACGACTTCAAGATCCGTGATTAGGCGAGGTTGAAGTCCCGTGGTGTGACTGAGGCTCATTATCCCGCCGCTCATTCATGCCTTTGACGGCCTCTTCACTCTGTTTGGGGGACGGTACCGCTCTCAGATCTGGAACCGCAGATCGGATCATCGGGGACGTCGGCGGCGGCCGAACTCAAGTTTTATGCCTTCATTTGTTCACAACAATTAAAATAAACGTCGTTGGGATCGACTTCCTGTTTGCAGATGTCATTGGTTTCATTGTGAGGAAAAGAACCTCTGGTAACGAACAGTGCAGGTCCAGCTGGAGGTTCTGGTCCTCCAGGATGAGCTTTACTCTGGAGGCAGTCACTTCTCCAACTGTCTTTCGAGCCAACTTTTTTACAGTGTACGATACTTTTCCTCTCACAAGAATGAAACCAGCGTGGAGTTTCCCCGAACATCCGATGTCCGCAGATCGTTGATGAGGTGAAGGAGGAGCTTATCCTGGCAGTCTGACTCCGCCCCCCCGATAATCTTGTGACCTCAGACACGGCGGAGTGAAGTCACTCGGGATAGAAGCCAGTGCGACTTCATGGGTTCGAGTCCCTCGGGATGGGACTCAAGTGACGACTCAATCGCGTCGCTGTCCGGTCCTGGCGGCAACAAGGAATTCCGGATTTCCGTCTCCCCAGCAACACTCTCCAGCTCATCCCAGAGGATCCCGTCGTGTCCCCAGGCCGGCGGATTCCTCCTGTTCCTCCTCCTGCATCCTGATCAGACGATCAACCGGATCTATTAGACGGAGCACCTCACCTTCCCTCTAAGGCTAAGCCCCGCCCCCTTACAAAGGAAGCTGGGGGCGGGGCTTAGCCTTCAGTTCCTCCAGATGAGCGCTGATCCACTGCTATTGAGCGCTTTCCTCTCCTCAGAACCGGCACAAACTTTTGTTTAGCTCGAGATGACGTGATGGGCGCCAGTAGTTCTGTCATGGTACCGATGAGACCGCCGGGCCACAGCGCTGGGGTGGATGCGTGAGCTGCTGCAGGTTCACGGTGAACATCTGAAGGTCCAACCGAACACCTTATAGCAGCTTCAAAGTCTAACAAGGCAGAGGAGGAGAAAGCGCTGGGCTCCGGCCGACCTTTGACCTCCTGCCTCGTGTATCACGGCTTTCATAGAGCCAGCATTTTTTCCTCGCCGCGAGGAAACGAGTTCCTGCTGCGTCGTCTCCTCCGCGCTGAATGGAGTTGCTCCAGCGTCCTCGACCCCCGAACTTCCTCCTCAGGGGCTGCAGGAGCTCAGAGTCCGTTTTGGAATGACAATTTAAATTTGAGAGTTTAAAAAGGAGATCCAGAACCAGGAGATCCGACTCAAATGATGGAGACGTTAAAGGAACATTTCACCCAAAGATACAAAGAATCTACAAATAAGCGAGATTCCGTGATGAAGAGGACGGGTTGAGACGGAACCAGAGGGTCCACTGGGGCGACCCGTAAGGGCAACGGCCCAACAGAACTTTGACTTCAATTCAACCTTGTTATTGTAAAATTGAATATGTTTTAACGGTTCAAGAACTCTCCTAAAATAATGACTTCTTCTTGTAATATTATAAATATTAATCTCATTTCTGACTTTTTCTATTCTGGTATAAAAACCCTTTGATGTAAATGATGTGTTTTTATGAATGTTAATCGTTGCTCATACATTCGTCGTAAATGTCAGATTTTATTGTCACGAGGGAATAACGGGCGTGTCTTTGTGAGCTGATGACATCATCAGGTGTGAAAGGAGGAGGCGCAGGCCGCCGCCGTTTGTGTACATCCTTTAAACTTTAATGTGAAGCAGAAAACAGAACAATACTGTAAAATAAATTAGATTAGAAAAATGCCACAAGCACATTGGATTTGTACAACAAAGCAACGCAACATAGGGGAATCTTCAATTTCCATATATACAGAATAAAAAATAGACTTTTTATTCTGTGTCCACTTTGTTCAGTGTCAGTATTTTCTTGTCTCCATAAAAAGAACAAAGTGGACAAATACAAACACTTCTTCTAGTCCCTTTAGTTTTCTTGTTTGTTTTTCTTCATGTTGCTTCTTGTCGGGGCTTTTTTTCTGCATTGACATTTTTTATTTGCATCCATGAACACAGTTTGACCCACAGAGTCCAGGAGGAGGAGAAGAAGAGGAGGAGGAAGAGGAGGAGGAGGAGGAGGAGGAGGAGGGTCCACTCAAATAGAAAACAAGAAGGACAAAAGAAAGGTAAAATAAAAACACAACATGTGTGACTGCGTTCTGGATGGGACCAGAACTTTTGGTGAAAGAACACCGACAGAACGACGACAGTCTGAACCGATTGTCTCCGTCAGCCGGCGATGAGATCAAACCAAAGCATTGTGGGAAATGAAGTTGTGCAGGCAGAGAGAGAAAAAAACAAAAACACAATGCAATAAAAACGTCATTAATGTGCAACAAAAACTAAAAGCATAAATAAAACTCTTCATGAAGGCGAGTTCTCCGACGCTCCGACACATTTTCACGCAAACGGAATCATTTTTTCGCACAAAGTGGAAAAAAAGTATGGTCGTGAATCTTTTCGAGCTTCATTGAAGGGACATTTCCTCCGTCACTCAAACGTGTTCACAAACTGGACTCTTTGGCGTTCCCAAGCAACCGAACGCGAAACCAGAGTTTCGTCGCTTAAAGATTCTGACAGCGGAGATTCTGGGTCACGTGGAGGTTTAGAAGACGTGAAGTTTGAATCGTACGAGAATAAAGTCAGAACTTCATCAGAACTCAAAGTGAGACGTCTCAAACACGGAGCCCAGAAGGACGACTTTAGGAGGATTGTCTGTTTAATGTCTGTTTAATTAGGACTTTATTCTCACCAAACTGCTACTTTTCCTGTAACTTTGTCGTTTTCTTTTCTCCTTAGAATACAACTTTGTTTGTTCTTGTAATAAAAGTTTACTAGAAATGTATTTTCATCATTTCTATGTGATTTGAACTCAATCCTGAAAAATAAGATTTTTTTTTTCTCAACATTTTTGTGTTATTAGGACTTTTAATTGCTTCAAACTTCATTCCTTCTTACAATCCTATGATTATCCTATAATTCTCATGGATTCTTACTTTTTCTTAATCACAATCACAATTGACTTCATTTACATAATATCAGAATTTTTCTCATGATATTCAAACTTTATCCTTGAATTATTACGACTTCCTGGATTCAAACCTTTTAGTCGTTGAGACAAAACGATGCTTCTTTCCTCGTTTGGATTCTATCCTCCTGTGACTTTATTCTTCTACAGTTTGAACTTCATTCTTGTTTCATGACTTTTTCTTAACTGCAACTTCACTGAAGCAAACATTTGGATGTAAGTCTTGTTTTGTAAAACCTTAAAATCATCATTTATCCTTAGATTCTCACATTAGTACGATGTTTTTCTCTTAAAATCTCCACTTTTCTCTTCAGTTAACATTTGTTTCTCGTAATCCTGACTTTATTCTCATGGAAGTCAGAATTCCAGCTTCCGTTTTTCCTCTAAATTTGGGACATTTTATTTTCTGTGAAGCCCTGGTCATGAAGAAATGTGACGTTAAACGTTGGTTTGATTCCCGGAGGCTCGTTTTTCTGCTTAATTCAATCGAAAATGAAGCAAAGTGCAATTTTTTTTCTGACTTCAACAAATGTTTCAAATAAAGTGCCGGATTGAAAACTCCGACACAAAATGCAACTTTCCCTGAACGGGTGCGTGAAAACCTGGGACTGAAGCCATGTGACTTTCATGATTCTCTTGGCTAATGCTAACGCTACA
>JBBDHG010000013.1:780000-782500 GCA_037951165.1 Lophius americanus | reverse complement strand
CTCTCTCCACCTTTCTATCTCTCCACCTCTCTACCTCTCTCTACCTCTCTCTCCACCTATCTACCTCTCTCTCTACCTCTCTCTCCCCCTCTCTACCCCTCTCTAACTCTCTCCCCACCTCTCTCTCCACCTCTCTCTCCACCTCTCCCTACCTCTCTCTAACTCTCTCTCTACCCCTCTCTACCTCTCTCTACCTCTCTGTCCACCTCTTTCTCCACCTCTCTCTACCTCTCTCTCCACCTCTCTACCTCTCTGTCCACCTCTCTCTCCACCTCTCTCTACCTCTCTCTCCACCTCTCTACCTCTCTGTCCACCTCTTTCTCCACCTCTCTCTACCTCTCTCTCCACCTCTCTCTACCTCTCTCTCCACCTCTCTACCCCTCTCTACCTCTCTGTCCACCTCTCTCTCCACCTCTCTCTACCTCTCTCTCCACCTCTCTACCTCTCTCTCCACCTCTCTCCACCTCTCTACCTCTCTCTCCCCCTCTCTCTACCTCTCTACCTCTCTCTCTACCTCTCTCCACCTCTCTCTCCACCTCTCTATCTCTCTCTCCCCCTCTCTCACCCTCTCTACATTTCTCTCTATCTCTCTCCACCTCTCTCTCCACCTTTCTATCTCTCCACCTCTCTACCTCTCTCTACCCCTCTCTCCACCTATCTACCTCTCTCTCTACCTCTCTCTCCCCCTCTCTCCACCTCTGTATCTCTCACCCTCTCTACATTTCTCTCTATCTCTCTCCACCTCTCCACCTCTCTACCTCTCTCTCCACCTCTCTACCTCTCTCTCCACCTCTCTATCTCTCACCCTCAATTCCTCCCTCTTTAACTCTCCCTCTCCTTCTCTCTCCTGCTTTCTCGCTCTCTCTATTTCTCTCCCTCTCCCAACCTCTCCCTCCCTCTATCTCTCCCTCCCTCTATCTCTCTCTCCCTCTCTACATTTCTCTCTGTCTCTCTATCTCTCTCTCTCCCTCGCCACATTTCTCTCTCCCGGCTGGTGGGCGTCCATAGAGAAAATCCGAGTCACGATTTGGGAGTGTGACTATCCATCGGCGTGAACGGCGTGGTCTCTCTCTCTCTGTGTTTGTGTGCGGGGGCGGCCGACACTTTAGCGAAACCATTGGGAGGCGATTCTCTCGCTTACATCATCGTCACTCCGCTGAAAAATGAATCCTGTTCATTCATCGTTTCAAGCTGCTGGACGGAGTTTGAGCTCCTGCGGCTTTAAAACGAGAAGGAAAGCGATCTGTTAGCGTGACGCTCCTCCAGACCCGATCCGGCCCGCTCCAGCACCGCGCATCGATCCCTGGAGGTTCTGACTGACGACAGATCATTATAAAGTGATTGTCGTATCGTAGATTATTATTTCATCAGACTCTGGAAATGTAAATCTGAAAAGAATCATTCAGTATCTCCCAGAACACGTGACAGACGGTTACTGGACTGAGCCCTGATCCACTTTGGGTTCTCCTGTTTGCTGTGAAAACCCGGTTTTATGGTCTGTCAGGAGGATTCACCGGTGTTTCAGGCCCGTTTGATGACAGTTTGAAACTGTCCCTTGGATTAGCCTCTTTCTTATCCGCTAAACCTGAGGGTGATGCTAACCTGCAGCAAGTAGCAGCTATCAGCTAATTGCTGTTAGCAGCTAGTAGATATAATCAGCAAGTAGCAGCTATCAGCTAATTGCTGTTAGCAGCTAATAGACATAATCAGCAAGTAGCAGTTAGCAGGTAATTGCTGTTAGCAGCTAGTAGACGTAATCAGCAAGTAGCAGCTAGCAGGTAACTCTCCAGGAGCTCAGTGGAATAATCAAACAAACGCAGAGACCCTGTAGACCCTCCTCCTCCGAGATCTTGCTCTATGGAGAGGATCCAAGATTCAAAGTTGCCCATCAGAACCAGAGGACAGAACCCTCTGGTTCTGGAAGTCTGCCGTCTCCTGCGAGGACCGTTGGCTTGTTTTTTGGTGCATTGTTTTTCTTTGATGTGATAAATATTCCATTTGGGTCCAGACTGATTTCCATGTGATGCGTTGGTTTCCTCACAGCGAGAAGGTTCTGGGTTTGGATCATTCTCGGGCTTTGGGGCCTTTCTGTCCCCTCTAGAAGTTTATGGTCCATGGTGACTCTAGATCAGCCATAAATAGTTGTTGGGTCCAGTGATGAAGTTCCGACCAGTCCAGGTTGTACTTCTATCTGGTAATGAGACTTTCCTGTTTAGAATTCTGGTCGGGCTAAATCCCACAGAAGAGCTAATGTAGCACAAAGTTCTGAAAAGGTTAATGCTGGTTCTGATCGACACAGTGGCATCAGAGCTGATTGGGCTGCAAAAAGGAAACCACTATCAGGGCGTGAATTTTAGGTCCATATCAGAATTCTAGGGAGGTTCAAGGGATGATTCTGTTGTGGCTCAGAAGGTTCTGTGGCGACGCCATGATCCGCTCTATGGAACCTACGATTGGCGTTCATCACGTACCTCCTCACTCTAAGACCTTCTTCGCCTAC
>JBBDHG010000013.1:770000-777500 GCA_037951165.1 Lophius americanus | reverse complement strand
ACCGGGACCGTTTCTCCGTGTGACCGGGACCGTTTCTCCGTGTGGACCTGGACCGTTTCTCCGTGTGGACCTGGACCGTTTCTCCGTGTGGACCGGGACCGTTTCTCCGTGTGGACCTGGACCGTTTCTCCGTGTGAACCGGGACCGTTCTATGATTCTGGTTTTATTGCAGTTTCCCGGTAGTAAAAACCCTTTAGTCTTGTTCTGGTCTTGATATTTGCAGAGTAAACAATAAACTCTGCAAAGCTGCTGTGAGTTTTAAGATTTAATGAAATTCTTCCAGAGTTTCTGTGGGAGTTTCTTTTTCCCCTCTTCATTTCAAATGAATTTGTGTTTTATCTGGTTTCTCCGCGGTGATGTCACAGCGTAGGTTTCATTTCCAGAGTTCTAATAAAGTTGTGAGCTACATTGAAGTAGTCGCTCACAGGACCGTGACGGAGCAGACACAGGACGCGCTTCATCTCACATCTATCTACGCCGTTAATAATTCTGCCTGACCTCAGGCGCTGGGAGCCTCCCAGTAGAACCAGTCTGATCCCGGCCGGCTCCTGTTCCAGTCTGCTGTAAACCCAACCGCCACCTCTCCTCTGGACCAGTCATCCAGGGACAATTCACCAAAGCCGAGATGGTTTCCTCCTCTATAATTCTCCCTCTCATCTTTGTGTCCCCCCCGTTCCTCCCCCTTCGGTTTCTGAACTCGCCTGTATTTAGCGGAGGCACCGCTCGGATTCCTCATCGAGAGAAGAAAACAGCGACGTCTCACTCTGGGCTCCTTTCATGGACACACTGTTTCAATAATCATCAAACAAACATTGAATAGTAATATAAATTTAGGCTTATTCTTAACCTGGATTGTGAAGCTGGATTCCCACATTTGAATAATAGAACATTTTCTAATCCGTATTAACCAGAGACTAAAAAGTTCTCTTAGATTTGCTCGCTGGTGAGAAAAATAATACAATGAGCTTTAGGTCATTTGGTTATATGAATTTTATCCTCAAAACAAGACAAACAGTTTTTACTTTCCGTTAAAACCTACAAAGCTTGAGCGCCTCTAAAGTTGAGCCTTACACTTAAATGTTCTTAAAAGTTCTCTGGGATTCCATTGGTTCCCTGAAGACCTAAATCCTCACAGGAGGAGAGGAGGGATTTGTCGGGACTACTTTCAGCTGCGGATGGATCCATATCTCTCACTATGGGGAGGGTTCTTTGTAATCTGAGGAAAAAGAAAATCTGTTTTTGGTTTTTTTAATTCCACCGAGTGATTCATCTCTCCTACTATAGAACATCTTTGGCTGCTGGTCACACATCAAACGGACCGCCGTGGATTCAAACGCGGCGACTGGACGGATATAAATACACCGGAGCCACGTCGCTGCTCATCCTGATGAGGAGGATGAGGAGGGATGAGAGGAAGAAAAAGCAAATTACTTTCCAATCAGACAAAAGGTTTTGCTTCTTCTCTCTGCTGCGTCCCCCCAGCTGTCAGAGGTCGGGGGACTGGGTTTGAGCTGGTTGCGGGGGTAGTTAGTTCGAGTCCCCAGACAGACCCGGCCACCAGAATAGATCCAACAATGATCGGTTTATTCTGTCTGCCAGAGGAGGAGGTGAGGGCGAGCGGCAGATTGTGGAATGTCACTAATGATGTGTTCAATTAAGTTCAATTAGCCTAATTGTCGTCTGTGCGGTGGCGGCGGGGGGGTGGGAGATATACAGAGGGACTTGAACGCAGCGGGCTGATGGAAAGAAACGGCGGACAGATAGATATTGTGTCGGAGCTGCTAAACGCAGATTGACACTTCATCCCCGCCAAGAATCCAGTTGTCCCTCGGCTCCTCTACTCGCCATCTCCGCCACCCTCCATAATTACCGCGGTCCCTGAACGCATCGCTAGCTCCCGACAAAGAAGCACAACACTGCTATTCTCAACATTCTCACGCCGTGTCCACTAACATCTTCGAAAAACAAGTTTCATATTTGTTCTAATGTCCCACCGTGACCCCCCCTCCACACACACACACACACCTCCCAACCAAAAAACTGAGTAGACACAGGGGGAGGAGCCTATGAGCCTCACCTGTGACATCACACATCAACAGGAAGCCAATCCCGGTCCTCTTGGTTAACTTAGACAGGTGAGACGTGAGGGAGCATTATCATGAATCTAATGAGGTGGGAGTGGCTTATGAAACTGACACTGTCTCACTGTATGAACCTGGACTGTTTCACTGTATGAACCTGGACTGTTTCACTGTATGAAACTGACACTGTTTCACTGTATGAACCTGGACTGTTTCACTGTATGAAACTGACACTGTTTCACTGTATGAAACTGACATTGTTTCACTGTATGAACCTGGACTGTTTCACTGTATGAACCTGGACTGTTTCACTGTATGAAACTGACACTGTTTCACTGTATGAACCTGGACTGTTTCCCTGTATGAAACTGACACTGTTTCACTGTATGAACCTGGACTGTTTCCCTGTATGAAACTGACACTGTTTCACTGTATGAACCTGGACTGTTTCACTGTATGAAACTGACACTGTTTCACTGTATGAACCTGGACTGTTTCACTGTATGAAACTGACACTGTTTCACTGTATGAACCTGGACTGTTTCACTGTATGAACCTGGACTGTTTCACTGTATGAAACTGACACTGTTTCACTGTATGAACCTGGACTGTTTCACTGTATGAAACTGACACTGTTTCACTGTATGAACCTGGACTGTTTCACTGAGTGAACCCCTATGTTAATCATCAAGTTCTGCCTCACAAAGAGGTTCTGATCCGTACAGTTAGATCTTAAACAGGAACAGACTGAATTGGAACATCGTTCCTGATGCGTTCTGAGAAGTTCTCGCTGGTTTTTCAGCTTTCAGCCAATCATAAGTCATCATTTTGGGGGCGGTGCCTGAAATCCCCTCTGAGACACCCCCCCTGGTTGTTGCTCCGCTGTACCGTCACATTCAAGTTGTATTTTATACGGGAGAAGGTTTTTTCAAAGCCACATGGACATAAAGCTTCTTCATCTCAGCATGTCTGAACGGATCCGCTTCACGGAAATCCTTTTCCATCTGCTCTCCCAGAGCCGCCAACTGAAACCACATCGACGGAGAGTCCAGGACAAGAAGACGTCAAAGTCCCGCCCACACCACACGATTGACAGGTGAAATTAAACACAGGGATTCGCTCCAAAGGAAAGTTTTTAAGACGATAGTTCATCACCAACTAAAAGTCCATTTACCTCATGTTTCTTTGAATCAGGTCAAATTTGGGATTTTTAATTTGTCAATTCCTTTACTCAGCTAAAACTCTAATGTTTGAACTTTTCTATCATCAATGAGAGAATTCAATTTGAAACGAATGGATTAACCGTTGGCTCTGAGGTGAAACCATCCGCCGCCTTAAACTCTCCTCAAACCTGATGAACGTTTGGTAAAAATGGGGAGAACCTCACTAATTTGGAGTTGATGGTTAAATAAGACGTAGAAATACCAACACCTGGAGAAACAAGCTTTTGAAAATAAGAAAAACAAGGTTTTCCAGACAGAGATCTCAAATGTGAGTGATTCCATGACCAGTTTCAGTCGGTCAAAGGTCACAGTCCAGCCCCAAAATCAAAAATTCCCATCCCAGCTCTTCGCTGCATTGCTAGCTATACATCCTAGGTAGAGAAGAGTTAGCTAGCGTAGTTAGCTAGCCTCTTGTTGGATGAAATCAGTAAGAGATCCTTTACCAGGAACACTTTTCAGAAACTTGAACGTCACGGAGCCACACAACGAGGATTTTGTTGTATTTTATATACGTGGGATTATAATTAAAAAGTAATGTGTTGGTTTCTTTCTTGCTGTACAGAAATTTAAAAAAAAAAGTCCCTGCATGCTAACAACATGCATTTCTAAGGATTATGCTAACTCATCCTGAATCGTGATTTCTGGAAGTATACATAGTTGGAGCGATACGTCATGTAACACCATTCAATTCAAAATAAAAGATGAGTGCTTTCCAGCATAGTTAAAGTGTAATAACACAGTAATAACAGTGTAATAACACAGTAATAACAGTGTAATAACACAGTGAAACTTACTTATTACTGTGTAATTTCTGTGTAATTACTGTGTAATAACTGTGTAATAACTGTGTAATCACCGTGTAATAACAGTTATAATAGTGTTATAACAGTGTAATAGTGTAGTGATGACACTGAACACGATAGAAATTCTTGCTCTGCTTGTTTCACATCCTTCAAAGTGAAGAAGAAGAGCTCAGAATTCTAGATATAAATCATTTGTAAAAAAACATAAAACTAAGTTACATGTGTCAAATCACAGCATTACTGGATTCTACAAATACTGCAGACAAAAGATAGGCAGGTTTTTTTTCTTCAAATGTTTCAGCAATACCAGTCGATATCTCAAAAACCTTCTAGATGGATCTGCAGCGCTGATCTAGGCGAAGAAGAAGCGTGAACTGTCCCTTTAACACCTCCAGCATTACCGAGTGAACGTCTGTCTTTCTCTCTCACAGAAACAAACGGATTCTGCCCCAATCTGGTTTGCTCTAATAGATTTTATCATGCAATTAAATCCTACTTAACTCATTTCATTCATTTGAAATTACCTGACCGCGATAAAAAACTATTAAAAGTTATTGGAAGAAACTTAATTTCCTGTCTGAGCATGTGCAAACACTTTATTCTGAAGTGGAGGATTTATTTGTTTTATTTGTTTTTACAGGTTTTGGTTAGAAGGCTTTCAGTACGGAGGAGTGGATGATGGTTCTGGGTTTGAACCCCAACCCCTCGGGTCCCCCCTACAGTCCAAAAACACACATGAGACTCTAACGAGCTAATATTATCACTATTATTACTATTATCACTATTATTACTATTATTACTATTATTACTATTATAAAAGTATTCCACCAGGAAGTCCCATCAGAGTTAATCTCTCTATATTTTAATGTATATGTATATATATATATATATATATATATATATATACACATTAAAATATTCCAAATATATTATATATAGTTAAAGATAATAGAAACATTCAAAATTAAATGATTCTGTGTAACAAACATATTACAATTAAATTAAATCAACAACTTGTTTTTTTACTGCTCTGACTCGTTCTAACTCTACCGTCTGTCAGCGGAGTGTTCCAGAAGTCACACACACACACACACACACACACACACACACACATACAAACGCACACAAACACACACACACAGAAAAACACACACACACACACAGAAAAACACACACACACACACACACACACACACACACACATACAAACGCACACAAACACACACACACAGAAAAACACACACACACACACAGAAAAACACACACACACACACACACACATACAAACGCACACAAACACACACACACAGAAAAACACACACACACACACAGAAAAACACACACATACACACACACACACACACACACACACATACAAACGCACACAAACACACACACACAGAAAAACACACACACACACACAGAAAAACACACACATACAAATGCACACAAACACACACACACACACACACACACAGAAAAACATACACATACAAATGCACACAAACACAAACACACACACACACACACACAGAAAAACACACACATACAAATGCACACAAACACACACACACACACACACAGAAAAACACACACATACAAATGCACACAAACACACACACACACACACAGAAAAACATACACGCACAAACACACACACCTACACACACAGAAAAACACACACATACAAACGCACACAAACACACACACGCACACACACACACACACACAGAAAAACACACACATACAAACGCACACAAACACACCCACACACACACACACAGAAAAACATAAACGCACAAACACACACACACACACACAGAAAACACACACATACAAACGCACACAAACACACACACACACACACAGAAAACACACACATACAAACGCACACAAACACATACACACGCACGCACACACACACAGAAAAACACACACATACAAACGCACACATACACACACACGCACACACACCCACACACACACACACACACATACACACACACACACACACACACACACACTTCTGGCCTGACTTTAAGCAGATAATGAGCCATTCTTTTAGAACAGAGGGAGGTGTGAGTGTGTTTGTGTGTGTGTGTGTAAACGTGTGTGTGTGTGCAGGTGGACACACACTCATCTACTCACCAGCCTCGGCGAAGGTGATGATCTCCGTCGTCTCCTGCGCGTCGCCGCTGTCCCCGGCACGAGCCGCCGCCGCCGCTGCTCCTCCCCCTCCTCCTCCTCCTCCTCGTCCTCCCCTCCCTTGCACCTCCTCCTCCCCCTCGATCTGCACGCTGCCGTCCTCAGCCACGCGCCCCACGTGGAGCTTGCGCAGGGCATTAAGGAGGGCGGCGCGCGGCACCGGTCGGGTGATGTTGGGCCGGGCTTGGAGGTGCAGCATGTTGAGGATGTGCCTCTTCACCGCCTCCACCACATCCTGCTGCGCCGCCTCCTCCACCTCCTGGCCCGCCGTGATGTCGTCCGCCGCCGTCCCCTCGTTCCTCCTCATCCGGGCCAGGGCGCAGGAGGGGCAGTGGGACTCCGGCAGCTGCTGGACTTCCAGAGAAAGAGGCTGGAGCTGGGACTCTGAGGCGGAGCCAGTGCTCTGGACCTGGACCTGGACCAGAACCAGGACGGTCCAGCTGAGCAGCGGCATGATGGACATGATGGTGGGCGTCATCTGGTGATGCTGCTGGATGCAGACGGACGCCGCCGGACAGGATAAGTTTTTGGTGGAAGAGAAAGAAAGCAGTCCTTCTCCTCGTCTCGTCTCTCTGAGCGACACTCTCTCCTCAGGAGGAGAAGACGAAGAAGAAGTTTGTGTAGAAGCTGAGAAAGACACTGAGCGAGAGAGGAGGAAGAAAAAGAAAAAAAAAACACAACGGCGTGAGAGAAAAATGAGTAATCCTTATCTTTTTTGTCAGGGACAGATGGCTGGAAAATGTGGAGGCGTCGGGAGAAAGAAGAGAACTCTGGGATGTGATGAAGGGGTGAGGAAGAAGAAGAGGATCCTGGTTCCCGGGCTGAAGTGGCGGCTGCCGCTGGTAGAAGTTATCCCAGATGAAGACGGAGTTCCTCTCTCTCTCTTTTTCCTCTCTCTCTCTCTCCTTCTGTGTTGAATGCCTTCCCTCGTTCACCAGTTGAATGGTTTTAGCGGAGTGGGCTGGACTCGCTCGCTCGCTCTCTCTCTCTCCTCGCTCGCTCTCCTCGTTCTCTCTCGCCTTCCCTCCCTCTGCTTCTCTCTCGCCCTGGCAGCCTCCTACCATAATTATACCCTCCTCCCTCCATCCCTCTCTCTCCTCCATTTCAGTCTCCTCCCATCTGACTCATACCAACTTTTACCTTCTCTCCCCCCTCCTCCTCCTCCTCCTCCTCCTCCTCTCTCCCTCT
>JBBDHG010000013.1:705000-765000 GCA_037951165.1 Lophius americanus | reverse complement strand
TGTGTGTGTGTGTGTGTGTGAGTAAACGTGAATGTTGTTCAGGGGCGTTTCATCTCTACAGCTCTGTAACATTAATAAAAATCCAGAATGTGTAATAAAGTAATAATAATCACACCTAAGACACAAGGTCTTAGGTGTGATTAGGTGTCACACCTAATCACAGCCTAAGGTCTGTCAGGTGTGTCGGGTGTAACAGGTCTGTCAGGTGTGTCGGGTGTGACGGGTTTGTCAGGTGTGACGGGTGTAACAGGTCTGTCAGGTGTGTCGGGTGTGACAGTGCTGTCAGGTGTGACGGGTGTGACGGGTCTGTCAGGTGTGTCGGGTGTAACAGGTCTGTCAGGTGTGTCGGGTGTGACGGGTTTGTCAGGTGTGACGGGTTTGTCAGGTGTGACGGGTCTGTCAGGTCTGTCAGGTGTGTCGGGTGTGACGGGTCTGTCAGGTGTGTCGGGTGTAACAGGTCTGTCAGGTGTGTCGGGTGTGACGGGTTTGTCAGGTGTGACGGGTCTGTCAGGTCTGTCAGGTGTGTCGGGTGTAACAGGTCTGTCAGGTGTGTCGGGTGTGACGGGTTTGTCAGGTGTGACGGGTCTGTCAGGTGTGTCGGGTGTAACGGGGAATAAACCAACCTATCAACCAACCAATGGATCAATGAATTCTCACACCCACCAACCAACGATCAACCAACCCATCAATCAGAACCTGTTGGGTGGATCTTTTTGGAGTGGCTTCTACTTTGTTCTGGACCAACCAGTCCAGATGTGTTCCTGATGGGTGTCCCGTGTCCAGCTCGGACGTGAACACATGTCCTCCTGAGCAGCAGACGTTCTAACCCCGATGTCGTCACCACATCCATCAACACGTGCGTGTCGGCACGAATCCTCCGCAGCTGCACTGATCGGTTTAGATGCTCACTCACCGGTCAGACGAGGAGGAGCTGATGATATCACCTGGTGGGTAAGGTCATAGGTCACAGATCTGTGGAGATGTGGAGACAGATTTAGGGTTTAAGGTTTTCATTCCTGACTGAATGGAACGTTTGATGTTTGATGGACTAACAGTTCCGTCTATCAGGCTTTAATTTAATGAGTTCTAGTCCAAAATGTGGATTACTGGATTTGTAAAGTTTGATGGCAAATTTTATTTAGAATAAGCCTTAATTTTTACAAACATATAAACCAACTTCCTCATCAATATGAGGATCGATCGATTCTTTCGTTACCTGTAATCAGTTACCCTAAAGTTAGCTAACGCAAGCTACCATAGCTAAAGTTAGCTAATGAAACCTGGCATGGCTAAAGTTAGCTAATTAGAAGCATCATATCTTAAGTTAACGAATGAAAGCCATCCTGGCTTAAGTTAGCAAAGGGAAACAAATGAAAGCTATGATAGCTAAGGTTAGCTAATGAAAGCTATCATAGCAAGATTAGCTTAAGAAAGTTATGATACACCAATGAAAGCAATCATCACTAAAGTTAGGTAATGACAGCTATCAGAGCTCAAGTTAGCTAATTACAGCTAAAATAGGTAAAGCTACCTGATGAAAGCTATCATAGCTAAAGTTGGCTAGTGAAAGCTATCATAGCTAAAGTTGGCTAATGAAAGCTATCATAGCTAAAGTTGGCTAGTGAAAGCTATTATAGCTAAAGTTGGCTAATGAAGGTTATCCTAGCTAAAGTTGGCTAATGAAAGCTATCATAGCTAAAGTTACCTTATATCAGCTATCATTGCTTGGAATTAGCTTAAGTCAGCTATGAGAGCTACATTAGCTTCACACAAGCATCTTGGTTTCAGAAGAAGTCCTGGAACATTTTTGAGTCACGTGACTTGAATCCCAAAGAAAATCTCTGGTGGGATTTGAAGAAGCTTGAATAAACCCGGGAATATTCCAGAACTGTAGGCCCTTATCCACGAGGAATGGGTTAAGATTCCTCAGGAACTATGCCAGCGTTCCTGGAGTCCGTCTATGCGTCCCGTTAGCAAGATGTCAGAGCAGCGGAAAATCCTACAAAGTCCTGGAGAACCATTGGACGACGGCCGGAGTCAGGAGAAACAGACTTCAGGCTCAGATCAAGGAAAAGACTTGAAACTTTTTTCATGGGAGTTTTTCTCTGTTAATGCTAACGGCTGATGGTTCTGCCAGGAACCCGCTCACTCAGCGGGGTGGGGGGTGGGGGGTGGGGGCTGGTTTGGAATAATTTTGCTTCCAACTGTGGAAGCCGACGTTTTCATTCTCCTGGTCCTCAGGCTTCGTGTGAGTTTTTAAGATCCGGACATTTCCCAGACTCAGACCGATGACACCTCAAACCATCAGAGATGATTCAGGACCACTTCCAGCGGACGCACACACAACACATGTGACTCTGAAGGAGGACAAAGACCCCCAACACTGTCACTGCTGGACCGCCGTCTGACTCATTTGTCTGTTTACATGCGCGCAGACCCTCCCTCATCTCTCCCTCTCCTCTCTCTCTCTTCCCTGATGTCTCTCATCCAAAATTCCCTCAGCGGTTGCTGGTAGCGTTCCTGTGACAGAACCCTGCAGCAAACTTCCCTCAGGAGATTTCTGCTCTGGGCCGTTCCCTTTAGGGTCTCCACAGTGGATCTTCTGTCTCCATCTCCCCCTGTCCTCTACACTTCCTCTGTCACACCAACCAACTTCATGTCCTCTCTCATTACATCCAGAAACCTCCTCTTTGATCCTCCCCTTCTCCTCCTGCCTGCAGCTCCATCTCCAGCATCCTTCTACCAGTAGATCCACTATCCCTCCTCTTCTTCACGGGTCAGAACCATCTCAGTCTGTCCTCTCTGACTTTGTCTCCAGGACGTCTTACCTGGACTGTCCCTCTGATGTCTCCTTTCTAATCCTGTCCTTCCTCTCACTCCCAGAGAACATCTGAACATCTTCATCTCTGCCTCCTGTCTTCTGCTCAGAACCACCGTCTCTGAACCATCCAGCAGAACTCCTGCTGCTCCTCATCTGTCACAGATAACTCCTCACACGCTTCTCCACCCACTCAACCCTGTCTGTACTCACTTCTTCACCTCTTGTCCACACTCCCGGTCGCTCTGAACAGTTGAGCCAAAGTGCTTAAACTCCTGCACCTCCTCCACCCCTACTCCTCCATCCTCACCTCCTCCTGCCCCCCTATCATTCACACGTATTCTGCTTCGCTACCACTGACCTTCATTCCTCCTCTCTCCAGGTTCTCCTCCACCTGCTCCCTGCTCTCATTATAGATCACAATGTCCTCCACCCACATCATAGTCCATGTTGACTCCTGCTGACCTCCTCTGTCAGTCTGTCCATCACCACAGCAAATAAGGAGGGTCTCAGAGCCCATCCTTGATGCAGTCCCACCTCCATCTCGAACCCATCCCTCACTCCTACTCCTCACCTCACCGCCGTCATGCTGCTCTCATACATATCCTGGGCCACTCTAACACACTTCCTGTCACTCCAGACTCACTCCTCAGAGTGAGTTCTAGTTTCAGATACTTTAACCACTAACATCTGGGCCAAGGTCCAAACCACGGTTCCGATTACTGTTCAGTTGTTTGAATTGATTGATACTGCAGCGTTTGGTCCGGATCAAACTGAAATGCCAGAAGGCGCCGGTGAGAAAGTCTCACTAAAGTCTTTATATTTTAGTCTTCAGGGTCAACTTTGGGCAGGCTTGAGGAACCAACCAGCGGAACCACATCAAAGCAGCCGGTCCCCTCTGACGGTCCAATCAGACTCTGACTGTCCAGCCGACTACCAGGGTCTCAATGTGGCAGCCCACCAAACACTGGGTTCTCATGTTCAAGGAAGACAAGAGTCATCTGGTAGACAGAGCTAAGAACTTTAAAGAAAAACTGGACAAAGGTGGCGCCGGTGTTCACTTTGGACCTGAAGTAAAGGTGAAGGCAGGAAGACTCAGATATAAGTCCAGGTCCAGATCAACAGCTAAACCCTACATGCTTGGCCTAAACTGGTTTATGGACTAATGTGAAGTTGTTCCACGGCTGGACTTCTGGGCTTTTCAGTTTGAGCTAGACCCAAAGGGGAGGTGGGACCTCTGCCGGACAAGGGTCCAAATGAAACAGCCGGATTTGGGTTTTGCCATGGACTGAAGCTAATCCTGTAGGACTTCTCACTGACCGAGGACGGAACTGACGTTGATCACATGATGGGAGCTGATGAGGACAGAACCTGATGACCAACAGTTTTTAGATTCACTGTGTGTAAAATCAGAGGTTTTCTTGAGGGGAACCGTTGGATCGGACCCTTTGGCCCCGCTGAGAGACGAGTGTGTGACGTCGAATGACCACAGCTGCTGTCTGTGTCTTTTTAAGGGCATGAAATGTAGAAAAGAGATAAAACTGTGTTTTTCACTTGATCCACGAGCATCAATGTTTATGTAAGAGTTCTCAGTGAGATTTCATAAGTCCCGGCCCGCTCAGAGACACGAGGGCCGGCGCTGACTAAGCGGATGTTTAAAGGACTGGGAAAAAACCTGATTAAAGGGAACTGGTCCTGCTCTGGAATCCTGCTTCCACTGTCTGACCCGTTTCCACTCAAACACTTTAACTCTGTATGAAGCTGCAAACGCTTCAGGTATGCTGCAGCAGGCCGCCGTCACCCGCATAACGGTCCTGAGGAGAACCGTGTTTGCATCATGAGGAGTTTTTCTCAAAATCCCCAGTCCTTCCGTTCGTTTGAAGAAAACTTCAGCCGTCCTGGAGTGACAGCAGCCTCTCAGGAGTGACAGCAGCCTCTCAGGAGTGACAGCAGCCTCTCAGGAGTGACAGCAGCCTCTCAGGAGTGACAGCAGCCTCTCAGGAGTGACAGCAGCCTCTCAGGAGTGACAGCAGCCTCTCAGGCCATTCAGGTCAGGTCATTATTTCAGCTGGTCAGTAAAGAAGATGTGTGTCTTTATGTTTGTTTATTGTTTGGTTGGATGGTTGGTTGACTTATGGTTGGTTGTATGGTTGGTTGGTTGATTTATGGTTGGTTGGATGGTTGGTTGATTGGTTGTATGGTTGATTGTATGGTTGTATGGTTGGTTGTATGGTTGGTTGATTGGTTGGTGGATTTATGGTTGTTTGGTTGTATGGTTGGTTGTTTGGTTGGTTGATTGGTTGTATGGTTGGTTGATTGGTTGGTTGTATGGTTGGTTGATTGGTTGTATGGTTGGTTGTATGGTTTGTTGATTGGTTGGTGGATTTATGGTTGTTTGGTTGTATGGTTGGTTGATTGGTTGTATGGTTCGTTGTATGGGTGGTTGATTGGTTGGTGGATTTATGGCTGTTTGGTTGTATGGTTGGTTGATTGGTTGGTGGATTTATGGTTGTTTGGTTGTATGGTTGGTTGTTTGGTTGGTTGATTGGTTGTATGGTTGGTTGATTGGTTGGTTGTATGGTTGGTTGATTGGTTGTATGGTTGGTTGATTGGTTGTATGGTTCGTTGTATGGGTGGTTGATTGGTTGGTGGATTTATGGCTGTTTGGTTGTATGGTTGGTTGATTGGTTGTATGGTTGGTTGTATGGTTGGTTGATTTTATGGTTGGTTGGATGGTCTTTAGGTTTTAAGGTTGGTTGGATGGTTCGTTGATATTATGGTTGGTTGATTTTAAGGTTGGTTGGTCACACGGTCTATCACATAATTTGAGTGGCTGTCAGGCATAAGGGGGGTGGGCCTACCTGGTCAGAAGCTGGCTGTTAGAAGCACCACTTCTAGAAGCGATTGATTAAGAGGAAGAAGGAGGATAAAAGGTTGGAGCAGCAGGAGTGACGGAGAACAGATACAACAGGACCGCATTCCAGAAAGCTAGTTTGAAGAGTGACACCTAGCTGACATCACAGCAATGAAGTGGCGGTCATCTCCCCCCCGTCACCTCTATCTAAGGCCTCATCAACAAGGGATCGGACCACCAGACCTCGTGAGCCCTGGACGAGTCCCTGGACTCTGATGTGACACTTCACAAATATGGACTTTCCAAACTCTGAGCTCCTCCACCAGCTTCATCTAAGACTCCTTGTTGATCTTAATCTGCTCATGATGTCAGTTTGTTTGTCAAAGGTTCTGGTTTTTCCCAGAGTGAACCAAGTCCTTTCGCAGACTCAACCTCCAGTTGCCGGTTTTGACCGGACCTCCACGCCCATGGTGACTCCGCAGGATGGGTTGAACACAAACTGATATTTGCAGTGAGCCTCTGCTGTGTCACGCCTCTTCATCATCATAATCATCATCATCAGCGTGGTGATCCTCTGGCAGCTGACGCAGTTCTCACAAACAGACGCCGTCGGTGTTGAGAAACGTCCTGACCGCAGCGCGTATTTAACCGCCGTATGCAATCTGTCCAATCATGACAGGCAGCGGGGGAATTATGTGAGAAGCGTAGAGGGAGCAGAAGGAAAAACAAACTGCAGCGAGGAGAATAATGTGGTTTCACAGCTGGGCACTCAGACGCTCCGAGAATACTAAACCAGATTCCCCTTCTCTCCGGACACGAAGCAGGAAAACCTCTTAGGAGGGAAAGGTCACCACATCCAGCAGAGACCAGGAGGAGCAGAATCATCCACATCAGTCAGACAACTTTGTTCCCCTCTTTGTGAAAGATTTCCCGCCCCTGACAGGAAACAACTACAGACAGAAACAGATGGGCCACAAAGAGACTTAAAACAACTACAAAGAGACACAACAGGACAACAGACAACAGGACAACAGACAACAGGACAACAGACAACAGGACAACAGACAACAGGACAACAGACAACAGGACAACAGACAACAGGACAACAGACAACAGGACAGCAGACAACAGGACAACAGACAACAGGACAACAGACAACAGGACAACAGACAACAGGACAACAGACAACAGGACAACAGACAACAGGACAACAGACAACAGGACAACAGACAACAGGACAACAGACAACAGGACAACAGACAACAGGACAACAGACAACAGGACAACAGACAACAGGACAACAGACAACAGGCAGACGCAGAACGAGCATGAAAACATCTGAAAGACAGCTGAGAGACACAAGATGAATACGACACATATATGTGTGTGTATATATGTATATATACATATATATATATATGTATATATATATATATATATATACATATATACATATATACATACATATATATATATATATATATATGTATATATATATATATATATATATATATGTATATATATATATATATATATATATGTATATATATATATATGTATATATGTATATATATATGTATATATATGTATATATATACATATATACATATATATACATATATACAGGCGTGACGCCTCTCTGTAATGAGGCTGTTGGGAGGTAGACAAAAGCCGGCGCTCGCACACAGGAGGCCCAGGTGTGGATAAGGAGTTGGAGGTTCAGGTCATTGAGGTACAGAGCTTCCTGCTTCATCTCCACCTTAAAGGTTGATGAGGCGGCGGTCTCACTGAAGCTCCCTCTCTTTGACGAGGAAGAAAGAGAGAGAGGAGCCGCTGTCGGACTACGACTGAAGGTATCTGAATCTTAGAATATTAAGGTGGCCCATTCCTGGTTCTGTGAGCTCCTCGTCTTCAGTCGGCAGCACAGATCCAAAAGTTAGACGGAACTTTGTTCAAAGACAAGTTTTCATCCATATTTCAGATATTAATCCAGAGAGCGGTCCATAGCTGCTGGACCGGCTCGTTGCCTCTGGACCGGTCCGTTGCTGCTGGACCGGTCCGTTGCCTCTGGAGCAGTCCGTTGCTGCTGGAGCGGTCCGTTGCTGCTGGACCGGTCCGTTGCTGCTGGACCGGTCCGTTGCTGCTGGACCGGTCCGTTGCCTCTGGAGCAGTCCGTTGCCTCTGGAGCAGTCCGTTGCTGCTGGAGCGGTCCGTTGCTGCTGGACCGGTCCGTTGCCTCTGGACCGGTCCGTTGCCTCTGGAGCGGTCCGTTGCTGCTGGACCGGTCCTTTGCCTCTGGAGCGGTCCGTTGCTGCTGGACCGGTCCGTTGCTGCTGGAGCGTCCTGTTGGCCTGCAGGTGTTTCATTTATATTTCTCTTTGTCTTGTATTTCTCTGATGAGGAGACTTTTCACCTGCGTGGCGGTCTGACACAGCAGCGTTTCCACGTTCTGACATGTCTGGAAGAAGTGATGAGGAGCATATCCTTGCTGTCTGTCTCCGCCTCCAGATGACACCTTGAACACGGCGGCGTCTACCCGTGACTCCCACAACAAACAGGAAGCAGCGGCGCCGTTTTCTCAGGTTGTGAGTGTTTGTATCGATACCCGGATGAGAAGAGCGTTTGATTAGGTATTAGAGGCGCCATATCAGGAGCGGAAAGCCTTCACGCCATCATGAACGCACCAGTGGAACAGCAACCGGGAGAGACTCGGGGTTCAGTATGTTGCTCAAGGACACTGTGACATGTGGCCGGGAGGGGCTGGCGCCCCAACCCCCGACCTTCAGCTGAGTGGACGAGGGATCTTCCAAAGGAGCGTCCGTGTTGATGGCGTGCGTCATCGAACTGTGACATCATGTTTGGCCTTAACCCGGCAGGGGTCACCGGGTCATCGCAGAGCATCATGCTCTCATTCTCAGCTAAAGCTGCTTCACCCCAAACCCACGTCAGACTGACACTCGGCACCAGAACTGCTTCAGAGCTCCACCAGAATCTCCTCTGCTTTCTCCCTGCCTGGACATACTCCACCCTCTCTGGGGTCCATTCCACACCCTTAAGACTCCGCCTCCCCACCAGAACAAGGCTCACCTCACATGGAACAGAACCGCTGCACACAACGTCCAGAGAACGGAATATTTGGGTTATTTGTGGAGAAAAATGGAGAAACTTTTTGGTCACAATGGACTTTTTAAATTCGGTCGTTGACCGACGTCACTGTCGTCTCGTCTTCATCGTGGGAAAAAGACTCTGTCCTAGTTTTGATGATGAAAATAAAACTTGGCCTCCGCAGACCCAGCAGGTCCAGTATGTTCTGGCTTGTAGCCTGGAGACCAGCGGCTCCTCTGGTTGACGTAAACGTTCGTTTGCTGCTTCGATGAAACAGTCGAGACGTATCCCGTCTCCTTCATCGTCAGAAGGTGGCGCTTCTAACAGCGAACAGGATTTGATAAAAGGTCAAGATACGCAGCATAAATCTTCAACCCGGACCGTGGACCGGTTGTGGTCTCGGTTTCTTTTGCTACGGGGAAAAGCTCCGCTGTGTTTGGAGACGTAGAGCAGACGTAACTGCAGGTGCGTCCAAACATCTGCTTTGAGCTCCTAATCCTCCTAATCACCCCGGCTCAGCCCCCCGGGGGACCCGCATACTTTCTTAAACAGTTTCACTTGTAGATAAAAAAGCTGGCTGAGCTGCTCGCTGAGGTTCTGGAGGCGGGGAGACTTCATTATGAGAAATTAAATCTGTCAGGCTTTTTTCACGAAGGCCGTTTCCAAGCTGCTCGCCACAACTTTCCTTTCTCCTCGGCGCCCTGCCCAGCGCGAGGGGTTTAACACTGATGGGACATCGGTCGCTCTCAAAGCTTGGCGCCGTCGCTCTGAAGGAGCAAAAAGTGTTTTAGGATCTGCTCAAATACAGGCGCTGGAAACGGACCTGAACCAAAGGGACGGCATTCGACATCAGACACTTTATTTTTCAGTCACTGTTTTCTCTCAGAGGTCAAAGGTCGTCCGATGCCTTCTGTGTCCATTGACACCTCCTCTCCATCCGTCACAGTTTGGAGGTGTCTCCTGAGGGACATTAGACAGTCCACGAGAAATGCGTTTTGACCTGACGGGGACGGCGGGAGCAGCCGTAGGCAGGATGATGACGGGAGGAGAAGGTGGTCCCTGCATCATCGGTAAAGTTCCCTCTGGTGACCGAACCTTTGAAGAGCCTGGGTGACGTCTCAGAAAACTCCTATCAGCACCCCCCCACTGTGGCCCCTCTCAGTCCTCGTCCTGTGGAGGGAATGCTCACCTTTGGTCGGTGACCGAGGTTCTTCTCGTGTAGCAGAAGTCTCGGGAAAAGTCCAAAGAGCTGCCAGCTGGACCAGCTGGTGGTGTAACGACCCACCCCCAAGTGTGCATGTCTTCATCCTCAGCGATCAGGTGACATCAGCGGTCCACCCCCGAGCAACCTTCTGCTGCCAGCTGCTGCCAGAGGAGAGTTCTAGAAGTCCTACTCCCTCTGATCAGCGCCAACACAAACCCTTCAACCTGTGGCTGTTTTACTTTGGGTCTTTCTGTTTATCAGCAACACTTTGACTAAATCCAGGAGGTTCTGGCTGACCCCCCTGACCTCCTCCTCTGGCACACTCCTCCCAACGCATTGGTTTGTTTTCCTCCTCTACGACTGAAGAGACTGAGAACGGATCATCTGGATGTTGTTTCTTCTGCTCAGCCCTTCCTGGAACCCTTGATGAGACTTTGTGCGACTAACTAACCTTCCTCAGCCTGAGCTCAATTAACTGGATCAGGTTTCGCTTCCTCTTCTTCTCATTCTTCCTCTAAGGCTCATTACTGACACCCACTGTTGGACTTTGGACCAGGGGAACTGAGGAAGTCGCATGTTCAGCTACATGAGGTCAAAGGTCATCAAAGTTAATAGAATACTTTTCCATGATGAAGAATGAGAATAAATACAACCAACATGGGGTTTAGTGTCTGGTTTACGTCAGCTCCAGAGGATCTCCTAGCTGGATCTGGTTTCCAGCGTTCGCCGTACATCTTCTCCAGCTGAGCGTGAGTCAGCACCTCCATGTGGACGGGCTCAATTACCTCAGGGTCTCCAGGGTGGGTTGGAGCGTGAGGTCCACCGTAATGTAGATGCACCAGATGGTTCTGAGGGGAAAGAGGTCAGGTCCGGATTTACCAGTAGACATAAGTTCCAACCCACAGCTGGACTCTGGGAGATAATAACGCTCAGACATCAGGACGCTGACGCTGCTTCTTGGCGTCAAACTGGGCGAGTCAAGGTCGTTCAGCTCCGGATCAGGTTCTTTTTGAGGCGGGAGCCAACCTTAACAGACTGAATTCAGAAGTAGAGTACAACAGTTTTCTGTTAAGGCCTGTATTTTCATTACTGCTGACCAGATATCATCAGAAAAGTCTCTTTCCAGCAGCAGGGAACCATCTAGATCAGGTCCAGAAGTTTTGTGATGCTAGTCTATGAAGCAACAAAACCAAACTGCGATATTTGGGGTCTATTAACCAGCACTTCACCGGGACCAGCCCTACACCAGGTTACACCTGTAGCCTGAAGAAGGTGGGGTCGATCCCATCAAGGATCAGGTTATCCTAGAAAACGTCTGGTCGTCTGTGAGGATGCTGAAGATTGGGCCGAAAGGACAATGATCCCAAGGAGACGTCCAGGAGCAGGAAAGCCTGGTTTCAGAAGACATCTCGAAACATTCTACAGTCGTGTGTCTCCAATCCCACAGAAAACTCTCCGTGGAGATTTGAAGAAGGAGAATGCAGCAAGTAAACCCAGGAATATTCCAGAACTGGAGGCCTTCGTCCGTAAGGACAATGGGCTAAGATTCCTCAGGAAGGCTGCCAGAAGCTGGGGTCTGGATTTGCATCACATTACCAGCAGGTCAGAGCGGCGGATGTTCTACAAAGTCCTGGAGACTCTGGAAACACTCAGGAAAACCAGCATTTAGGGTCAGCTTTGTGCATCAGCTTCACGTAACTAATATTCAGTGATGGTGCAGAATGTTTCTCAGCAGAAATGTCAAAGCACAACAGAAAACAAACATCTTGAAGTAGGACCATCAGATTTATGTTCACACGTTCTATCCCTGTCGTGGTCACCTTTAGTTTCAGCAGACGCGGGAACTGTTCCCATCTTTGCTTCCTGTTCAGGAGTGGTGAGAAGCTCCTGCTAGAAGCTCCTGCAGGAACCACACAGAGAGGCGTGAGGGGAAAGTTACACATTTGTCACACACATACATACTGTAGCAACAAGACCTGCGGTTCTGGAGATGTTCTGATCCACTTGTCTAGCCAGCACATTTTGATAAAGATGCTCATTAGCCTTGACCTTTTTTGTTTCTTACTGCTTTTAACATCAACTCAGGACAAAATGTTCACCTGTTGGCAAACAGAGCCCCCCCAATGACAGGTAACCGTGGTAACCAGGTTATCAATGGGATGTCCGTGGTTATAATGTAATGGCTCATCTGTGCAACTGTCAAAAATATGTCATAAAATCTGTTTGGTCAGGCAATTCTTTACCACATTTTCTCTCCACCATCACTCGTATCTGCTTCCTGTCGAAGAGAGAGGGACATTTCTTCATGCTGGGGGTCTCAACTCCAACAGGATAACGAGAGTGAACCTGAGCCACAATGAAGATCTGAGAAAGAGTCATGGAAGCTAGGCTAGGAGAAGAAAAGACAATCTGTGAGCAGCAGGATGGTGTCATGTCAGAAAAGAGCTCTACAGATGAGATGTTTGCTTTGAGAAGACTGATGGAGAAGAAGAGTGAAGGTCAGAAGGAGCTGACAGAGGACAGGATTATAAAGGAGACATCAGAGGGACAGTCCAGGTGAGACGTCCTGGAGACAAAGTCAGAGAGGACAGACTGAGATGGTTCTGACCCGTGAAGAGGAGGGATAGTGGATCTACTGGTAAAAGGATGCTGGAGATGGAGCTGCAGGCAGGAGAAGAAGGGGAGGAGCAAAGAGGAGGTTTTTGGAGGTCTTGATAGAGGACATGCAGTTGGTTGATGAGACAGAGGAAGATGCAGAGGACAGTGGGAGATGGAGACAGAAGATCCACTTTGGAGACCCCTGAAAGGAACAGTTTGAAGAAAATGAAGAAGAAGAAGTCAACTTTATCTATCTTCAAACTGGGGACATCTTCATCAAATTCCAGATTTCCTTTTGAGTCCTTTTCTCCTCGTCGTTTTGGCTTTCATGTCTTTGTTCATGTTTCCCGTCCACTGAAGCAGAGCAGGTGAGGTATGAAGAGGTTCTTTGAAAATCTGTGTTCTGACCACAAGAAGGTGGGCCTTTAATCCAGGTGTTGGATGACTCTGCACATCAAACACTACTCCGTCACGCACAGCTGCTTCCACACAGATCACACTGTTACCCACGTGGAGCTGCAGGGGGTCACATCAGGACCACCCTCCAGGCAGACAATCATCACATTCTCCCCTCAAGTGTCCTCTTGAAAACCTCACTGCTGGAGAAAACTGTGACGACTCAGCGCCACTTTTCAGACGTAAAGAAAACATCTTGAGCGTCCGACCTTTGAGTGGGTCTACGTACCCCCTAGCATAAGGGGACTTCTCCCAATCTCCCAGAACCCTTCCAAGTCCTCTCCATATCAGAATCTCTCTATTGGCAAATTCATAACAGCACTTAAACTACATAACCCAGAATGCTTTACTCTGATTGTTCTCAGAGAAGAGAAACATTAAATTCACGCTAACGAGTAGCAACAACGTTGGATTGAGGGGAAAAACCAGACGAATAAATCAAAACAGTAACGTAGGCCTGCTTCCAAATGGCAGAAAGAAGCAGAACAGAGCCGGATGATGACACAGCACTCCGACACTCAAATACTACTGGGCCAGAAAATGCCGTTCGGGAGCAGCAAGCTAACGTTAGCGCCTGCTAGCAGCGAAGAGCCTGGATGCTATCTCCTTCAAGTCGAATCTTCAGACTGACGGCCAAAGGATCAAGTACAGCACCTTTGCTCTCAGAACATCGGACCCAGTTAAATACACTTCGGAACCTGATTTTTCAGCAATGGGTCACAGTTAGAGTTGTTCCGTCCACAAGGATTTGTAAAGTCTTGGCTGGAGAATGGAAGAAGAACTGCAGATGAGACGACTCAAGAAGCCCCGGACAATTCAGGCCCAGTACTGGTTGGTACCGGCTGCCTGATACACCCCCCGACAGATACATAAGGGAAGTACCGGCACTTGTTGTTTTCCACTTAAAGCACTGATTGCTGTTACTCCTGCATTAAAGTCCAGGTCTACGCTACTGCTGTAGATGTTAAAGGCTGTGGTAATCTAACTACTTCATGTAGATTAGCATCAAATGGAAATAATCGATAGTCACTCAAAATAGCAAAGATCCTGAGTAAATGTCTGTAGCTACTGTCCACCAACTGAATCCAGGAGGTGTTAGCTTAGCTTAGCACAGAGACTGGAGGGAATAGAGGAAACTGAGAGCAGGCCTCCCTCTCAACGGTCGAGTGTTTGATGAATAACCGCGGTGACGGCAAGACCAGTCAGACGTCTTTGAAGCGCGCTGATCACAGACGCTGGAAAACACGGGAGGTCATGAGGTCACGCACACCTGGACTTCCAGCAGTGTTCAACCACAACAAGGTGGTGACTGCAGTCACTTTCCTTCATGACTAAGCAGATATCAAACAGGCTAACATCTGATATGTGTCTGATGACTCGACACCCATCAGACAACACTCATTGCCTCTGACATCACTTCCTGTCTCTGCTCCAGCTCCCGTCACGGAGGCTTTCTGTCGGTTATGTTACTGCAGGGGCTTCAGAGGAGATCCCTGATGTTTTTTCGTATCACCTCCTGCTTTGTTGCTTCCTTTAAGCTCCATTAAGCAGTGCATTAGAATCAGATATTCAAATGTATGCAGAAGAGTTCTGAGTTCTTCTATGACTTTACAGTCTTTTATTTTCTTTTGGTATTTCAATTTCCAATTTAAGGTAGAAACATTTTCATTTTGAAACAAAATACTTGTTTTTTCATCTGACGGCCAAAGAGCGATGATACATTTTGAAAAGTGGTTTGAGTTTCATTTTCCAATGTGAATAAGAAAAAAATCAAAATCAATCGATAGACGAAACGATAAAAAGCGACTGTTTATTTTTCCATATTCAAACGAATCATTTGTGTAAAGTTGGTTTAAGCTAGTTTCTGCAGTTAACCAGATACGATTGTCACAATAAGACGATGACCGACAGATGACTGTATACCGCCATCTCTTCAATACATAGGAGATAATAATGGTATGAAAACAGATATAAACACTGTTTGTTTCCTTTTAAATCCCCCAAATCCTCTTTAAACCAAGAGAATCAAACTTAATGGATTTATTGTAGAATCTTTTCTGACTCTCTGACAGTCACGGCTGCATGATGTCATCATCCCTCACAAGGACTTTTCCATGTTAACGAGGAGCGTAAAAGGACTAACCACACATGCAGGAAGTGTGTGTTAGGGCTGCCCCGGCGTGTGTGTGTGTGTGTGTGTGTGTGTATTTTTTCCACCTGTAAAATCCTCCAGCAGTGATTAGTCAGCAGCGAACGCCCAGCGAGCTGCGGCAGACCTCCAGGAGATGATTCAGCAGATACTCCGGTCTGACGTGGGCTCCTCCACCACTAACGCAGTAACTCAAATAAACACACCTACACGTGAAAACACACACAGACGTGAAAACAGGAGCAGTCGCCACCACCAGCGTCGGCAGCGTGTTTGAGCCGGTTTAATTTGGGCATTATCTCCACTCAGACCAGCGGCGGTCCTGTGGTGGTACCAGGAGAACCTGGAATCGCTCTGTACATCCTGGCTACAGCCTCGCTGAATGTGAGCAGGAGCCCCACTTCCACACTTTCCCACTTTTTTAGCCTGCTCAGGGCTGGAATGTTGCGCCCGTTTTGATGAACAGGGGTCGTACTTGTTCCTCATCTGATCTCCATACCAGCACGAGCAGAGAGCCGACAAAAAGGTAATAGAACCCACAACTGGGAGATTTAAACGGCAGCCGTCACAGGGTGGAGAGGGAGCCGTCACAGGGTGGAGAGGGAACCGTCACAGGGTGGAGAGGGAGCCGTCACAGGGTGGAGAGGGATGCGTCCCGTCTTATGCACACAGATCTGTAGTGTGCCCACCAGGCCAGTAGGGGTCAGTGTAACTTCCACACCGTACAGGAAACACCAAGTGCCGCACAAACAAGACGGTCCAGTTCAGTTTTCTGCTGTTCCCTCAGCACATAGCTATAGAGTGAAAACGGTTGGGTGGCACCATGTCGTCACATTCTTCCATGTTCTGTAACCTCTTGTCCCGGTCAGGATCATGAGCGGACTGGAGCCTCTCACAGCCGACAATGGGCGAGAGGCAACTAACCAACCACAAAGAACAAAAAACAATCTGACTTCCCACCTACAGCAAACATTTCCCCGGTCTTACACGTTGTTGTACTTCGGGAGGAAACTGGACATTGGAGGGGAACTCACGTAAAAATGGGAAGAACATTCCAAAAGACATTGGGGGATACGGACAAGACCCTTCTGGCTGTAAGACAATAGTTCCAACCATTATAACACCGTGCTGCCTTAAACCGCGATACCACTTCGATGATGTGCCTCCATCTGGGTCGGTCCGGGCACATCTCCTTCAGCGCCGTTGTCATAGTTGGCCACCAGGTGGTTTTAGGCTGGCCTTGATTGTGTTCTCCTGACAGAGTCCAACTCAAAGCTTTCTCAGGTACGGTGAGGTGAGGTCAGACTCCACAAGCCCAGCCACTCTCTTGGAGGTAAAAATGAATCGTACCTCCACTAACGATCCTGATTTTAAAACTGCTGTGGGACCAAACTGCACAAAACAAAAACCCGTCACATTTCCAGCCGAAGTCTTTTTCCCACCAGAGGTTCGTACACTTACAGCCAGGCCTTCAGAGAAACATGCCAGTTTTTAGTTCAGCAGGCTGACAGCGTGTCCTCAGCTCGTCCTTCCACTCGCTGTCACAAGACTCTTCAGAAGTGGTCCGGTAGCTTTTACAGTAATGCATAATGTAAACGAGGCAGCTTTCTGAGTCAAAGCAGCTGCTCCAGAGGCCTCGCCGCCCCATACGGCTTCACTTAAACATGTGTCCTGCCACCATCATAAAAAGCCCTCATGCATTATGTAGTTGAACTGTTTTGGGACATCGTCCTCCTGCGGTTGGACTTTTATGTGCCTGTACCTCATGCCTGTATCGGGCGGAGGGGCTCTGAGAGCGCGGAGTAAACGGCAGAGTGAGGGCGAGATGATGGGATTAAAAGTAGATCAATGTGGGTGTTCTCCTCCTCGGGCTGGGCTACGGTACCTTCTGAAAGGACGGTTGGAAACTTTCCAGAACGCTCGGTTTCTGATGGGTGTTCGTACTGAGGACTTCAACCAGCCCTTAATGGACAACTTTAAAACATGGCAGGAAAAGACCACCTCTCCACCACTAGCTTTTACATAAAGCACTCACAGATGTCCCCCCGTACACAATAAGGCCTCACAAGTCTCCACCTAGAAGTGATGAGGACTGGAAGGACGTGCAGGTTTTGGGGTTGGTGAACCGAGGCGGTACTCGACCAGAAGAACAGCTCATCGATTCTTCCTCCCTGCGTCTCGGGCTTCAGCTGGGTCGGGGATTATGGAGTTGTTGAGGAAGGAGAATCAGGTCAGGCTGTCTTTGCAAAACTAAAACATGTAATCCCAGAAAATCTGAGTTAATATTGATGGTTCATATCACGTATCAAACGGGAGAGCGAGACATTCCACTGGACCGGAGACTCAGGTTCACGTCAGTTCGCGGTGTGAACTCATATGTGCCGCGCCTTCAGGCTGCAGGATGGAAAAAAGTCTTTCATATTCAAATCCAGCCTACAGCGAATCTCTCTTTCCCCATCAGACTTTATTCCCCTTCCTTTTCTCCCTCCTTTTCACCCTTTTGTCCTCCTTTCACCACCTCTGCTCGTCCCCATCTCTCATAGAATCTGTCTTCCCATCAGTCTTTGCCTCTCCTCTCATTATGTATGTGGGTCGGACGTCCTTCATGCATAGCAGAGCAGGCCTCCGTCAGAAACACAGGAACGGAACGAGGAATGAAATTAAACACCTCCAGCCTCTTCAGATGACTCGTGTCCCGCTGTGACCCGGCGGAGGCTGAGCCGCCGCCGCCGCCGCCGCCGCCGGTGAACTCATCGAAAAGATTCACCGGCTTTAATGAAGGAGCGCAGAGGCGGTCGGGTGGGCGGGGTCACACAGGTACGCATTGGTATGAGCGACACCTCAGGGATCTACCGCTCATGGAATCGATGAGGACAATATGTTCAAACTTTGCAGGTCTCTGATTGGCTGGCAGGAGTTTTACATACGGACCACACAGGAAAGTTTAAGTCGTATTTCTAGGGATGTTCTGGTGCGGACTATTGGACTTTTCCATTTGATCCGGACTAAAACAAGCAAGGTCGAAACGTCCTCAAAAAGGGACGCTGGTCCGACAACAAGATATGGTCTCATCCGGATCAAAGCATAACTTGGTTTGGTTTATTTACAGTGTGAAAGCAACACCTTGGTTCAACCAGAAGAAGAAGAAAACTAAAATGGAAACATGTCCTGTGAGTGTAGGAGACATGAAGGAGCAGCAGATCTATTCTGAGCTCCCTCCGCATGTCAGAGCTCTGCACCTTATCTCTCCGGCCTCCCGATGAAGCGGTTCATCGCCTGATCAGGACCTCCTGGACCCTGTGGAGGACTTCCGGCAGGTACAACTGGGAAGAGAACCCAGAAGTCTCTGGACTGTATAACTGTGATCGGGCTTTCTGTTCTGCTGACCCTCGACTGTGGAATGCCCTCCCTGACCATCTCAGGGCTCCACAGATGACTGACACATTTAAAAAAGGACTTAAAACTTTGCTTTTTAGCAGAACCTATAACTGTAATTAACATTAATGCTTTTTGTCATGTTTTTATATAGTTATTATTTTATTTTTTATTGATTCTTTTATCTGCTTTTACTTTGTAGCACTTTGAGATTTGACCCAAATGTAAAGTGTGTTATAACTTAAATGTATTATTATTTTATTATTATATCTCATCTAGCTGTGGAATCCCCCTGGATACCCCAGGATGAGCTGAAGAGTGTTGCTGGGGAGATGGACGTCTGGAATGCTCTTCTTAGGCTGCTTCCATCCGAACCTGGATAAAAGGAAGGACCTGGATGATGGAATGATGTTGGATGGGTGGATGATGGATGGGTCGCCTATGAAGGAGATGATCTACAGATTTTAGGAACCTTCTAACCACATTCCCTCATTAATAAAAGCGGCGCCAATAACTCATTAATGACCGGCGAGGACTCACTTCCTGTTTCGATCTGGAGCTGATGACAGGCTCTGTTTTGATGGAAAGCAGCACTGACTCATCACAGATCACAGGTTCGATGCCCACTCAGTGAACCAGAAGCTCCTCTGACAGAATGGCCAGCTGCTGTGAGTCATCGCTGCACGCCCGAGGACGACGGACTCCAGGAAGAATCTGATATTCTGCACAGCGTTCTCCTCCCTCCTCTGAATCTCAATGAGGTTCCTGCGCTCCAGCGCGAGGAGCGTGCGACCCGAGTTGACCGCCGCCTCGTCTCTCTGCTGCCGCAGGTTTTACCACCGAGTCATCATGAGGGCGATGGAGCGGAGCAACGGCAAACGATCGGGTCGTTTAAAGCCCGTGTGAGTTCTGACAGGGAAAATCAGCTTTTAGGAACAGTATTTAGATTTAGATTGTAATAATCTATTTTCATACGTTCCCACCAAACGTGGCGTTGCCAGTATTTATACGCGCTAATGGTTTTCCATCATGACTGTGACTGAAGTCTACAAAGAGGATCTCCTCGCTGGTAACACACAAATAAACTTACTATGACGGACTTTAAAGTACTTCAATTCTTTAATGTATTTTATATTCCCTAATGTGTTTTTTACAGTGTGTTTTATCTGTTGTGAAATGTACTGGAATGAGATGGGTTCTGGAGATCAGGTTTTGGGGGTGTGGCTTACCTGGTCAGAAGCCCACTGAGACCGGTTGAGGGGGGGAGATGGACGGCAGGTCTTGGACCGACAGGCGTCACCTTTCTCCTACCACTCCACTTTGCGCTTGGACCACCAGAACCCGGAGGCTGAAACAGGCGGCCCGTCGGGCCACCGGGGTCGTGCCGCCGTCACGCCTAGAAGTTTAAACTTTGCCAAGAAACACATGAGCTGCAAGGGTTTCAGTTTTCAGATCCCGCAGACGTCACACGAACGGAAGGAGGAGGGGCTTCTGAGTGACATGGCGGCGTTCGGCTGCGGTCTCGTTTTGAAGAAGTGGAAGAAAAAACATTGGTGTTGACACAAACTCATTTGTGTGAGATATTCTTTTCTAACTACCAGCGATCCGATTCTGCAGAAATGAGATGGATTCCAGTTCTTTGTGTGGATCTGAACCCAGAACTTTCTGGCAGACAGGTACAAGTCCGGACCAGACTCAGGAGCAGCGGAGGAGGTCACGGCGCCGGATGGAGAGAGCCAGCCAGCCAGCCGGGAGGTGTTTCAGTATGACGGCGATGTTCATCCTGATGATTTGTAAAGCCACCGTCGTCAAAAAGGACATTTCCTGCTGGACCCATGAGCAGAACTTTTCCCCTGGATGGGTTTGCAGAGGAGCAAGAGCCGTTGATCTTTAAAACTTCTCACTCTATAAGCTGAGAGATTAAATCTGCCGATCGGAGCGCCGGCTGGTGAAGTCATGTGAGGACGTACGTGATGTCATCTTCCTCCTCTTTCCTCAATCTACATCAGTCCCCAGCTGAACTCTGGGTAAATTTACGTCAGAGTGCCCAGGGCGGCGGAGTCGCCTGAATGTGAATGTTCAGCGGATTGCAGAGCGACGATGAGGAGAGGCTCCAGTGGGGAGGAGGAGCTCTGTACAGACAGGCGGCGTGTCCTCAGCAAGGTCACCGAAACCCGCCAGAAACTTGGAACAGAACCGGGTCCCCATGAAAAGAATTTACAGTATTTAGAACGTAAGACGTCAATGATAGAGAAGAAATACTGTAAAGGAGCAGCAGCCAAGCAGCATCTTCTGTCTGTCTGTCTGTCTGTCTGTCTGTTTACTGTGTTAACTCGGCTCAACCTGTTGTGCAGTCATGTGACTTCAAATAAGAAACATGAATCAACACCGTTTATACCACAGATAAACTTCAGCACCACTCCAACACACCGAGCTGCAGGAGAGAAAAGTTCGCCGCTGACACTCGTGGATCGGCGTGTTCACGTTGCCGCGGTGACACCTGAGGTCAGCATGAGCGGCGGCGCAAATAAAACAAAATTTTGGGTGTGGGGGTTAAATACGGTTAGAAATGTGGAATGACTCAGAATTGATGAAGACTACTAGATGAAACGTTTTGAAAGTCGTCTGGTTGTTTTTATTTTCTGCCTCGTCTTCCTCTCCTTTCTCATTATCGCTCCTTCTTCTCTCTTCATCAATGACTCTCTTTTATCTTCTCTCCTTCTCTTCGTCCTCCTCCTCCTCCTCCTGCGAGTAGGGGTTTGATGTTTGGAGGCCGGTTCAGGTGAATTCAGCGCTTCTTTGTTTTCCTGCTGTAAACTTTCATCTTCTGCCCCCATTAAACTTTGGAGCAACTCAACCTAGAAATGCATCCACCTGATTGGCTGGCGGGGCGACGGACCCTGATGCTCATGCTATAAAGTCGGAGGGAAACATCTCTCCCTCTCTCCTCTCCCCGGATAACCTTCATCCTCTGGAGAGCGCCTGTAAATGGAGCCTATATTTCTGTGGGGGGGGGGGTTACTGCAGAGTGGAGTCAGCTCAGGACACACCTGGAGCCAAAGTTAACCTGAACCTCCACAAACTCGTCCTCGAGAAGACGCCGCTAAGATGCCCATCAGGAGGAAAACCAGACATCAAAATTGCAACGAGGAAGAGCAGATTAAACTTTCTCTGCCCTTCGTTGGGTTCTAGGACCCAACGACCAAAGTAGAAGGTTAAAGGTGAAGGTGCTCAGTAGGATAAACACGTTCTTCTGAACCAAGGAAACGTACTCCAAGTGAAGCATTTTGGACTTTTTTCTGTCTTTGCTCAAAATTGGAGTCGATTGTGTTTATAACCAAACACAACCACAGAGGGGTCAAAGGTCAGTGTGCTTCTAGTGCCGGTCCCAAGCCCGGATAAATGGGAAAGTTCTGTCAGGAAGAACATCCGACGTAAAACCTATAATAAATCAATATGCGGAACGCGAAAAGGGGTGGGTCGGGGCCCGGGTTAACAACCACCGATACTGGTACTGTTCACCAGCAGGGTGCCGGCAGAAACTTTGGAACTGTTGATGGAAGAAGAAGAAGACTGAGGGGGGCAGCGAGAGACAAGGCAGCAGTAGGAACTTCAAATGTTGGCACAATGCCAAGAGAAGGTAGAGAACCAGCTGATATGATGGACAGAAGGAAAGTAGAGATACTGTGTGTCAAAGAGACCAGGTGGAAAGGCAGCAAGGCTAGAAGCATTGGAGGAGGGTGAAAACTGTTCCATCATGGAGTTGACGGGAGGAGAAATGGGGTAGGGGGGATTCTGAGGGAGGAGTATGTGAAGAGAGTCCTCCTGTCCTCCTGCAGATCAAAGAGGAATAAAAAATATGTGCCTTTGTATCTTCTCTAAGAGGCACGGCCTTCACCTCTCACCTTCACCTCATCTATCTCTCTGCTGTCGTTCCTCCTCCACCCAGCCAACAGATGCTTCTGTTTTCACCTCGTCCTCCTCTTGACCTCCTCGCCGTTCATCCGTAATCCATCTTTTCTTTCTTCAACATTCACTTTCCTTCTTCCTTTCCTCTCCTACTGTCCATTCCTAACTCCTCATTTCCTCCCTCTCGAGTCTTCTCCTATCCAGCCATTTCTTCTTATTCTCTTCTTTTTCGGTCTTCGTCCACATTTCCCAACCAGATCTGGAGAACCAAGTTTCAAGTCAACACCTTGTTGTGTTCCTCAAACATTCCTGCAGTGAGTCAGGGAGCATCATCGTCCTGGAAGAGGAAAGTCCACATGAAGGTATGACCCAAGCTTTCCCAGCAGAACATGGTCCAAAGCATCCACCTGACTTCTTCCCATAATGCATCCTGATACCGTCTCCTCTCTAGCCGTCCAGATGATGTAAAAGAAAATCTGATCCATTAGACCAGACCACCTTCTTCCATCGCTCCATGGTCCAGCTCTGATGCTGACGTTTCCATTGTGGGACAGTATGTATATACCCCACCCACTGACAGGTAACCATAGTAACCAGGTCATATACCCCACCCACTGACAGGTAACCATAGTAACCAGGTCATATACCCCACCCACTGACAGGTAACCATAGTAACCAGGTCATATACCCCACCCACTGACAGGTAACCATAGTAACCAGGTCATATACCCCACCCACTGACAGGTAACCATAGTAACCAGGTCATATATCCCACCCGCTGACAGGTAACCATAGTAACCGGTTCATATATCACACCCGCTGACAGGTAACCATAGTAACCGGTTCATATATCACAACCGCTGACAGGTAACCATAGTAACCAGGTCATATATCCCACCCACTGACAGGTAACCATAGTAACCAGGTCATATATCACACCCGCTGACAGGTAACCATAGTAACCGGTTCATATATCACAACCGCTGACAGGTAACCATAGTAACCAGGTCATATACCCCACCCATTGACAGGTAACCATAGTAACCAGGTCATATATCACACCCACTGACAGGTAACCATAGTAACCAGGTCATATATCACACCCACTGACAGGTAACCATAGTAACCAGGTCATATACCCCACCCACTGACAGGTAACCATAGTAACCAGGTCATATATCCCACCCACTGACAGGTAACCATAGTAACCAGGTCATATATCCCACCCACTGACAGGTAACCATAGTAACCAGGTCATATATCACACCCGCTGACAGGTAACCATAGTAACCGGTTCATATATCACACCCGCTGACAGGTAACCATAGTAACCGGTTCATATATCACAACCGCTGACAGGTAACCATAGTAACCAGGTCATATACCCCACCCACTGACAGGTAACCATAGTAACCAGGTCATATATCACAACCGCTGACAGGTAACCATAGTAACCGGTTCATATATCACAACCGCTGACAGGTAACCATAGTAACCAGGTCATATACCCCACCCACTGACAGGTAACCATAGTAACCAGGTCATATATCACAACCGCTGACAGGTAACCATAGTAACCGGTTCATATATCACAACCGCTGACAGGTAACCATAGTAACCAGGTCATATACCCCACCCACTGACAGGTAACCATAGTAACCAGGTCATATATCACAACCGCTGACAGGTAACCATAGTAACCAGGTCATATATCACACCCACTGACAGGTAACCATAGTAACCAGGTCATATACCCCACCCACTGACAGGTAACCATAGTAACCAGGTCATATATCCCACCCACTGACAGGTAACCATAGTAACCAGGTCATATATCCCACCCACTGACAGGTAACCATAGTAACCAGGTCATATATCACACCCGCTGACAGGTAACCATAGTAACCGGTTCATATATCACACCCGCTGACAGGTAACCATAGTAACCGGTTCATATATCACAACCGCTGACAGGTAACCATAGTAACCAGGTCATATACCCCACCCACTGACAGGTAACCATAGTAACCAGGTCATATATCACAACCGCTGACAGGTAACCATAGTAACCGGTTCATATATCACAACCGCTGACAGGTAACCATAGTAACCAGGTCATATACCCCACCCACTGACAGGTAACCATAGTAACCAGGTCATATATCACAACCGCTGACAGGTAACCATAGTAACCGGTTCATATATCACAACCGCTGACAGGTAACCATAGTAACCAGGTCATATACCCCACCCACTGACAGGTAACCATAGTAACCAGGTCATGTATCAAACCCGCTGACAGGTAATATAATATAATGTAATATATATATAAAGGGATATATGATATCCCAGCAGGTGTGGTGAATGCTCCATCAGGGTGCAGGTGGTGGAGAAGTGGGTTCAACAAAGTGTGAGGCGGCTGAAGATAATTAGGAGACGCGAGTCTGGCGCTTCAAACGAGTTCAAACATAAAGGAGATCTTCCGGCGCGCATTCCCAGCGGACGCGAACGCAGCATTATCTCCTTCTCTGGTTCTTCTCTTTGAACCGGTTCACCCTCTCCTCCCCCCTGCAGCGGCTCCGTCTCCCCGAGGTTCACTCTGTACATTAGCGGCCGCTGATCTATGAGTTTATGTTAGGGGGGTGGAGTTGGGAGGGGGGGGTCCCGCGCTGGAGCGCTGAAAGCTGTCCTACATAAAGTCACTGATGAACTCCACCTGAACTCCTCTTGCTGTGGCCCGCTTTAGTGTTCCGTCCCTCCAACACGCAGACGCAGACGCAGACGCGACCCATTAATGACCGATAAAACACGGTTGGACCGACATCCATCTGGTTTCTCTTAGAACCATACATCCCGCCCGGACCGGACACCCACCTCCACGACTTCTGCTGGAACTCTGTCAAATCCCCCCGCAGTACGTTACTAATCACAACGGCCAAAATGGATTAAAAGCTGACTTTGTCCTCCAGAACTTTTCTCAACAATGTTCCTCCTTGGGATGATTGTTGGGGCCCGGCTCCGCCTCATCACCGCAAACATGTTTGAAAAAGTTCCTGTTCAGAATTATACAAACTCTTCTCCGAACATTGAGAAACTTCAAGTTTCTTTAACGTGTTTTAGACAGAATTTCCTCTCAGAATAACTGGACTTAAAAGAACATTTAGAAGCTTTTTAAAAAAACGGGACCCTCAGGCTTTTCATCCTCAGGTTCAGATCTTTATCTAGAAAAAAGAAACGTTTTTAGAAAACTACAACGGTTCTATTTCGGCCTATTTCTCCTTGTTTCAATTCCAAAACAATCTTTTGTTTTATAGAAGGAATCTGAGATTGATGTTACGCTTCTGAATTCTGACTTCCTGTTCCCATTTAGAGATAAAAACCCGAATCCTCTTCCGTACATTTGAAGTGGGAATATTAAATGAATGATTACATTTATGGGCCTATTGTTGTTTATTGTTGCCGGTAAACCCACCTACATTTCAGAATCATCAAAAGTTAAAGAAGACAGCTGAACAAAAAGAAGTTTGAATTATAATTCTTAAGTCAGCATTCAGAAAAATTGTCTTCAGCACATTTTTGGAAATTCTTAAATTTGATTAGATTTTTTTCTGAGAATAAACATGTTTAACGTTTTTCTCTACATTTGAAGTGGGAACAACTGGACCTCAAATGTGGCTTATTGGACTTTTAATGTTATTTATTATATTGACATTAATTTAGGAATTATGTTCGACTACATTTTTTGAATAACGTCACAAACCTCTGCAGCGCCCCCTAGGTGGAAGAACCCCCCCATCCAGCCTGGAAGTGTGTTTCTCAAATCAGGCACGTGTCCCCCATGTGGGTCCTTTGGGGTACATGACTGTATTTTGCAGGATTCCTCGTCCGCCGATCCGGATTGAGCAGCGCCGGCGTCCGTTGTGACGTCTCAGATGAAGGAGAAGTGCTTCTGATAAAAGCTGCCGTCCCAGACAAACCCTTTTTCTCAACGCGGACCCTCGCTGCTACAGCCAGCTCAGACCGGGTGTACAATAACGACTCGTCTGGACGCGGCCGAGCTGCATGGAGTCATCATTAAATTATTATTAAATTAGTCTCCGTCTTCGTTACTGGTCTATCTGCAACGCCGTTTTACTGCCAAACTCCAAAAACCTCCTTCCTTCCAACAACGTGACAATATGATGACCAAATTGATGTTTTTGGGGTGAACTGTTCTTTTAAATGTGCTTCAAGGTTTCAGGCCATGTCAGAAACGGAGAAACGCGAGTTCTGCTCGTGAGCGGAGAAGAAGCAGGACAGGAAGTCGAGAAAGTGGCTTTTACATGCTATGACCTTTGACCTCTGCCAGATCGTCTCTCCTGACGACGATCCATCAGCAGCCGATGGAGGATGGGTTGGATGGGGACGGGTTCTTCCTCCTCTGTCCTTCACTCTTCCTCCAGCTCCTAATCTTATGACCTTCACCTCTTTTCCTTCTATCCCTCCATGTTTCTCTTTTCCTTTCCTTCCTTCCGTCTTCTTGTCTTTCTCTTCTTCGGGTTCCTTTTTAAATAAGTGACTTAAGGAAAAGTTCAGCGTGAAGATTCATCTCCTCTCCACCTCCTGACGGGCGGCAGGCCGTTGAGCGATGTCACTATGACTGATTGACATTTCCTGCAGGCAACATCCGTCATTTGGTTTTCATGATTGGCTCCTGGCGGGTCGAGGGAATCGTCGGATCACAACCGAACCACAGGAAACTCTTTGATCCTAAACCCATTCATCAGTCCTGGCCACTGTCTGGGTTCTAGAAGATTCTGACCAATAATAAGGCTGGACATCATTATTTAAAGGAGCGTTCAGTGAATAATAAGGCCCCGGTGGAGAAGTCAGTAGCAGCACAGGAAGAAGAATCCATACACTTCAGGCACAGCATTGTGGGTAATGGGAGTAGCTGAAATGTCATTTCATTGGCTCGGCCAGCCGAGTCGTGTTTTCACTCGTGTCTGTTGGCTGGTCGGTACCGACGAAGGTGCCGGAAAGAAACAAAACTTTGGTGTGGATCCAGATTAAAGCAAAAACTACATTTCCTTTCAACTTTGGAGGGGGGGGGCATCATAAAACAATAACAATTCCTACGCCGTCTTGCCCGAAAGAAAATGTATGTATCCAAAAAGCCTCCAATCCCTTGCGTTGTACAAACAATCCTCCTGATTGAACTCCTCAAATTAAACGTGAAGGTATGTCTGAGTGTTATTTGTAAAAATATAAATAAAAAAAACTCCCCCTAGTGAGTAAAATATAAACTGAGTGTAAAATCTCATCCGAATACCAGATAAATCTCCTCCAGTCCATTCATCGGCACCAAATCTAGACTAAATCGGACCAACGGCTGAGAAATGAAGGTCTGACAATCTTGAGATAAAGCTCCCCCTAGTGGTGGAAATGTACACCAGATCTCTCCCAACATCACTACAGTTCTTCCTCACACTGAGGTCTATGTGGGAATAAACTTTGAAGATTATCCATAAAAAGTTTTTTGAGTTGACAAGAAGGATCTGCGGCGGCGGCCGATGACGATTCAATAATATCCCAACTCTCCGTGGATGAAATGATAACCAAATGTTGGAATGGCTGGAATCGTTTTTAGCAGTTGCCTCACAGCAAGACGGTTCTAGGTTCATGGTTCTAGGTTCATGGTTCATGGTTCTAGGTTCATGGTTTTAGGTTCATGGTTCATGGTTCTAGGTTCATGGTTCTAGGTTCATGGTTCATGGTTCTAGGTTCATGGTTTTAGGTTCATGGTTCATGGTTCTAGGTTCATGGTTCTAGGTTCATGGTTCTAGGTTCATGGTTCTAGGTTCATGGTTCATGGTTCTAGGTTCATGGTTCTAGGTTCATGTCCGGACTTCCTGTCCTGGAGAAGTGGCCTCACCCTGACAGAACGGTCATAGGGAACTTCTTTCAGGTCTTCTTCAGGGGTCGCCACAGCGGCTTGTCTCCTTCCGGATATTGATTTGGCTACGTAAGTTTTTACGTCGGATGCCCTTCCCGACACAATCGTCCCGTTGGGACCGGCATTAGATCTGGATGTGTAGCACTAAGGGTCCACACTGGATTTCAACCACGCCCTCTCCTCCGGACCCACACCGGTTTAAGGGCAGAACCGGTCTGGGGAATAACGCCGTCTTCTATATCAATCGGACGGTGTGCGGCGTGTTGCACCCATGAATCACAAAGTCCTCATCGGATCAGGGACAGGAGTTTATGTTGTGTTCTGGCCCGCTGGTTTCCTGTCAATCAAAGCATCGCGGGATGGTTATGGTTCTGGTTCTACCACGCCACTGTGGAAGTGACTGACAGAGAGAAAAGGTTCTTCTCACCGCACCGAATCCCTCGCTGTTAAGCTGGAGGTCGGGTGAGCTGACTTCCTCCTGGATCGTATTTCTTTGAACGGTCCTGATCCAGGCGGGGGGCTGAGCTCAGATTTATACGCCTGGGTTTGGGCTCGGTGCTCTGGGGAGGCTCCAGAGCCCGATGAGAGGGGAACAAGAAAAGCTCTGTGACGTCCCTCATAAATACATCAGAGCTAAAGGGCCTCTGCAGATGGCGCTGGACGTCCCAAAGCTCAGGACCTCCATGTTTAAATGGGACAATTTAAGATGGCGGGCCCACAAGTCAGGGACCGTCCTGCTTCATGTTCCGGCTTCAAAGAGCGGAGCACGGCGAGGTCATGGCTCTAGAAAACATGAAACCAAGAGAAATATGCTACCTTTAGAAATAAAAGTCCAGAGTCTCCAATCGTGGGAAATTCTGCCCGTGCCACCGCAGGAGCCGAGTTTGTCCGTGACATTTTCAGTTCCGAACGTCGCCTCTCTCTCACAAACCCGCCTTCTCTTAACAAGGTTGTGAAGGATACTGGTGCCCCCTCCTGGAAGAACTGGTGGTGTGGTCTTTCTGAGCCAGTGTTGATCTGACTCATCACTGATATCGAATGGATTGTTCTGCCGCTCGCTCCTTGCCTCTTCAACAAATCCCATCAAAATCTGTAAATGGTATTTTCCCTGAAAGAAAAATAAAGCCAATATCAGGGGAACCTCTTAAACGGGTCATGAATCCATACCCTCTTGGTGGACTTGCGGACCCCTAACAGCTTGTGTGGTGTCCTCCAGGTTTAGGACAGATGCCAAACTGATCGAAAGGAATGTTATTCAAACACTTTTTAAAGACCCGATCTTCACCTCCGAGCTAACGGCATTAGCACACATGTCAGATCGGTCCATGAGCGCACATCCAAACAGGCGTCCTGTGAACCTCCACCTATTCCCATGTTTCTGGCCCGGGGTTGGGAGCTGGAGAGAAGCCACACAAACACAGACAGAAGATACAAACTCAACAAAGAAAGACCCCCAGACCAGCGGTGGCTTTGAACAAAGAACCCACCGCGGCGGGTTAGTTGGACTCAGTGCTGGCTTACTGTTGAAGCCGGTGCTTAAAATCGACCTTGGCAGTAAACATGTGCCTGGAGGTGAAGGAGCCTGCCGTCTTCTCAGTGTGTGGTTGATGTTCTTCACCCAGTAGGTTCAGGACGGCGTTTTTAAAAGCTCTGCTTGTAGATCAGACCCAGAACATGTGCTTACAGCCCCATCCTGTCCTACCATCTAACCGGCTCACATGTTTACAGACTTTGGATCGGCGCCGCTGTGACCCCCACTGCCGCCTCAGAGGAGGTACAACAATGACCCCCATCACCACGAAGGCACAAGAGCCCCACCTGACACAGGTCGTGTCAGACGTGAGCATCCAGTCTCTATATTAGCAGAACTTAGAAGTGCTTCTTTGCAACCAAACCATTGGCCACCGCTGCATGATCCTCCGTGAGGTCGGTGCTCAGCAGGAAGTCAAAGGATTCTTCTGCATGGCTGGTCATGGACAGCGGAGAGGTCCTGAAGCAGGAAGATGCCGGTTTCAAGACGCTGACCTCCACACGACTGGAATGTGTCTTCATGAGGAGAGAGTCCGGGCCACGAGGTAGATGCTGAGACGGTAGCCATTCCAGCATTAATAGCCTCGAACATGAAGGAGGCTGATAATCTCTGGGCTCCCGCTACCTTTACTCGCCCTGCTGACGTTAGCTTTAACTTGCCCTCTTCCTCAGGCGATTACATTTGCAGTGCTTGATTATGTTCGTTGTGCCGAATAATTTCGGGGTTGTTTAGCCGGAGCTCCTTTTGTCCTTACTGGTGATACAAATTGGCTTTAGCTTTGTGTTTTTTCCGGTTTACTTGTCCGATGTTTGGAGCTGTGGTTGCTCATGCCGCCGGCCGCCGGTGTCTCCCATCGGCTGAAACGATTAAACTCGATCAATCGGTGCACCTCTAATTCTTATATCTGACGTTACATAATAGAGGCGGTTACCGTGATGCTCCTTGCTCCCTACATGCAGCACATGATGTGATTTCTTCATGTTTCGTATCAGAGCACTGAGAGAAGGATTTTACCAACTCCTCCACTAAACCATCCAAAGCCATTAGAATATAGAAAATGTACTTACTGCAATTTACCAATGTGGACCTTCCTGCAGAAGCCGAATCACTGAAAGGATGTGACGTGCAGTAACCTGCATCAATAAGGTATAAACTTTCCCTTTCAGGTATTTCAGTAAGTTTCAGGGGAAACGTCTGCGTTGCAAAGGTGAGTGCTGCCACCTGGTGGGTCCTCAGCGAAACCGCATGCAGATGCCTGAAACGACAAAGTCCAACAGAAACTCACATATTAATTATAAGTCCGTGTTTTCTTTGGGTATAAGACCACTACTCCATCATCCAACGCTGGTTTTCTAGGGGCTTGTGGTCTGCTGTGGATTAAATACTCAGCTTATTTACTTGACTATAAGTACTGATACCATACTGTAAAAATACTCCATTACAAGTAAACGCTGTGCATCTAATACCCGACTATAAGTATGCAAGTACTAAGAGTTCAGCTGGTTGTAGTTGAGTAGTTGGATTACTGCAGCATTGAGAAGAAATCCTTCATTGATCACACAGTTACAACACAGTCAAATTGTTTTCTCTGTATTTGAGCCCTCCCTGAGGGGGCAGTGGGGGCAGTGAACGTGTAGCTGTCTGTCACTCCTGTCGGTGTTTGAAGTGGAGGTAATCTCACTATTCCGTGCAGTTAATAATGAGATACACGGTTTTCTTCTTTGAAACAGGTGAAGTTAGAGCGGATGTAAAACACAGGTGTGTTTCAGTGTCGGGGTCAAACTGGGATGATCGGGTTCTAGACTGTAAGTTGATTTAAATTAGAGGTGCAACTGTTGCCGGCATTGTGTATGTGCTCTGACCCGTTGAAATGAATGTAACCTCCATTCTCCCCGCCGGACGCTTCTTAAACCAACTGTATGACACTAGGAAGTGGAAAAAGATGTCTGTTATACGTTCTATGTCACATGTTGGCTTTGCTCAAGGACTTCAGGGCTCATGGCTTTCTCTGAGCCCCCCGCTAGCTTTAGCTGCTCTGCCAATGTTAGCTTCTTAACTTGCATTGTTCCTCGGGGGGATTGAAGTTGAAATTGTGTGATTCAGCTTCTTTTGTCCCCTCAGGTGTTTTAAATGTCACCTTTGTTTGCTGGTTTACTTAATATTGACTCTTGTGTTTGTTTGAAGCTGCGGTAGATCATGCTGGGTGTGCAGGTACGGCGCGTTGCTGATTTCACCAATCACATGAAAGCCCTCTAATTGAAATGTTCAATCGTTGAGGATTCAGCATGTTTAAGATGATGACGGGAGTTCTGGTGAAGCTGACACTCTGGAGGGTAGAGGACAAGTTAAACGGAGCCTCAGGCTTCATCCTGGTCCTTTAAACAAATAATAAACGTCTATATTCACTATCCAGTCAGGTGTGGGCGCGGCGGAGCAGTGCATCAGAAGTGTGTTTGGTGGGTGGGGCTCGATGACCACAATGTGCTCACAGAAAAACAAGCCCCCTATGAAGAAGCAGACATGGGGTCTTTTTATTGAACAGACAACAGAGACACAACTAGAGGTGGAGCCTGTGAGTGAGGAGTTCAAGTACACACCGTTCCCTTCATGTAATCCCATTACAAATACCACAGACTGGCTGGCTGTGGCTCGGTGGAGAAAGGGTGGAGGCGGGTTTGAATCTGAGGTCAGAGAACTATTCCAGAAGGCACCTTCAGCAAACCTTGAGTTTTAACCCTGCGCTGAGAAACTGATGAGGGAGAACTTTGTTTCCGAGTGAACACAATCATTACTTTTACCGCAAACTTCAAACTCTATGGATCAAACGGTGGAAATATGTATTATATGTAAATAAAATACGAACGGTTCACTCTTGGGGGATCCAGAATTTGCAGGAGGAAACAGAACATACGTTTTCTGGACTGGGCACATGCTGAGATCCAGGATGAGGTGGAGGCAGCTGGAATATCTCATTCGACTGGAATACTGATGGAATGCAGTTAGTTTCACGGTAATACTTCACTTTTATCATGTTGCCTTATTATGGAAATTCCCGACAGCAGATAAGTCAGTGAATGCATCATATTCTCAACTATTCAAAGCTTGGAGCTTCTCATGAGGACTATGGTTCCCGCTACAACCAATGCGGTACCTGGAGTTTGGCAGCAGATGGGCTAATGTTAGCTACAATGCTAGCAGCAGATGTGCCAGTCCACTCTTCAGCTTTCAGATTTATTTAGTGTTGCACCTTCGTCTTCACTAGCTTAGCATTGATCCCAGACTTTACAGAAAGCTTTTAACAGTGTAGCATCTCACTCTTGTTATATTCACAGTACAAACTCACTCCACTGCTCTCAGGTACCAACACTTGGCACCGACGGATTAACATGAAGTCTGTTCTGTTCCGTCGGTACCAAAACCTGATGATACATAGAAAACCACAAAGAGATTCTGTTGGAGCGTTGTGGACGTCAAACATTGTTGGTTTTGATCCATCACCACCTTTATTTTTAGGGACATTAAATAGACTTTAACTTGTTTCTGTGTTTTTACCCTAACCTAATCTTAACCTCTGACCTAAAGAAAACAGAACCCTGCTTGGACCCAGCTGAGGGACAAGCTGACCCTAAAACCTGGTCTTCAAACTTCAGAAGGTTTGTGAATGTAGACTACACTCAGAGCTTGGCCTTGGTCTGGAAGAAGTTCATCACGGCGTTGAAACACTCCTCTGATGTCCAGCGCTCCTGCAGAAGTTCCACCTCCGCATCGTTCACCGCATGGAGACGCTCCTTCTCCATCGACCGGATGAGCTGTTTGGACAGCGCCAGAGACTGAAACACAAAGACAGACAGAGTTTGGATACTCCGAGGCTCCTGTAGCTGGTCGGTGTGGTGGCAAACATAAAAAGCTCCTGAATGTATTCAGAGTTTGAGAAGATCAGACCTTCAACCTGCTCTGCTCCCTGGTTATTCACCCCGTAATAACCTTCATCACATCACCATCTCCATCTCCTGTTACTGCGTGTGAGTAATCTGTTACTGCGTGTGAGTAATCTGTTACTGCGTGTGAGTAATCTGTCACTGCGTGAGAGTAATCTGTTACTGCGTGGGAGTAATCTGTTACTGCGTGTGAGTAATCTGTTACTGCGTGGGAGTAATCCGTTACTGCGTGGGAGTAATCCGTTACTGCGTGTGAGTAATCCGTTACTGCGTGGGAGTAATCCGTTACTGCGTGTGAGTAATCCGTTACTGCGTGAGAGTAATCCGTTACTGCGTGAGAGTAATCTGTTACTGCGTGAGAGTAATCTGTTACTGCGTGAGAGTAATCTGTTACTGCGTGAGAGTAATCTGTTACTGCGTGAGAGTAATCTGTTACTGCGTGAGAGTAATCTGTTACTGCGTGAGAGTAATCTGTTACTGCGTGAGAGTAATCTGTCACTGCGTGAGAGTAATCTGTCACTGCGTGAGAGTAATCTGTTACTGCGTGAGAGTAATCTGTTACTGCGTGTGAGTAATCTGTCACTGCGTGAGAGTAATCTGTTACTGCGTGAGAGTAATCTGTTACTGCGTGTGAGTAATCTGTCACTGCGTGAGAGTAATCTGTCACTGCGTGAGAGTAATCTGTCACTGCGTGGGAGTAATCTGTCACTGCGTGGGAGTAATCTGTCACTGCGTGTGAGTAATCCGTTACTGCGTGTGAGTAATCCGTTACTGCGTGGGAGTAATCCGTTACTGCGTGGGAGTAATCCGTTACTGCGTGTGAGTAATCCGTTACTGCGTGAGAGTAATCTGTTACTGCGTGAGAGTAATCTGTTACTGCGTGTGAGTAATCTGTCACTGCGTGAGAGTAATCTGTCACTGCGTGAGAGTAATCTGTCACTGCGTGGGAGTAATCTGTTACTGCGTGTGAGTAATCTGTCACTGCGTGAGAGTAATCTGTCACTGCGTGGGAGTAATCTGTTACTGCGTGTGAGTAATCCGTTACTGCGTGTGAGTAATCCGTTACTGCGTGGGAGTAATCCGTTACTGCGTGGGAGTAATCCGTTACTGCGTGGGAGTAATCCGTTACTGCGTGTGAGTAATCTGTTACTGCGTGAGAGTAATCTGTTACTGCGTGAGAGTAATCTGTTACTGCGTGAGAGTAATCTGTTACTGCGTGTGAGTAATCTGTTACTGCGTGTGAGTAATCTGTTACTGCGTGAGAGTAATCTGTTACTGCGTGTGAGTAATCTGTTACTGCGTGTGAGTAATCTGTTACTGCGTGTGAGTAATCTGTTACTGCGTGGGAGTAATCCGTTACTGCGTGTGAGTAATCCGTTACTGCGTGAGAGTAATCTGTTACTGCGTGAGAGTAATCTGTCACTGCGTGAGAATAATCTGTTACTGCGTGAGAGTAATCTGTTACTGCGTGAGAGTAATCTGTTACTGTTTGTCAGGTACTGGTGACACTTTGCGCTGACGGGTTGAGTGCGAAGTATCGGACATGACCGTCTTCTTTAACAAGTATCAGCTTCACCTCGTCAGACAAACAGGAAGAATTCAAAAACAGAGTGTGTGTGTGTGTGTGTGTGTGTGTGTGTGTGTGTGTGTGTGTGTGTGTGTGTGTGTGTGTGTGTTTACTTTTGGAGGCAGCTCTGCGTAGGCCTTCAGTCTGGTCCAGACCTCCGACTGGAAGCTGCCGTCGGGGAAAACCTCCGTCACCAGACCCAGTTCAGAGGCCTGAACCGCCGTCAGCTTCTTGTTGAAGAGCAGCATCTCACTAGCCTGGAGGATGGAGAGTTGATGATGAGCAGACGTTCTGGCACTTCATGGCCATTAAAATCGTGTGTGAGTGTGTGTTTGTTTGTGTGTACCTTGGCGGTGCCCATTATTTTGGGGAAGACGTAGGAGGAGCAGCCTTCAGCGCTCTGGCCCAGCTGGCTGAAGGGAGTGTGGAAGGTGGCCTGATGGAGAGAGTCCATCATTAATGTCATCAAACCTCAGTCCCGTGGTCATCAGCATCAGACTGTTTTCACCATATTGGAAACTGAGTTTCAAACTGGTGGGACTGTCGGGTCTTTTCGCATTGGTACAGGGGAGGGGGGGGGGGGGGGGGGGGACCATTCTGTTTCTGCTACTACAACATGCAGCAGATCCACCAACCACCGCCATCTCTTAGCAAACACCAGCAGAAGGTGAGAAAGATTCAAGCCTCTAACCCCCTCGTCTAATTAATGATTGGCAGGTGTGTGTTTGTGCGTACGTGTTGATTTGTGTGTGTACGTGTGTGTACGTGTGTGTACGTGTGTGTACGTGTGTTGCATGTGTGTGTACGTGTGTGTGCGTGTGTTGCATGTGTGTGTACGTGTGTTGCATGTGTGTACGTGTGTTGCATGTGTGTGTACGAGTGTTGCATGTGTGTGTACATGTGTTGCATGTGTGTGTACGTGTGTACGTGTGTGTACGTGTGTTGCATGTGTGTGTACGTGTGTGTGCGTGTGTTGCATGTGTGTGTACGTGTGTTGCATGTGTGTACGTGTGTTGCATGTGTGTGTACGAGTGTTGCATGTGTGTGTACATGTGTTGCATGTGTGTGTACGTGTGTTGCATGTGTGCGTACGTGTGTTGCATGTGTGCGTACGTGTGTTGCATGTGTGTTGCATGTGTGTGTACGTGTGTTGCGTGTGTGTACGTGTGTTGCATGTGTGTACGTGTGTGTACGTGTGTGTACGTGTGTGTACGTGTGTTGCGTGTGTGTACGTGTGTTGCACGTGTGTGTACGTGTGTTGCATGTGTGTGTACGTGTGTGTACGTGTGTTGCATGTGTGTGTACGTGTGTTGCATGTGTGTGTACGTGTGTGTACGTGTGTTGCATGTGTGTTGCATGTGTGTGTACGTGTGTGTACGTGTGTGTACGTGTGTTGCATGTGTGTGTACGTGTGTGTACGTGTGTTGCATGTGTGTGTACGTGTGTTGCATGTGTGTGTACGTGTGTTGCATGTGTGTGTACGTGTGTTGCATGTGTGTGTACGTGTGTGTACGTGTGTTGCATGTGTGTGTACGTGTGTGTACGTGTGTTGGATGTGTGTGTAAGTGTGTTGCGTGTGTGTGTACGTGTGTGTACGTGTATTGCATGTGTGTGTACGTGTGTTGCGTATGTGTACGTGTGTGTACGTGTGTTGCATGTGTGTGTACGTGTGTGTACGTGTGCTGCATGTGTGTGTACGTGTGTGTACGTGTGTTGCGTGTGTGTACGTGTGTTGCATGTGTGTTGCATGTGTGTGTACGTGTGTGTACGTGTGTTGCATGTGTGTGTACGTGTGTTGCGTGTGTGTACGTGTGTTGCATGTGTGTTGCATGTGTGTGTACGTGTGTGTGCGTGTGTTGCATGTGTGTGTACGTGTGTTGCGTGTGTGTGTACGTGTGTGTACGTGTATTGCATGTGTGTGTACGTGTGTGTACGTGTGTTGCGTATGTGTACGTGTGTGTACGTGTGTTGCATGTGTGTGTACGTGTGCTGCATGTGTGTGTACGTGTGTGTACGTGTGTTGCATGTGTGTGTACGTGTGTTGCATGTGTGTGTACGTGTGTTGCATGTGTGTGTACGTGTGTGTACGTGTGTGTACGTGTGTTGCATGTGTGTGTGCGTGTGTTGCATGTGTGTGTACGTGTGTGTACGTGTGTGTACGTGTGTGTACGTGTGTTGCATGTGTGTGTACCCTCTCTGTAGCATAGACCAGGTCAAAGAGTCCCAACAATGTGACGGAGATTCCCACGGCTGGTCCGTTCACCACGGCAACCAGCGGCTTCGGGAAGTCGATGTAGGCCTTCACGTACTTCCTGTAGAGAAGAGGAGAGACACCACAGAAGAAGAGAACAAGCTTGAGATCGTCAGGATCTAACGGGGCGTTTCATTTTCATGATTCAGTCGTGTTTCGGTTCATTTGGAAGAGGTGAACTGAACATGTTTGAGGGGAAACATTAGGGAGCGGTCTGAGGAAAGCTGCCTCAGAGGTATTCAGCTCAAAGATTATTCTCCTTGGTTTATCATTCCAAATGTTTCATTTGATAAATGTGGCAGAGCTGTGCTTTTAAATGTAACATCTTCTACAGATAAGCATTTATGCTCATGGGCGCTGACCCGCAAACACAACTTCTCCCTTCATTAATGTACCGTATGGAAGAACCAATAAGTTCTTGTAGGAAATGTTTCATAAAGATTGTATCAAAAATTAAACAATATTTATATCCAACTCCACACATGAAATACTGATATCCCCTGCAAGCCCCGCCTCATGACCAGCAAGTCATCCGCCAGTCACTGAGTTTCCACCTGAGCAGGTCTCCGCCTCGTTTGGCCATCGCTTCTATGCCATCCTCAGGAACCTTGGTGAAGTTGGTGAGGTCGTTTCCACTGCAGTAGAAATCACCAGATCCTGCAGAGAAGAGTTCATACCAGATTGATGGAGCTGGGTGAATATTCCTTTAACCGTGTCATTTAATGCTCAGTGGCAGTTTCAGGCCTGCCGTGTGCCTGATAGTGAAAAAAACTGTAAGTTCTAAACTAGAGAGGAGTTTGTCTACAAACAACCTTTATCTGCCGTATGTCACACGTCACTCTATACGCAGACGATGCTGGCCGATACGTCACAGTTCTTCAAGACGCCAGCTTACTATCCAAGTCACCACGGTGACGAACGCAGTATGAACTCATCCACTTTCTCCCTTATATCCGGGGTTGGGTGATGGTGGAAGAAGGCCCTTTCCCCAACAACATTCTCCAGCTCATGTGGAGGTGTTCCAAGGACAGATTAGATATACAGTCCTGCCAACGCTAGACCAACGTTGACGGACTCAACTCTCAGTTTGTGGTTCTATGAGGTTCTATGAGGGTTCGTAGCACCGGCACCCACACCTCATTGTCACACAGTACCCCTAAACGGGACTGTAGACCAAATCCACCACGTTTTTGTAAGCTGAATGGGCAAATTACCACAATTCCTGTAATCCGTATTGGTCCTGCTGAATTTGAGAATCTTGTGACAGTGAAAATCAAGTGTTAGCCTGAACCACAAACCCTAAACAACAATCTCCAATAACATTTTAAGTTTTGGTGAACGAGGACAAATGTGTACCGGTGAAAACGGTGAGGACGGAGTCGTCTTTAGCCACCTCCTCCAGAGCAGCGATGATCTCGTTGTACATCTGAGAGAAAAGAGATAATTATGAACAAACTGAACTACTCGTAAATAAAATCCAAACCATGTAAAACGTATCAATTCAGTTTGGTGAGCAACTTCAACAACCCAAAGTCCATCTTGACATCTCTTAAACCCAGCCTTTGATTCTGATCGTTAAATACCTACCATGAATGAAAAATGTTTTTTATAATTCACCCTCTCCATCTCATACAGAAGATGGTTTGAGAGGTACGAACGGGCCATCTATTGACATAAATCCATATTATGGTCTTAATTTTAGAATATGACGGATGAATCCAATGCATGGACACCTGACCACCTGGATCCTCTCCTACTGGAAGATGCTATATGAAGAAAAATTCTAATTTGCTAGTCTTTCCTGACTGGAGTTGTGAATCGTCCTAGACGACAGATCACTGTTTGTTAATGACGTCACACTTCAAGGCCCCATTGCTGGTCATTGCCTCCATATTCAAGCGACGTGGAGCATTTCTCTCCAAAAACAAGATATTTGTACTTCCTGCCATGAAGTACATTTCTCTCCATTTCTACTTCCTGTCATCAGGTGTGTTTGTCTCTTATATCGGAATAACTACCTATTTTACTTTAATCCTTTCAGTGCCTTGGACTGTCGCAGGAAACCGTCAACACACCTCGTTCGTGATGGCGTTCTTCTTGGCGGGTCTGTTCATTGTGATGGTGGTGATGTGATCCTCCTTGGTGACCAATAGCGTGTTGTACGTTGTCCCGCTCCTAGCGATCTGTGCAGCCACCTCGGAGGCAGAGCTCCCGCCTTCTTTCTCCACCAGGGAGCCTATCAAGTCACAGTAGAGTTGCCGGGCTTCATCCTGAGGGGGACCAATTGTCATAGGTTACAAATAAAGTTTGTTTTCAGGTCAATCTTAAAACTCCTTGAGACCGTTATAAAATACATTCCAGATCTATTTCTCATCCATACCACGAAAACATCAGAGACTGTGGGATTCATTCATTTTCATTTGATTTGGTGTTTGAGTGTTAGTGGGGTCGTGGTCATTCAGTGCTTAGGGTGTAGATTTTGAAAATGTGTCTTCTGGCTCAATGACAGCTTGTCCCAGCTGTCAGGTACAGATGATGAATGAGTTCATGTTCTTGTGTGAAATTTGAAAATCAAATACAATAAAAAATGAACTTCCTCATCTTATATGGCAGGAGAGGGCGGGCTGGCAGCCATCACCAAACACTTTAGACTAAACATGGAGCCCAGTTTGATAGAAACGGTTCACATTATAATTTTCTGTAATGAGTGGCCTGAATAAGTATCAGCATCCGAGGACTGAACTCATTCCAGTCAGCTACATTTTAAAGCTCTACACAGTCCTACCTGTGAGATGGAGCCCAGAGATTTCCAAGCGTCCCACTTGGCCTTGTTAACAAAGTCCAGCATTCCTGGTTTTGGAGTGTTGCAGGGACCCTGAGTGGCCTGATGAAGTAGAAGTGTGCCGTTAGATGTGTAATAAATACATTTTAATCCCTTGGTTTATTTTAATGAAACGCGGCATCATTATACCTACACACATCAGGTTAAACATTAAAACAACCTTTAATATTGGTGGTTTTTGTGTAGCTCTCCTAGAGATTAAATCTTAAGAGCTACCAAAATGCATTAAAAACCAGTTCCCGCTGGACCAGACCCACGCAAACCTGATCACTACCACATCAGTTCAGTGGACCATCTTCAGAAGCAGGAAGTTGGCTCCTCTGTCTCACCAGTAGCACACTATGGCAAAATCAAAATATATTCCAGGAGAGTGGAAGAGTGGGACAAAATTCCTCTGTTGTTGCTGCTGAAGGTGGAACATCTAGATCTTAACATCAATGGGTGAATTCTTTTTCACGCTGGTGATTCAGGTATTACAGAACCTTTGTTTCATGTTTAATTTAGTCTGAAACACTTCAGACTGAGACACAAACAGAACAGAAGAGAAGGAAGGGGGTCCAACACTTTGTCACAGCTAATAAAAGAGGAAACGCTGCTTAATCATTACATGATTAAAGATATATACTGGAAAAACAGGACTTCTAGTTTTATCTCCACATAGACGTATTATCGTAAAAGATGAAGATGAAAACTGTAATGGAGGAAAGTAGACATTTAATCAACTCTAACATCTGAAGGACCTCCCACCTGTTTGAAGAGAGCATAAATCTTCAGTTTGACCTCATTGCCCGGCTCATTCTTCAGCGTCGACATTTTAGCCTTAGCCTTTTCAAACTGCTCCACTGTCGCACCTTCACACGCACACAAACACACACAATCATGACGTCTGATAAAAATGACCGTACAACGCGCTGCTGCTCAAACTAAGTAAGTCAGCAAACAGATAATACTGTCTACAGCATCAGTGGTTGGGCGATCAACTAGAACGTTCCTCGGACCAGCAGCAGATACTCACCCATCATGCGAGAGGCAGCAGTGTTGAACCTCAGACTGGGAATGGTGGTGATCGATCTGCTGACAGTGCAGAAAAAAAATTGGTGTATCTTCTAAGATAAACATGTCATTGAATGTATGAAAAGAAAAGAGTTTCCCAGCTGCGTTTAAGGGATTGGGGTCACCAGGTGTCCCGGTTTGTGTAGGACAGTAGAAAATACTGTCCTACACAAACCGGTAAAAAATTGGTACTCCTATTTATTACCTTCACATTAAAAGGTCTATTTCCCGGCCTCTGTAGTCTATTCTGTGTTTATTTTTAAGTTAGACATAGCAGCAAGAATCTATACTACCGTCAGCAATGGTAACAAGTGTCCCACATAAAAATACTTTGTTCCCCATTTGTTTTGTTGGGATGTGGTCACCATAATCTGATGTATCTCTAATCATTCTCCTTTTATGTTTCCAGTTTTCTTATGGTTTAAATCCCCCTTATTAATACATATACAGTGATTTCTGTTTAGCTTTCATAGTGCAAAAAGCAAATGTTTTACATTTAAATTGTATCAAAGTATGATGTTCACTAGGAGTTATGTGTAGAGTAAAAAAAGGGGATTATTCATGAATCAAAGGGTCTGCACTAACTAGTAAATTATAGTTTTTGGTTGCGGGAATATGGGCCAAAGGTCACAGCTAGCTCAGCCAGCTAACCAGAGCTGTGACGGTTTTACTAGAATTAAAGGCCAGTGAATGCTTCTCTATTTCTCTAACTTGTGTCTGCAAAGTTTGTCAGATTATTTAAGGTTATTTAATCAAAATATCAGGAAGCGCGCGGTTGTGCCGCTGTCAACTGTTTGTAAAGAAGCTAACTAACTCGCTATTTCCCCGAGCTGCCGCTAGAGACCTGCCTACAGCCGCCTCTCTGTGGTTGGGTCCGGACATTAACTTGACGCCAGCGGAACAGGTTCTCACCTTCTTAGATTGATAAGGCGCCAGGGAGCGCAGAACTTCATGGCGACACCGGCCATTTCAGTCCGGTGACGGAGGTCCAAAGTCCGGGAGGACAAGATGAATGAGCTAACGAGCTAAACTGGACCCGCTTTACAGGGGTCAGAATGTTTACACCGATATTCTCTCCCACTCGGTCGCGTTCTTCTTTTCTATTTGCTTAGCTGAAACATCTGTCAGGAATCTGCCGAATCAGCAAAGACCACAAGAATAATGGACAGGAAAGAAAGCCAATTGGAAAACAGGATTGTAAGTCATGACCCGCCCCTTGTGTGTGCGAGGACAAATCACGTTGATCCTGCGTTCAAGGCGGAGGTGCAATTTTTAAAGAAGATAGGTGTCAAATTCTCTTTAAACCGGCTTGTGAAAAAAATATTAAAAAATACAAGATAAATTATACGAGCTATATGGCTGGTAATAAATATATACAGTATGAAGCCAGATTAGGCTAGTATACTAAAATATTAATATTCGGGACTTATATCCAAAATTGTGTTTCACATTAGTATAATAATAATAATAATAATACATTTAATTTATAATGCACTTTACATTTGGATCAAATCTCAAAGTGCTACAAGGCAAAAGCAGATAAAAGCATCAATAAAAAATAAATAAATAAATAATAATAATAACTATACAAAAACGTGACCAAAAGCATTAATGTTAATTACAGTTATAGGTTCTGCTAAAAAGGAAAGTTTTAAGTCCTTTTTTAAATGTGTCAGTCGTCTGTGGAGCCCTCAGATGGTCAGGGAGGGCATTCCACAGACGAGGGGCAGCAGAACAGAAGGCCCGATCTCCCATGGTGCTGAGCTTAGTCCGGGGAAGGAGGAGGCGGTACGACTGGGTAGAACGGAGGGATCGTGTCGAGGTCAGTGGGGTGAGTAGTTCTTTCAGGTAGGGGGGTGCGTTACCATGGTTACACTGGTGAGTGAGGAGAGAGATCTTATAATCAATCCTGGTGGAGATGGGAAGCCAATGAAGGGAATGAAGAACGGGGGTGATGTGTTCATGTTTACGAACTCTCATCAGGATCCTTGCAGCACTGTTTTGAACATAATATATATTATATATTATGTTATATATATATATATTTTATATATATATATATATAAAGTATATACTTTATAGGAGCAGTGGCGGATAAAGAATTAGGGTCCTTTACCTTTACTTCAAGTACTAGAACTAAACCGTGAAAGTAGTCCACTACAAGAAAAATCGTGCCTTTGAAGGCACACTTAAAAAAATGATTTAAGTACTTGCTTTAAGAAACAAAGTAAACATATTAATTGCACAGTAAAGTAGTCTCTCTAAGTGTTTCATAGTTAAAATTGTGTTTATATTCCTCATGTATTAATATTAAGGTCTGTGTTACTGTGGTAGATACAACACATCCAGAAAAACAATCTGCAAAAACCACAACACCACGGAAGTGTTTACGGAGGACCCCACACACGCATTTTAATGCCTCATTTGGTGACTAAAACAGAAAAAAACACACACAAATCGTGTGACACAGGATACCACGTTAATCAACATCACGGAAACAAACAAATAAACTTCATAGCGACCCAAAGCTGCAGTAAACAAGGTGTATTATAAATGCTTAAGAAAAATCTTAACCAGCTATTTTGTTTTTGCTTTGGCCAGTGTAAAGAACCCACAGCAAAAACAAAACAGCTTTAATATCTGTCAATCTGTCAATCGGAGCGTTGTGTACGCGCCGCCCTGGTGAAAACTGGAGTCAGTAGCCTGTGGTCTTCTTCACCATGACGCTTCATCGGGTATATAACGCCTTATTTGAGTTCTTTCTAGGTTTATTTGTCGATTTCACAATGTTTATTAACATTTAGTCACATGACTGCACGACCCGGAAGCTATGCGAAGCTACAATGGCTAATCAAAATATTATAAAATGTTTGTGCTCTTAATCCGTTTTAACTACCAAATAAAACGTAGTAACAAAGCGTGTCGGGTGTGCGTCCATTTTAATTACCCCACGCCCCACACTTCCATTGTGTTGTGGCTTCTGCAGCGCTCCAGCGTCGTCAAATTGGCGAAGATGTTTTTGCTCCTGTCAGCCAAAATATAGAAAATTGATGAATAGATTAATAATAATAATAATACATTTAATTTATACTATGCATTTCCACAATGTGGCGCTAGAGAACAGCCGTCGACGGCACACGTCCCTCTAGTGAATGCTGTGAAGATCTCACCATGAAACCTTCATGGCATTAACATTTTGGTCACAAAGCGGTCTGTGTGTCTAAACTCATGCCTGTGGTCTTCTTCACCATGACGGGTTCTTTCTTCAGACGGAGTCTCTGCGGTCTGTCAGAAACCAGCTGTGCTCCACTGGCCTCAGCTCTCATGTCCAACCCGGCCCACCTCAGATACCTGGACCTGAATCACAACAACCCCAAGGACTCTGGTGTGGAGCTGCTGTGTGACGTCCTGGAGAATCCAGCCTGGAGGCTTGAGACTCTGAGGTCAGACCTTTGAGGCCAAACTGAGCTGCCTGGACCGATGCAGATGATCAAAGATCCCGTTCACACTTGGTACCAATGTCAGTCCTCGTGGATCCGATCACCAGTGGGTGGTTCCCACTGCCTCACCAAACATGGTTTCATAAAAACTCTCTCAACATGAAAATGCTCGTGATCCGATCTCATCTCCCGCAAAAGATTATTAAAATAGATGAATTTGAAATATATTCAGGCAAAAGTCGTAATTTTACCAGAAAAAAATAGAACAAGATTGTGGGAGTTGTTTTAAAAATAAAGTATCAAGATGTCATTTAAAACAAAGAAGTTTTAATGTTGAAATAGAACTGTCGTTTTCAATGAATGAAGTCATAAATTAAATGTATTATTATTATTATTATTATAAATTATGAAAACAGCAATATTCATAAAATTGAGAAAGAACGGAAAATAAGAAATAAATTCTAATATTATACATTCACATGAATCAGTTACTGGAGTAAAGTCTTAATTTGAATCTTCTTCAGATGCTCCTTTGAGTTGTGGTCCAGCCTCAACCACCGTCTCCGTCTGTTGAGGTGGAGGTGATGGACCCAGCACCACCCTACACAGCTCCTGGTTGTCGTCTGTCATACAGGAGACCAGAGAGGAGAACCTCTGCAGGTGGCATCTAGTCAAGTTGAAGCTATTGATCAAATGTGGTCTGCCTTAATCCAAACCAACACGCCTACATTCTCCACCTGCATCGCAGAGACGGAGTAGCTGAACGCTGCTGAAGGTGTAGGAGATGTGCTGCTGTGTGGACTCTACCATTCCTGATGTTCTCGTCTCTTCAGATTGGACTGATCTCCATCAGAGTGAGAGAGGTGGTTCTGTTTAGAGACCAGGATCCAGAAGTCCGGGCGCCGTCAGGATCTGGTGGTGGTGAAGATGCCCTGGGACCAGTTCCACTATCCTCTCCATGTGTTCCTCTGGCGCGTCATCAGTCTTCTACAGACTCCTCCATCTACGACCTGGACTGTCAGAACCTCGTGCCTCTGAAGGAAACGTAAGTTTCACTGGACGCTGTGGTCTCCAGCTGAGGCTCCCCCCTGTGGAAGAACAGAGAACTGCAGCAGCAGTTGACACCAACACAGAACACAGAACACAGAACACAGAACACAGAACACAGAACACAGAACCCACAAACTGGTCAAACTGAGCGCGTCAGAATGTTGCTGCACCTCAATAATATACAATATAAAAGGATGTATGTATGAAAAAAAAGATTCCGTGATTTATATGTTAATAACGTCCTTAACTGTGGAGCACAGAGAGCGCCGGCCGTCACCAAGGCAACCCCACATGATGGGATCCAGGAGTCTGGAGTGACAGCGATGTCATATTTAGTCTGACGGTCATTCCTCAGTCGGTCACTGAAGGGGGTTTGAGCTACGATTGAATTCTCCACATTTATGAATATCTGTTCGCTTGGAGTTTCCTGGGAATGTTGGTTTAATAATAATAATAATAATACATTTAATTTAACACAATATGACTTAAATCCAGGCTGGGAGTATTTTCTTGACTTCAGATCTGAAATATTACTTGAATCCCGATCCAGTAGAACATGAATCCTCTGCAGAATAACTCAAATCTAATATCGCCAATGAAAGACAAAAACTTTATTGTTCCACAAGAAATATCACATTTAAATCTAAAATTATACACAACAACAAAACTGTTAGACATTCAAAGTGATTCCTCGGTGTCATGCTATGGAAGCTGAGCGGTTGATCATTAACTTTAGGCCCAATTTCAGCCCTCAGATCAGGATGAGTCTTTGTGGAGGGAAACTTCCTGAACGTTTTTAAAACGTAAAGGAAAAGCTTATAAATAAAATCCTTAAATCTGGTGACTATTTCTTCTTCTCTTGAGGTAAAAAGTCCTGGAGAACCTAAAGAACAACCATCAACCGGTGTCTCAGCTTCTGTATGTTTCCATAGTAACAAACAACAAAAAGGTGTTTGTTACAAACTAACAGCAAAAAAAAAATGTTTGGCTCATTTTTGTCACGCAAAGTGAGAATAAAAAACAACAACAACTTTTTATAGTTCAGTTCAAACTAAAGTTGGTGTTAAAAACATAAGTTTAAGCTTAGTGCGCTGTGTTTCACATCAAACACGAGAGGCGGTGGAATGTTTCGGCGATTCACAGGCTGGAAACCGTCTCTGCCGGAGAACAAATCCAAAGTCAACCACTTCAAGAGCTGGTGTGAACAGGAACCTCCAGAGCAACTCCGCTTCAAGCATGAGTGGAAACTCAGAGCAGACAACACAGTGACTCTTTCTGCAAGGCTGCATTCAAAGAAAAAAGCACATGCATGTGTAACAAATGTTTTATAACACAACATAATGTAGCTGGAAGCATATCTAGGTCGAAACCATGACTCCTCCTCCGGTCCTGGTCTCAATCCAAACCACATCTAGACCCCAGAACTGATTCAAACGCCAAAATCCTGAATCCTTCATCCCTCACTGCTTTACTGTATTATTTATAGTATTTTTCAAATCCAGTTCTGGAAAACTGGGAATCCTAATTGGGAGAATTACTTGAATCCAGTTTGGAAGAATTACTTGATTCTAGATCGGAGAATTATTTGAATGCAGATCTGGAATACTACTCAAATCCAGTGATGGAATATTACTTGAATCATTATTTCACATTGTAATTTGGATCTAGGTTAGGACTTTATCTCGGGAGCGATTCTTCCTTGAGATCCTCATTTGTCCGCTCCAGATCTTTCCTAAAAGGTGTGCGAGTGTTGGCCAGAAGGTCCCGCTGGATGAATCCCTACCCGAGGATCTTAAGAGCGTCTTTCCGGTGTGTGACACATAGCACAACATCGTCGGCATATAGAGAGATGTTTTACATTTGCATGCAGCAGAGCTCCCTAAGAAACATGGCAAAAAACATCGTCACAGTTAAGACATATTTAAAACAAGAAGACATCTTTACTTTTTCACCACTTTCAAGCCTTTGTGCACATTTGCCTTATAAATATTAAAGACATTTTTCAACAACGCCAAACAAAAACGCAAACAGGAGAAGAGACGCGATGAGCTGGAAGACAGACTGGAGATGAGGAGGACTGATCGTTAGCCTCACCGTGTTTTGAAAAACATGATACTTAAAACATCCAGTGTGAATCTTTTTTCAGAAGTCTGCTTCTTCCTCTTCCTCAGTGCCGTTGAGCAACGCTCAGCATGCGTGTTGTGCTCCAGTGACGCAGGACAAATCTAGAAGAGCGCTTCATTAAATACTGTCAGTAGCCCCTACAAAAGTCTGAGGTGTCGGGAATTTGCTGCCCCCTAGCGGATGGGGGCCGTCATTTTAGCCCCCGGATCCAAGTACTCAAGGTTCTCAGCCGCCGGTAAGAACCGACGGTTCTCCGTTAGAGTGGGGCTGTTAGTAACTGAGGGGGTGGCCCCCGGCAGGAAGTTGTCCTGGTAGTCCGGGTGGTCCAGGCTGTCCCTGGCAGCCAGAGGGAAGGACTTTTGGGGGGTGTTAAGGTATTCGTGTCCCTCAGGAACTCCTGCAAAAGGCTTCTCCAGCGCGGGGGTTACCGCAGCGGCGCCCCAGCCCAAGCTCAGGTCCTCGTAGTGGGGATTTAAGACCTCCGAAAGCCTGCTGCTCCGGTCGGTCTCAGCCAAACTCAATTCATTCACGTACTCTGAAAGACACAAATGAGAAACCGTTCAGAGGGGGGCCAGATGGAAGCGTTGATGTTTCCCCTTTCCTTGTTTTGGGCAGTTTTTCCTGATGGATTAGCATAAACTTTATGATCTGAGGTGAATAAAAGGAATTTGTTTGGTGGTTTAAACTGTAAACATGACCTTATTGGTGTAGAATCAGAGTTTTATTACTGTTTGTTCAGGTTCAAAGGTCATTTATACGAGTCATATCATTCCATTATATACACCACTTTAAAATGAAAGGAATACTTGTTTTTGGAAAACAACAACAAGTAATACAAAACAAATAGTATATAAGTGTAAAATAAAAATGTTCATCTATAAAAGTTATATCCAATATAACAGTAATCCAGACGGAGGTGTACCGTGGTCGGTGAAGTCGTCCTTCTCCAGCGGGTTCTGGGTGGGGTCAGCGATGTAACGCAGAACGATGCTGTTCTCTCTCAGCGGACGACCGTTCTGCCATGAAAACAGTAAAACTCTGTTTTACCGACTGGAGGATGAGCACTTAAACGCAGCACAGAGATTAGATTATTTTCCTATATCTTCAACTTCAAACTACGTGTTTCCTTACCGCGCTGGCGCAGGGCTGGTCGCCATGGTGACCCGCTCCTTTATACGGCAGCAGGTATTCCTCGGCGTCCGCCACGTCCTCCGTGTCTGAGCTCAGGAGGCGGGAGTAGAACCTGCTGTCAGACGGACTGGGGAGGTCCTCCTGAGACAGAAACCATCACCTTCATTCTTCTATCTTTACCCACAGTCTTTATGTTTCCTGACATAAAGAAGGTCTAAAGGCCCAACACTCCTCTGAACATCAACCAAACCAAAACCAGACTCAGAGTTCCTGGATCAGAAGTCCAACCTCTGGACTCCAAAGTCTCGCTTACTCAGACTGCACTCTGTATAAAAGCAGTGGAGGGTCAACAGGGGGGTCGGAGGGGGCCCACCCCTACGATGACAGCAGGGATAAAAAGAGAACTGAAACACATCTGAGGTCCTAAGTTTGAGAACATCCATTCAAAAAACTTCCTCTACTTTGTGTTTATGCAGTACTACTATTTATAATGTTTATAGTAAAAGTATTCACAAACTAAACAGTCCAGGTTCACACATAGAAACAGTCCAGGTTCACACAGAGAAACAGTCCAGGTCCACACAGAGAAACAGTCCAGGTTCACACAGAGAAACAGTCCAGGTTCACAAAGAGAAACAGTCCAGGTCCACACAGAGAAACAGTCCAGGTCCACACAGAGAAACAGTCCAGGTTCACACAGAGAAACAGTCCAGGTTCACAAAGAGAAACAGTCCAGGTCCACACAGAGAAACAGTCCAGGTTCACACAGAGAAACAGTCCAGGTCCACACAGTCAAACAGTCCAGGTTCACAAAGAGAAACAGTCCAGGTCCACACAGAGAAACAGTCCAGGTTCACACAGAGAAACAGTCCAGGTCCACACAGAGAAACAGTCCAGGTCCACACAGTCAAACAGTCCAAGTTCACGCAGAGAAACAGTCCAGGTCCACACAGAGAAACAGTCCAGGTTCACAAAGAGAAACAGTCCAGGTTCACACAGTGAAACAGTCCAGGTTCACATGGAGAAACAGTCCAGGTTCACACAGAGAAACAGTCCAGGTTCACACAGTGAAACAGTCCAGGTTCACACAGTCAAACAGTCCAGGTTCACACAGTCAAACAGTCCAGGTTCACGCAGAGAAACAGTCCAGGTCCACACAGTGAAACAGTCCAGGTTCACACAGTGAAACAGTCCAGGTTCACACAGAGAAACAGTCCAGGTTCACACAGAGAAACGGTCCAGGTTCACACAGTGAAACAGTCCAGGTTCACGCAGAGAAACGGTCCAGGTTCACACAGTCAAACAGTCCAGGTTCACGCAGAGAAACAGTCCAGGTCCACACAGAGAAACAGTCCAGGTTCACACAGAGAAACAGTCCAGGTTCACACAGAGAAACAGTCCAGGTTCACACAGAGAAACAGTCCAGGTTCACACAGAGAAACAGTCCAGGTTCACATAGAGAAACAGTCCAGGTTCACACAGAGAAACAGTCCAGGTCCACGCAGAGAAACAGTCCAGGTTCACACAGTGAAGGTCCAGGTTCACACAGAGAAACAGTCCAGGTTCACACAGAGAAACAGTCCAGATCCACGCAGAGAAACAGTCCAGGTTCACACAGTCAAACAGTCCAGGTTCTTACAGAGAAACAGTCCAGGTTCACACAGTCAAACAGTCCAGGTTCACACGGAGAAACAGTCCAGGTTCACACAGAGAAACAGTCCAGGTTCACACAGAGAAACAGTCCAGGTTCACACAGAGAAACAGTCCAGGTTCACTGTCACATATAAATAATCCAAATACTGCACTTCTCTGTCGGTACGCTCACAGGCCTGTATTGTAGCGGATGTAATCTGATTACCTGTACGACCAGGTATCTGGATGGGTCTCTGGCCATCTTGGAGAACTCTGCTATGAGCTCTCTGAAGGCGGGACGACTGGACGGGTCGATCATCCAACCTGGAGAGAGAGAGACAGGAAGTCATTCAAACATTTAGCTAGTCACTCGGTGTTTGATGTTAGCATTATGTTAGCACACTAAAATACTAATGTCAGACAAAGAACATAATGTTAGCATCTAAAATACTAAACTCTACCACCTATACATGGCATTGTCACAGTGAGCATTTTAGCATGCTGATGTTAGCAATTATCTCAGTTGCTAACTTATATGCTAACATGCTGCTAGCCTGGCAGAGGCGTAGTGGCTTTAGTCGTTTGCTGTTTGATTCTCTGGATTCTCCTGACGTGTTTATACCTGCTGAACTTTGGTGCAATAGCATTTAGCTTGAATCCTGAACCAATAGTTCCCAAACATTAAGATCCTAAGAGAGGATCTTAACGTTTGGGAACCGCTGCCACAAGCAAACCGCTCATTGTGGACTCTGGGAACTTACATTTGACCATGATCATGTAGACGTCGATGGTGCTGATGGGGGGTTGGGGCAGACGCTCTCCTCTCTCCAGCACCGCCGCGATCTCGCTGGCCGGGATGCCATCGTACGGTTTGGATCCAAACGTCATCAGTTCCCAAACCGTCACACCTGCAGACCAAAGACCATCCATTTGAGCCGTGTACAATTACATGACTGGAGGTTCTGCTCCGAATCCAGAGGCGCTGATTCAGTACAATAGGGGCGGTCCTTAGAGCCTCGACAGGTTCCTCCGGTCCAAAAACCCGAGAGCAGGTCTTACTGTAGTTCTGAAACCAACCATGACCTCGAGGTGCTGGAACCGCCGGCAAGCCAGAGGTTGACTCACCGTAGCTCCAGACGTCGCTCTGATGAGTGTAGGTCCACTGGAGGATCGACTCCAACGCCATCCACTTAATGGGGACCTACGGCGAGCAGAGAGGGACACGTGAAGGTTTGGAAGGAGGAGGAGGAGGAGGAGGAAGAAAACACTGGAAGCAGATGGAAACCGATCGGATCAGGAGGGTTTCGGGCGCACCTTTCCTCCGTCGGCCTGGTACTCCTTCTCGTCAGCCGTCAGCAGCTTGGCCAGACCGAAGTCTGCGATCTTCACGTGGTTTGGAGTTTTCACCAGGACGTTCCTCGCTGCCAGGTCTCGATGCACCAGGTGACGCTCCTCCAGGTAGTTCATCCCCTGCAGACGCATCAGACAGGTACGCTCAGAGACCGGAGCCATGGCGAAGAGGAAACGGTCCGAACTTCCTGTTCAGCCGGACGGGTTCTTCCCAGAACTTCATTTAATATTTAAAAACTGGGATTGTTGATCGTTGTTTTATGGGAGGAGAAACATTTTTGCATCTTTGTGGTTTTGATACATTTTGTTTTACTGAATGAAGAGAAAATATCAAACATTATTTTCATGTGAAACAAACATAATTGAATCCAGATCCAGAGATTGACTTTAATCCAGTTTGGAAAAATCACAAGAAAGAAAGTCTTCAATCACTTAATTCCAGATCCGGATTATTTTAGAGTTCTGTAGTCACCGATCAAATGCTCATTCATTTTAGTATATCTACAGAAACCCCCCCCCCCCCCCCCCCAGTGCATTCTGGGAAGCATCTACATAAATCGTTGACCACACCCCCCAGTGCATTCTGGGAAGTGGTATGTGAAGCTCCTGACCTTGTTCTCTGTGATTTTCCCAGCACCTTAGGATCAAAGCCAGACTAAATACTGATTAACTCCAGCGCCTCTCCATCTGCCTCCTGCTGAGTCCGGACTAATAGGCCTCAGCAGGATTAGAACCAGCTGCAGGCGGCGTCCAGGCCTCGGGCTGAGATCTCCTTCTTAAAGGGATAGGAGCAGGAGGAGGTCCGGACTCACCTTGGCGATCTGGACGCACCAGTTGAGCAGCCACTGGGCTCCGATCTGGTCCCTGTGGTGTCGGACGTAGTCCAGCAGGCAGCCGTACTGCATGAGCTGGGTCACCAACTGGACCGAGGAGGTCAGGCAGATCCCCAGCAGACGACAGACGTGAGGGTGGTCCACGCTCGCCATCACGTACGCCTCCTGGAGGAGCAGGCAGGAGTCACTGCGTTAGGCTGAGCTATTAGAAGGCGGAGATGGAAGAGAAGGAGGAGGCGGAAGAGAAGGAGGGGAATAAAAAGCAGAGGAAGAGGAGTAGTGGGAGAGGAGATAGAGGAGGTGATAAGGGAGGAAGAGGTGCTGGTCAGAGAGGAAGAAGAAGGGAAGGAGGAAAAAGAAGAGGAGGAGAAGGTTGAAGAACAAGAAGAGGAATAGGAAGATGAAGATGGAGAGGGGGAGGACGAGGAGGAATAATAGGAGGATACTGAGTAGGAGGCAGGGGGAGGGAAAGGGGGGAGGAGAAGTTGATCAAGAAGTGGAGGAGGTAGTAGACGAGGAGGAGTGGATGAGGAAGAATAGGAGGATGACAAGGATAAAGAAGAGGAAGATGAAGAAAGAGCAGAGGTGATGGAAGAAGAGGAGGAGAATGAGTAGATGGAGGTGCTAGCGAGACAGGAAGAAAAAGGGAAGAAGGGAGGAGGTGGAGAAGAAAGAAGAGGAGGAAGAAAGGGAGATGAAGAGGAGGAGGAGGAGTCTCACATCCAGAACGTCTTTGTTGGCTTTTGGGGACGTTGCTTCTCGGAGAACCTTGATGGCCACTGGGATCCTCACGTTCTTTCCCTCAGGGATCCACACTCCCTGACGAAGAAGAGGAGAAGAAACAATCAGAAGAAGCATGGAGTCCTCGGGGTCAAAGGTCATGGCTGGTTTTCACTGGAGAAGCTCAAGCGATGAGTTTCAAGTTTCCGATGATGTTGTATGTACAGGAACACATCTGTATATATATACACATATATATACATTGATGTATATATATATATATATACATATATATTTTCCACTATATGATATTTTCCAAACGTCTACCTTATAGACGGTTCCGAAGGCGCCGGAGCCGAGCACCCGGATCTTCTTGAAGTCCGTCTCCTTCAGGATCCGGAGCAGCGCCTGGTTCGGAGCTTCACCGCTGGGCGTCAACGGTTCCACCAGCTGCAGAAGATCTCAGTGTGAATAATACGCCGCGGAAATCTCAGATCCTGGAATGAATCATTCCCACCTCTCGCTCCTGCAGCAGGCGGCGCAGCGTCCTCTTCCTCCTGATTCGCCGTCGCCGTAGCAACACAAAGACCACCACTGACGCGATGACAGCAATTAAAAGCCCGCCGACCACGCCAGCCGCCAGCGTGGAGTGGTTGGTCGGACTGCAAGGACGTAAGGAAAACGGGATGTTTCCAAAGATTCCAAGATTCACTATTTGCTTCGGTAAAATTCCCACGGACTCCATTTCAGAGTTAGCGCGCTTAGCTTGAATTAGCGTTATCACCCGTTCGAACATAGCGTGCTCAGTTAGCTCGCTGTTAACTAGCACATGAGGCAAGAGAGAGAAATATCTTTTCCATTAAATTCACGTTGGCTCACATTTTCCACTTAATATGCAAACATGGAGCTTAGCCTCACTCAAAGCGAACATTAGCAGTGCTAGCTTACATTAGCTAACTTTAGTAGTGACAGTTGACATGAGCCAACTTCAGTTGGATGATTGAAATTAACAAAAGTTAGCATCGATGGTTGTCATTAGCTAAATTCTCTGTGTCAGCTAACTTTAGCTGACATTAGCATTTACAGATTAAATTAGTTTTAGAGTTTTTCTCGATCAAAATCCTAAATTATGTCATTTAATCTAGAATAACTAACTTAAAGTAATTTAATGAGCCAACTTTGGTTTTCATAGATTAAATTAGCAAAAGGCGAAACTAAATAATTCAGCAATCGTAATTACCAGCGTAATTACCGTAGTAACCAGCCAAACGTCGCATTGATAGCCGAATGCTAAGATAAGATAAGATAAACCTTTATTAGTCCCACAACGGGGAAATTGCCGCGTTACAGCAGCAAAGATTATATTACAGAATAACATTATCTACAATGCTATCATACCTGAAACTAGCTAATGTTAGCTTTGAAATCCAAAAATTGTTAACTTTAGCTATGATCGTTGAAATTGGCCATCATTAGCCATGACGGTTGAAATGAGCTAATGCTAGCACTGATAGCTGACATGAGGTCCCTTTAGCTCTGACATCTACAACCAAACTTATCTTTGCGTTGAAATGATCTTAACTTAGCTATTATAGACTAAATGAGGTAACTTTAGCAATGATAGCCGCCGCTACCGAACAATAGCTCTGGTAGCTAATGCAGGAGGAAATAGTGTGACGTGATGTTGAAAGCTAACGTGCGGCTAAAAGGTCGTCCATGAATCTCCTTCATAAATGATCTTCTTCTCTCAGAACCATGACCTCAACTTTGACCCCATAAGATGTCGGTTCTGTCGGACCGAAGGTTTTACCTGATGCATCCGGAGGGTCCTGGACCGGAACACCTGCAGACACAGAAGACCTCAGGTCACAGTCTGGACCTCCTGAACCTAAGAGATCCCAGTCACACCAGACTCACCCCATGGTGCAGTTCTGGTGGCAGGACCGGCACTGGTCAGTCCTGTCGGGGTACTTCCAGATCAGCGTGTCCCGTTCTCCAACAGCGCCGCGCGGGCAGCGCGCCACGCAGTGGGGGCCGTCTTTGAAATGGGCGCACTGGGAGCACTGGTCTGGACGCTGCAGGAGGCGGAGATGTTCCGTCGGTTTAGTTCTTAAAGAAAGTATTCTGATAAACGCCGATAGAATACTATATAAATAAGTATTTATCTATTAATTAAATATAAGTATTTATCTATTAATCCTAACATCGAGTTGTTGTTGTTGAGATGTTGTTGGATTCTCTGACGGGAGAATCCAACAACATCTCATGGAGAGGAAGAATCATCTGGCGTGAACGGACAACCCTTCGTCCTTCGCCATCAAACAGGAAGTTCAGGTGTGCGATCAGACGTCACATGTTTTATACTTTCAACTCTAAGTGCATCTATAAAACCACAATGTGATCATTGAGAAGAAGAACCTACAAAAGAAGAACTCCTACCGGTAAATAAACCACTTAATCTGGTTTGATCCCAAACTGCTCTGAAACGTTTTCACCGCAGCTAATTATAATATAGATAGTAAGAAAAGTTCTGTTCTTGAATTTATTTAGAAAATAACGGTAATTATAATGTACCATTGGGTTGTTCCCCGGGGACAAGAAGGTGGATACGCACACACACCCGTTAATGACCCGCTTAATAAAGGCTTAATCCGGATTAGTCACACGTTCTTCCTTCTCCCACGCAGGTTCTGAAACTTTACTAAGTAAAAGATAATAACCCAGAATTACAGGGCAATGATCCATAACAAACAAACAACTAACTAGAACTCGTGTATCTTATTACCGGTGTTTTCGCCCGTTAACACCTTACTACCTCTTATGAACGAGTGATTAGTGGACGGCGAGTGGAGCCCCGACCTGAAACTCCTCATCCTGACTTGAGATAATCTGAGCTCAAACATAAACCTGTGCAGAGATTGTTTTAGTCAGATTGGAAACTGACCGGTCCTCCGCAGGTCGGCACGCCGTTCTGCAGCAGACACTCCCGGTGACACTGCACACAGCTGCCGTTCACCTCCACCTCTCTGGGCTCGCTGCGGGAGACGCCGGCGGGCGGAGGACAGAAGGGTCAAAGGTTAGAACACGGAAAGAGAGGAAAAGTTTCATTCTGCGGTTTGACTGCCTGTGCCTACAGGACACGACCAGCAGGTGGAGCCACAACCATGGTTACCAGTCAGTGGGTGGGATATACTACCTGGTTACCATGGTTACCTGTCAGTGGGTGGGATATACTACCTGGTTACCATGGTTACCTGTCAGTGGATGGGATATACTACCTGGTTACCATGGTTACCTGTCAGTGGGTGGGATATACTACCTGGTTACCATGGTTACCTGTCAGCCAACTAGATTGTGATGTCTAGATACAATAACTATAATCTATATTTCCAATATTTACCAACAAAGAAAATCAACAGTTTGTATCTATATGTGGCGCAGAGGGTAAAAATGCTTCTATAAGCCCCGCCTACCAGCCTGTTTGCGTTGCTAGCATAAAAAAATAATAAAAATGATTCAAACTCGTAACCTTCTAGGACAGCTTTGAAAATGTTCTCCTGCTGAGAATCAAAAGTAAATTACACACTTTTAGGTTTAGGTATGAATTATTATATAGTTTCACTTCTTTTATCTCCTTTCAGCTTTTTGCACATAAAATGTATAAATATCTGTAAAATCATATTAACTGTGCTCTCATGAAAAACAAACACACAAACATGCGTACAGTCTGGGAGGAGTCGGTTTTTGCCATGAACATTATTTTATAAGAATGAATCAGTGGTCATAATGATATGGCTCCTGCCTTTAGTAAGGCTATTGAATTTGTTGCTGTTTTGAAGGTTGATCCAGACGCAGTCGACTTGTGAGGATGAGGTAAATGATGTAAAAGGCCTTGTGACTAAATATATCCCTGGAAGGATTAAGCCTGACTTTAGTGAGTCTGTGAGTCTCACAATCCTGACTTAACTAAGTATTCAGGCAGAAGTCAGGATTTCCTTCTAAGCCGGAGAGGAAACGTGTGAATCTTAATATTTCAACATGAGCATCATGAGGCGGCTGGTTCTCACCCCTGCAGCAGGTTACAGCTCGCCACACAGCGCCCCCTACGGGTGAAACGGCGACAGGAGACACACAGGTGAGGTCCCGGACCCCAGCAGCCGGCGCCCGAACACTGAGGGTGGCAGGTTCGGTTCTGTAGTTCTGTGGGGGACCGGAGGAGAAGCTTCAGTCTCCTGAGGATGGTAGTGAAGCCGTCACTCCTGCGGAGACTCACCGCAGCGGTCGGACGGGGAGTTGTTCAATAATGTGACGGTCTGCTCGCTGGATCTGATGAGGCGGGTCCACTGGTCCCGGCGGGTGTAGCAAAGCTGAGAGTTGTCCTTGATGAGAACCTGACCGGCGCTGACCTCCCTCAGAGAGCGCAGACCCAACCAGAGGAGGTGGTTCCCGCCCACCACCACCAGACCGTACAGCCCACTGAGACAAACGTTCAAACACAGGCTAACACAGGCTAACACAAGCTAACACAAGCTAACACAGGCTAACACAAGCTAACACAAGCTAGTTTTTTCAGCTACCCGAGCTAAAAAAACCCGGGTTTGAGGATAAATTCCGAATATGAAGAGAATAAAGATAAATAAGGTAACAGATGAGAAAACAACTTTGTTGGATGAATAAAGTCATAATATTTGGAGATTTCAATAAAAAACATATTTTAATTCAGGACTTTAGTTGAAGTCTTGAATTATATGAACAAAGTCGGATGAAAACAATCAGAGATGCAGAAGATTTAATTTTATCAACATAAAGTCGGAGTTTTCATGAGAAAAAAAGTGTTTGATTGTGATGATTCTATTTCTGCTTCTTATATTCATATCCGCGGACTGACCTGTGTTTGGTTCTTCCTCGGATGATCTGCAGATTCTCAAATATCGACAGAGACGTAAGATTCGGCGGCAAAGACTGGATCAGTAAGTAACCTGAGTGACAAGAAGGCACAGTGGAATATTGGGGTTATGGTCGCTGCTAAGCAGAACTTCTGGTGACCTTTGACCTACCAGTGATTTCTTTCACCGTCCTGAAGTACTCCAGTTTGGCCGGATCCATGGGCGGAATTTTATAGTGTCCATCTCTGAAAGGATCGATGAAGGAGAACCATTTAATCAAGCGTTCTTGATTAAAAATATAACGTCTTTAACTGAAATGACGAATGGCTTTAGTGTCTCCGTTATGTAATGTTGTGACTCTAGTGTCTCTGTGATGTAATGATGGGGCTCTAGTGTCTCTGTGACTCTAGTGTCTCTGTAATGTAATGATGTGGCTCTAGTGTCTCCGTTATATAATGATGTGGCTTTAGTGTCTCTGTGATGTAATGATGTGAATCTAGTGTCTCTGTTATGTAATGATGTGGCTCTAGTGTCTCTGTTATGTAATGATGTGGCTCTAGTGTCTCTGTGATGTAGTGATGGGGCTCTAGTGTCTCTGTGACTCTAGTGTCTCTGTTATGTAATGATGTGACTCTAGTGTCTCCGTTATGTAATGATGTGGCTTTAGTGTCTCCGTTATGTAATGTTGTGACTCTAGTGTCTCTGTGATGTAATGATGGGGCTCTAGTGTCTCTGTGACTCTAGTGTCTCTGTAATGTAATGATGTGGCTCTAGTGTCTCCGTTATGTAATGTTGTGACTCTAGTGTCTCTGTAATGTAATGATGTGGCTCTAGTGTCTCCGTTATGTAATGTTGTGACTCTAGTGTCTCTGTGATGTAATGATGGGGCTCTAGTGTCTCTGTGACTCTAGTGACTCTGTGATGTAATGATGTGGCTCTAGTGCCTCTATCTCACCCGGCGAAGGAGATTCTGATTAGGTAGACATCCCCATTGATTTTGGTGCAGTTCCTGAAAGATTCGATGTTGGAGGCGTTGACGGCCATAGCGTTGACCAGAGTGCCGACCCCGACTCCGTCACAGACTGGAAGGAAGAGAAGAACCAATCCGGTTTGGTGTTCTGTTCTGTTCTGTCTCTCTTTCAGTAGAACCCGTTTTACCCAAAGCAGCCAGTAGGAGGTAGCAGTTAGAAGTGGTTAGCAGCTAACTCAAAGAGGAGGAACATCTTCTCTACATAATCACAGACAATGT
>JBBDHG010000013.1:690000-700000 GCA_037951165.1 Lophius americanus | reverse complement strand
GTGCTCGTCTCATTAGGAGGAAGAGGTAATAGGTGGTATTTGTACCCCGTTTCAAAGACAATGAAACATCAGAGGAGTTTTAATCTGAGGTCAAAAATCAAAGGATATTTTGCACAAAGCACCGACATCTTCCAAAACAGAAGCTTCGATGTCTTTTTGCCTTGTGAATTTGATGTTTTCTACATGTGACGTTGACGTATCTTTGGAATGCTGCCTTTGTACCCTTGATGTCTTTGTGACATTTGACTTTGGTGTTTTTGCTAAATTAGTGGCATGTTACTTTGCTGTCTTTGATCATTTTGTGAAAAATGACTTTGATGTCTTGTGTACCTCCATATCTACTTAGCGTACCTTTAATTCTATCAGAGTAACTCAAATCCTAGCAAGCAAACAATTCTTTATAGTTCACGTCCAAATTGGGTAGCGTATCTCCAATTCTAGCTAGTGACCAAACGATTCTAGCTAGCATGCCTCTGATTTCAGCATAAGAAGCTCCACAGAATCAATAACAGTTGTTCGCTATTACTTTTTGTTGCCAACCAATGAACCAACCAACAATAAGCCAACCGACAAACCAGCTAACCTCCAGCAGCTAACAAAACAAACATCTTTTGATAGCTGCTACAAAACATCTGTGCGGTTAATCTTGCAGTGTTTCGTTCCAACAACTTTTAGCAATCCTCCACATGTACGTCAGCGGCCAGAACCTGTACAGGTGCGGTCTTGTTCCGGCTGTCACAGCACAATCTGGTGTTGAGTGATTGTTCTTAAATGGAGCGTAGGCTCCGCCCACACGGGTCCGTTGCGAGAGAGATGACTGACAATTCAAACCAGGTAATGAAGTTAAACAAAGCAGGAAGAGAAATAAGGTTCAGTACTTTTGAGGACCTTTCATGTCCTTTATACATTAATTATCCATAACAGCTTCTCCTGTTCAGGATCTCAGAGGCTGGAGCCAATCCCAGCTGTCATTGGACGAGAGGCGGGCCACACCCTGGATGAGTGGCTGGTTCATCACAGGGCTCACAGACAGAGACAGACGACCACTGACGACCACTGACGACCACTGACGCTTTTATTGCCCCTTTAAACAAGGAACTCTGTGTCCTCTCCCTGAACTACCAACTGACTCAGTGTATTTACCGAACAAGACTAGAATTCCCCGACGGCCATGAACTACGCATTGGCTAACTTCCTAGCCTCCCTGGGCTACTCAGCGGCTCTGTTTAATTGCTGGGAGCTCCATAAATCAAAGCCCCTTCAGCTTCCTATTGGCTCAGTGTACTTGCTGGCTGGTGTTGGTGGGTTTACCCGTCAGGCTGCTGAGCTGCAGCTGTCTTAGCCCGCTGGTGTAGTTGAGGGTGGAGGAGGAGTGGCTACGGTTGTAGTTGGACATCACCAGCAGGGCGTACTGGCTGTTGTAGAGGCTGTGGCCTCGGATCAGTTTGAGGTTGACCAACGGGATGTTCGCCACCTCGTTCATGGCGATGAGAACGTAGCCGCCAACTTCTTGGATGGACTGAAAAGACAAAGGGGTGGGGGGGGCAGTTCATCTAGTGTCTGTCACTCCGATTCTTGATAGCCTGACCACAACCCTTGCTAACATTCCTACACTTCTATCCAACATACTTGTAATTTAAGCTTGAGTTCTTACAAGTGAATCTCCAATTCTTACTTGCGTGACACCAATTCCATCAGATGTGCCTTCAATTTTAGCTAGCATAACTCCGATTCTCGCTAGCCTAAAACTTATTTCAGCCAGAGTATCAAGAGAACTACAAATCTAACTAGTATCCCTCCAGATCAACCTAGCCTACTTCCAATTCTAGCAAGCCTAACTCCAAATTCAGCTAATGCAACTAATTTTAATAAGTGTAATTTAATATCTGGCTAACATAACTAATATTCTAGCTAGGTTAATTCCCATGTTAGTTGGGTACCTCTTATTCTTTCAGCTTTCATCTAAGCGAGACTCCAATTCTACTAGCGTAACACAGATTATAGCCCGTTTAAAGTCCATCTTTTCTTTGGTAAAGAAACTTCTAAAGGCCCAGGGGTTTTCTGAAGGATTGCCTGATTGATTTGTTCATTAAAAAAGAAAACTTTTACATTTAACGTGAAAAAATTTGAAGAGGGAGAAGTAAGAAAATGAATGATACTGATATGTTTATTATTTTGAATTTAAATCTTGGATGTGTTTACTTTGGTTAATATAGCCTTTTACACTCTAAAAAAAAAAATGATGGCAAAACACCGACAGCTGTGGTTGAGAATTACACTGTAAAAAATTTGCTAATCCCACAGTAACAGATTACTCACACATAGTAACAGATTACTCACACATAGTAACAGATGACTCACACATAGTAACAGATTACTCACACATAGTAACAGATGACTCACACATAGTAACAGATTACTCACACATAGTAACAGATGACTCACACATAGTAACAGATGACTCACACATAGTAACAGATTACTCACACATAGGAACAGATTACTCAACCATAGTAACAGATTACTCAACCATAGTAACAGATTACTCACACATAGTAACAGATTACTCACACATAGTAACAGATTACTCACACATAGGAACAGATGACTCACACATAGTAACAGATTACTCACCCATAGTAACAGATTACTCACACATAGTAACAGATTACTCAACCATAGTAACAGATTACTCACACATAGAAACAGATTACGTACACATAGTAACAGGTACAATGTAACTGACACTGTAAATCAATTATTTTAGGTCTTACCTGTCTATAGACACCAAGGTGATGAAAGTACATTTGATTTGATACATTTGATGCATTGATGACTTTCTGTCAGTTTGGTTTCAGATGTTTTTGATGGATGTTGTGAACAACGACCAATCTTAAAAAAAGTGATGGTGGATTTAGGAAATGACGGAAATATGCACCGACCTGGAGGAAGGACAGGTCCTGGTACTCCCGGGCGTAGGTGACCTCCAGATTCTCCAGGACCACGGAACAGTTGGCGTACATCCTCACCATCTTCTCATAGTGATTCTCATAATTCACCAACAACGTGAGCTGGTTACTCATCCCCTGACACACTGACACACACACACACACACACCAACAGTAAGTTAGTAGAGGTGATGTTGGTGGAGGTGCAGTTCCACTGGTGGCCACTAGCGATGCTCTTTCACTATGTCCCTAAAGAAAGGAATGGGAGACCTTGAGCACTCAAATGACCGTACATCGGAAGGACAATGTGAGGACTCATTTAAAGGCACTGAACCATCCAACCAACCATTGACCCAATGAACCAACCAACAATGAACCAACCAACCAATGAACCATCCAACCAACCAACCAAAGAACCAACCAACAATGAACCAACCAACCAATGAACCATCCAACCAACCATTGACCCAATGAACCAACCAACCAATGAACCAACCAACAATGAACCAACCAACCAATGAACCATCCAACCAACCAATGAGCCTTCCAAGCAACAATGAACCTTCCAAACAACCAACCAACCAACCAATGAACCAACCAACCAATGAACCATCCAACCAACCATTGACCCAATGAACAGACCAACCAATGAACCGTCCAATGACCCAATTAAACAACCAATAAACTGACCAAATTAAAACTATATTTTATACTAATACTCTAATGTTTTAAACATATAAATGTTGAAATTAATTTTTAATTTATTTAAACTTCTCTCCTTTCTGAATAATCATATTTTATTCTTTTATGTGAATAAATGTTTGATTAATAAAGACTTAAACCTTTTGCAGGAGCAGTTATTTTGGTGGCTGAGATTACTTCCTTGTTGGTGGTGACGTGTTAATCATATTCTGTGATTGACAGGCTGAAGGGTTTGGACCTCTGACACCGGAGGTGTGTTCAGGTGCATCGGGTGACGTTTTGGGCTTGGAATGAGACTCTGCAGGCTCAGGATGGGATGTGGACCAACCTGAACCAGTTTCACAACAGGAAGAGGAGGTGACGTCTGAGCCCAGCAGCATCCAGTCCCTCTCACCTGTCCTACAAGTTTGTCCCCGCCCCCTGATCTGATTAACAGGAATTAGTGACTCAGCTCCTGCCTCATGTCACGGGAAGAGATATTTGGTTCTAAACTCTCCGTGCCGCTGCATTCCTATTGGACGGCTCCCCGCCGTGATGTCACAAACACAGCTGCAGCCTGATGTCTCCCTTTAGGGTCAGAGACTCCGATGGAGGGGGTCCACTGGATCTGGAAGAGTGCCAAAACACCCTTCAGAGGTTAAGATGGGGGTCATCTGTAGACGGCCTGCTCACGGCGGGACTGCTGACTGAAGACATGATGGGGGGGTCTGAGACGGCAGTGAGTATAGGTAGTGATGGATCCAGATCCAGATCCGAACCAGTTCCAGATCGTACAGGACAGGGGTGTGACTGGGAGATGAAGGTGAGGTCCGGGACAGAAGATGAGATCATCCAGCATATAACAGGGGCGCTGAATCCTTCTTGCCCTGGCAACTGATTGTTTACGAGGTTCTGCTCAGCACTAACGTAAAACATCCGACCGCCACAGACAATGGGTCGGTCGACCAGATTGGTTGGCTGATTGGTTGGTTGTTTGGTTGGTCAGTTGGTTAATTGGTTGGTTGGTTGGTTGGTCAGTTGGTTAATTGGTTGGTCAGTTGATTCGTTGGTTGATTAGTTGGTTCGTTGGTTGCTCAGTTGGTTAATTGATTCATTGGTTGGTTGGTCAGTTGATTTCAGTGTTCAAACATCTCGTGATGACGACCTTCTTTTTGTAGCTTGCTTTGTTGTTATTAGTCCCGCCCCCCAACCTAACAACCTTCACACTAGTTAGATAACATTAGACAGAGGCGACACTGATAGTGGCCACTCAGATCTATTTGTTCAAGAGCTTGTCGGATATGTTTCCTGTTCGACATGTTGCGCATGAGCATGGCCCCGCCTCCTATGTGTGCTGAAGAACCAGTGTGTTCTCCCAGGTGTTCCTCAGGTACCAGTGAGTTATTTGCGCATCGCTCGTGATCAAGCGCTCGTCTAGTGTCACCATGTGTGTGGAGGCTACTATGGAGAAGGTTTCCATCCATCATTATTTCCTGCTTGAAGGAAACATCCTGCTATAAAACAGGAAGAAGATTCCAGGCGAACGCTGCTGATCATCAGAGACCCCTCCCCATCAAAAACAATCATGAAACATTCGGTCAGATGAAATAGAGTCATTTTTTGTAAAATATGAGAAATATTTATCTTTTTTATAGAAATAGCGCACAATTCAAAAAACAACATATTCCTTTTTTTCATTCCATTTCTAGTTTTTTTTTAAATGATTGGTTGCATGTTTTTTCTTCTGATTGGTTTGATTTGGGTAACTTGGTTTTGTTGTTTGCTTAACCATGACTTTTACCGCTAAAGCGGGTTAATGTTAGCTTTTGTAGTTTCACAGACGTTGGTTCCAGCTCGCTGATGAGCAACAGACAGTTGAGACGGAGCGAAGATACGACGGACAAGAAGAGATCTGGATCCATGAGGCAGGATTTCTGCTGAGTCAGTCGGAGCCAGAAGGAAAAACAAGAGGAAGGACGACAACCTTTGTTTTATTGTGAAATGTTTGTTTGTGTGTGTGTGTGTGTGTGTGTGTGTATGTGTGTGTGTGTGTGTGTGTGTGTGTGTGTGTGTGTGTGTGTGTGTGTGTGTGTGTGTGTGTGTGTGTGTGTGTCTGTGTGTGTCCGTGTGTGTCTGTGTGCACACACACATGCTTGGACAAACTGTTCCAACATTCAGGGTCAAACTGTCTTCAGTTGACCTCTGTCTCAATTCTTGTTTCCTGTTTGAAGGAGCAGTTCAACCGTTTTTTAAAATCATGTTCAGAACAGGGTTGGTTAGCCTAGCTTAGCACAAACACTGGAAGAAAAGTTAACCTGTAAGCGTACCTTAATATAACCACTGAAAGAAGAGGGATACCGTTAGCCTAGCTTAGCTTAATGCAGAGAGAAAATCCTGTTTTTCTCAGGAGAACTGTTTGTAGATCACAGAGGAGGTTTCTGACTGCAACATTTTTATCTGTTCTATGTTTGACCTTAGCCTTTACTCGAGTTTTAACAAACACGGCGTTTGGTTTTCAGGGACAGGAAGTAGACATGTTTGCAGCTTTTTAAACAAACACCGAATATCATGGTTTAGAACATCAAACACTAAAAAACACGACCCAGATCTGTTTATTTTACACAATCAATATGTTATTCCTTGAGTAGACTTCATCAGGCTAACATCGGTGTTAGCTTCTACAACAGGCTAACGTCAGTGTTAGCTTCTACAACAGGCTAACATCAGTGTGAGCTTCTACATCAGGCTAACATCGGTGTTAGCTTCTACATCAGGCTAACATCAGTGTTAGCTTCTACAACAGGCTAACATCAGTGTGAGCTTCTACATCAGGCTAACATCAGTGTGAGCTTCTACATCAGGCTAACATCGGTGTTAGCTTCTACATCAGGCTAACATCAGTGTTAGCTTCTACAACAGGCTAACATCAGTGTGAGCTTCTACATCAGGCTAACATCGGTGTTAGCTTCTACATCAGGCTAACATCAGTGTTAGCTTCTACAACAGGCTAACATCAGTGTTAGCTTCTACAACAGGCTAACATCAGTGTTAGCTTCTACAACAGGCTAACATCAGTGTTAGCTTCTACAACAGGCTAACATCTGTGTTAGTTTCTACAACAGGCTAACATCAGTGTTAGCTTCTACAACAGGCTAACATCAGTGTCAGCTTCTACATCAGGCTAACATCGGTGTTAGCTTCTACAAAAGGCTAACATCAGTGTGAGCTTCTACAACAGGCTAACATTGGTGTTAGCTTCTACAACAGGCTAACATCAGTGTTAGCTTCTACAACAGGCTAACATCAGTGTTAGCTTCTACAACAGGCTAACTTCAGTGTCAGCTTCTACTACAGGCTAACATCAGTGTTAGCTTCTACAACTGGCTAACATCAGTGTTAGCTTCTACAACTGGCTAACATCAGTGTTAGCTTCTACAACGGGCTAACATGACATAGACTCACACACACACATTCACACATAGACATACATAGAAACACAAACTCAAAAATACATACACACACTGAAACACACTCACACACTCATATATACTCACACACTCAAACACACACACACACACACACACGGACAGTCAAACACACTATCACACATACACACACACTCAAACACACATAAGAACACGCACACACAATCACACACGACCTCTCTCTCACCCACAAGGACACACTCACACACAAAAACACAAACATACTCACATATACACACACTTATACCCAGAGAAGCACACACACACACACACTGTGGTTGCGACACTGGCAGGAATGTGACGAGTCAGAGTGTGTCAGGATTGAATTATGGGTAATGAGCGAGGAGCTGCTCTTTAACACCACGGCTACTGTTCGCCATAACGGACGCCGTTCAGTCAACATGTTGTTTGTGTGTCTGAGGCCCGGTCGTCCAATCAGAAGCCAGAACAATGACCTGATGGACCCACAGTCCAGACCAGACTCCGACCCCAGAACCACCCACAGCACCTCGGCGTCACCAGAAGACGCCGAACGTTCTTTCCTCCAGTAGAAGCCCAGGTACTGGAGCAGAAATGAAAACACGAACTTACCTCGTTCACGAGAGAGAGAAAACAAAACTCAGACTTTAGAAGCAGAAAAGTCCGTCTTCTAAAGTGGAAAAGTGACCAAATGAAAGTAAAAAGTCGTTTGATAAATATGGATAAAAGTGAAATGTAGGAAAACATTAAAAAGTAAGGCTACTAGTTCAAGTGTTATAATGTAAATATTACTACCTCATGACACCATCATGACATCATCATAGCATCATGACATCATCATCATGACACCATCATCATGACATCATCATCATGACATCATCTTACACCATCATGACATCATCATAGCATCATGACATCATCATCATAACATCATCATCATGAAATCATCATGACATGATCATGACATGATCATGAAATCATCATGACATCATCATCATGACATCATCATGACATCATCATCATCATGACATCATCATCATGACATCATCATCATGACATCATCATGACATGATCATGACATGATCATGAAATCATCATGACATCATCATCATGACATCATCATGACATCATCATCATGACATCATCATGACATGATCATGGGTCGGTAACCTTTGACCTCCAGCTCCACCAAAACCCTTCAGACATCTGAACATCAGTTTAAGGTGTTCAAAAGGTCAAAAAAGGCAGTAGAGGCCAGCAGTGAGGGCAGTAGAGGCCAGCAGTGAGGGCAGTAGAGGCCAGCAGTGAGGGTAGTAGAGGCCAGCAGTGAGGGCAGTAGAGGCCAGCAGTGAGGGTAGTAGAGGACAGCAGTGAGGGCAGTAGAGGCCAGCAGTGAGGGCAGTAGAGGCCAGCAGTGAGGGTAGTAGAGGCCAGCAGTGAGGGTAGTAGAGGCCAGCAGTGAGGGTAGTAGAGGCCAGCAGTGAGGGCAGTAGAGGCCAGCAGTGAGGGTAGTAGAGGCCAGCAGTGAGGGTAGTAGAGGCCAGCAGTGAGGGTAGTAGAGGCCAGCAGTGAGGGTAGTAGAGGCCAGCAGTGAGGGCAGTAGAGGCCAGCAGTGAGGGCAGTAGAGGCCAGCAGTGAGGGTAGTAGAGGCCAGCAGCATTGAGGTATTAACGTAATAATGGTGAATTTTTGACTGCCTGTTGCTGAAAAGGTCCGACCCTTGACTCCAGTTGAAAAGTTCGTTGGAAGAACTCTCATGGTTCTTTTTTATAAATAACTGTAACCATCAGCCCGGGGCGTCGGCCCGTAACGGTGGGTGTTCCGGCACCAACAAGAGTTTTGATTGAGCCATGAGAGCATGAAATCTCCTGTTTAAAGTGACGTGAGTGGGGTGAATGGAAGCAGTGTTTGACCTGCAGTCACCTCGCCGGCAGCATCGCCGCGGCGCTGAGAACCACCTCCCAGGATGAAATCAATGACTCTCGTTCTGCTGCCGGCCTCTAAACTGCGGTTAAGTGTTTTTATTGACATTTGTGAGCAAGAGCAGATAATATGATGTGACAGAAGAAAAAAGGTGGGGCTCTGGAGCGAACCTGCTGGGTCAGAACCTCATGTTTTGCAGGAACCCGGTCTCTTCATCCAACACTCAGTTCAGGAATGTCTCACACAGCAGAGAAACTCCTCAAGACACGGATCACCGGATCTACGGAGCATCAGTGGAGAAACTGGAGAAACCTCCGCCCTCACTCATTTCCCATCAGGGTCATGTCATGTGACCTGAACCCAGCCATCTCATGGTAGTTTGACCATCATCATGTGACTCCTGATCGGGACTATTACTCAGATCCAGGTAAATATTTCCTGATTCCCTGTCATTAGGAACACTATCACTTTTCCTGGACTCCAGAGTGACACTACTTGGACCCTTATCTTGAATTTTATCAGGAATATAATTGGGCTCCAGATCTGGAACTTTCCTTCCATCCAGACCCAGAATTCCTCTTCAATCCAGATCGGGAATAGGATTGGAATAAAACCTCAATCCAAATCTAGAATATTGTTTGGCTTCGTATCAGGACCATTACATCGATCCAGATCTGGAGCCGGGTCGGAACTAATGTCATCGACAGTTCTGGAATTTGGATTTCTAGATCAAATGGGATCCGGATTGTTCATGAGGCCGAGTGTTTCCTGTCTGAAGCGGGTTTGTTCTGGTCTCATCAGAAAACGTCTCATGTGAGCGGAAACTTTTCCCCTCTCAGCGCTCCGAACCTGTCAGACAAAAAACAACAACTGTATCCCAATCAGCCGCCAATCAGGGAATCTGGGCCGTGCATGTGTCGGCACGCCGCGCCTCATAAATGAATATCTGCGGCGCCGAGAGCAGGTCGGAGCGAGACTCTGCTT
>JBBDHG010000013.1:482500-677500 GCA_037951165.1 Lophius americanus | reverse complement strand
GGTCCTTCGGTCCGACGGAAGTTTTTTTTATTAAAGAACTGAAAGAGTTTTTTTTTCCTGACGTCTTTATTAAAGACTGACGTTTGAAATGTTTGATGTTTTAATCAGCCACAGATGTTCTCCTGTGAAGACCCACCACTCTGTCTCCGAGCTCTGAAACAGAAACACGTGTGGAGAAGGAGAGGAACACATGTTGGTTCTGGTTCTGGTGTAGAGTCCGATCAGAGAGGTTCTCCTCATCCAGGCTGTTTCGTTTGACGGGTTCTGGTATCAAACGTGAGCGAAGCCCCAAATCCAAAGACGATCACGTCAGAGACGTTAACAAGGGTCTGTTGGCCAGAAGTATGTGGACACCGATGTCTGCATTCAGAACCACTTCTTGTCAGAACCTTCAGATGGACTATCATCTGCTCCTGCTGACGGGTCACACACTGTGTTTGACGTCTGGGTCCAGAAACAGGAAATGGCACGTAAGCCAGGTGGTTGATCCCATTATCAATCCATCCATCCACGTTCTTCCTGTTGTCCGGGTCGGGTCGTGGTCGAAACAGGCTAAGAACGGCATTCTAGATGTTCCTATCCCCAGCAACGCGCTCCGGCTCATTCTGGGGAATCCCAGGGCGTTCCCAGGACATCTGAGACATTTAGTCCATCCAGAAAGTTCTGGGTCCCGTACCAGATGGACAGGCCCGCAGAACTTCCGTCACTATTGCAGTAAAAGTGTAAATATGTGGTCCTTGTTTGACAGTTTTTGTTTTCAGCTGCCAGATTGTTTCCTGGACCTTCTTCTTCTCTGCGTCTGTGAAATATGTTTCTGAAGAGAGGTTCAGAGATAAATAGGCCACGCCCTCTTCTGGCTGGGATTAGAACCCCAGTCACCAGCACCGGAGTCAGCGGTGTGACCCGCAGAGCCACACAGCTGAAAAAGTCTGAAGAAACCCGATTCTGGTTCTGTTGAGAGGAAGAAGTCAAAGTTTCTCAAACGGTTCTGGAATAGAGCTGCTGGTGTCCACATACTTTTGTCCATGCGGCGCCGGTGGATGTGGGTCAGGAGAGACGACGGCGTCGCTGGAGCGTGAGATTCTTAGAGAGCGTTCCGCTCACGGATCGTCTCCAGCGTGAGCTTCTCCAAACGCGCCTCGGATCAGCGCCGCCTCAGCGGCAGAATCTGATGTGGGCTCAGTTGTAGTCACGGGTCAGCGCCTCCTCAGAGCTGCGAGTCCAGTCCACATCACAGCGACACACTTCCTACCACTCCTAGAGCGGCGTTCTCTGGACCCGAGGCCGTTTAAGCGGGAAACCGCTCCAGGATGAAGTCGGAGCAGCAGAACTAAACATCTAGAACCTTCAAAACGGCTCCAGATTCTACGACCCGCGACCTTTTCCTCTTTTACGCTTCTCCAAAAGTGTAGCGCTGATTGTGGGTCGCTGCTCGGAGGAAAAACCGCCTCCATCCCGGTCCATCAGACAGACGGCTCATTATTTGTACTCTACCTCCAACAGGTGATGAAGAGCAGCCTCTTACTGACTGTTTGTTTCACCGGGTCGGTTCTGTCAGTCAGACATCGGCTTTTTTCAACCCTGTGGCTGTAAACCTCCTCAATCAGCCGTCAGTCAGCCAGCCATCTCCAGCGGCTGTCCGTCACACAAACTGGGAGGTGCTGTCGGTTGTTGGACCTGTGGTCTCAGCTTCCTGTTTGCCGCCCTCCTTTTCATTACGCCCAGAACCAGGGGTCCACATGGGGGCGCTGTCCTGTTTGATGCTCACGTTAGTAAACGGTGGCGCTAAAGTCTCAACGCTAGTAGAAGAAGAAGCACTAATCATTGATGACGTCATTAATAAGCACCTGTCAATCATCCAGTGGTGGAAATCGGTGTGAAAATAACGACAGAACTGAGTTTTTGGTTCATCCGGTATTTTCAAACACTCACTCACATTCGGAGGAATGATTATGTTCGGATGATTATACACAAATACAAACACGGTTATGGGTCACATGATTTTTCTCTGTTCTGTCAGTCAAAGGAGGCGGGACCTTCTTCTGATTAACATTAGTGTTGGCTTCCACTTCCTGTCTGGTTCCGCGTCAGCCGTCAGACAGCTGCGTTTGGGTTTGTTTAAACAAGAGGTCCGTGATGCAACACATGGCTGGCAGTCCGGGGGGGCGTAACCACGGCAACCTGGAGGTTATTGAAAAGCCATGGCTGCTGGAGGTGGAGGTCAGAGGTCGTTACTCGATGACAGATCATTAAAGAGTTATTCCGCTGTTTATCATTGGGTTCTGACGACTCACAACAGAGGATCATGGGAAATCTGTGTCTATTTCTCTGTCCACCCCCGCAGGAAGGAGGCAGCAGGATGTTGTGGTTGCTTCAGCACTCTGAGGTATTTGTTAATTAGAGGGTAGGCGGGGTCACGACCACTGTAATTACCCGACCAGCCTGCAGGGGCTACCGGCCAATCAGCTGCCAGCAGGAAATTACCCTGGATAAGTGTGTGTGTGTGTGTGTGTGTGTGTGTGTGTGTGTGTGTGTGTGTGTGTGTGTGTGTGTGTGTGTGTGTGTGTGTGTGTGTGTGTGTGTGTGTGTGTGTGTGTGTGTGTGTCCTACTGTCTTTGATGTGATGCTTGGTTGCTTTGATCTACAAACATCAGGGCGGCGGGTTGGGTCGCTCTTGTTGAGTGCAGCTGCTAACCGTGGCTAACGTTAGCCTCCTGTCGCTTTAAAAACCCAAACGCTCTGACATCTTCTGTCTGTTTGTTTGTTTGTTTCGTAGATCTGTCTGAGAAGAAGAGCGACCTGCGTGTGTGTGACGCCGGCACCTGTCGCTTCGGAGGAATCTGCCGCGAGAACGGCGCCGACATCAAGTGTGTCTGCATGTTCCAGGTGAGTCTCACACACATCTGGTCATAATGTTATGGTCCATGTTTTAAAAACATGGGTAAACCTGAAAAAGGTTTTATTGTCTGAACATTTGGGGCGGGGCAAAGATGGAAACAGGAAGGGGATTTATTTCCAACATCCTTAATCCATGGGATCCAAATTGACATGATTGACTGACACTCTTATTTTGGAGGTACCTTCAACTACTGCAGACCGTTTCAGGAAGCGTGTGAATATTATAGGATGCTTTTGGACTTAGCAGGAAACGGAAGGATTGCAGCTCTGAGGTGGTTTTTGTTTCCAGTGCTCGAAGAAGTATGTCCCGGTCTGCGGCTCCAACGGAGACACCTACCAGAACGAGTGTTACCTGAGGAGAGCCGCCTGCAAGAAGCAGAGGTCCATCAGCGTTCGCTCAGACGGACCCTGTTACCACGGTAACACCCACACCTGTACCAGGATATACATGATCACATGAAAACCTCAGGCTTTTATTCACGCCGTGTGAAATCAGGAGTTATTTGGTACGTCTGCGTTTCACCGCTGAAACCGAACTGATGTTATTTCACACTGATGATCTGTAGGGCGTCACCAGACCGGACGTGCAGTTCTCCTATAGTTCTTTGTGTCCTTAAACGCCTCATCACAGAGGCTACATGAAACTGTAGAGTTTTTGCCATCCTGGAATGAAGCTCAATGTTTTATTTAGATTCTTGGATTTAAAGGTTCTGGAATCTGATTTTACAGATGAAACTTAAAAAGGAGCTTCTTTTCATATTTATAATAATAATAATAATAATAATATATACGGAGTTAAAGTGTAAACAACACGCGTGATGACATCATCACCCCGCTCTCTCTCTTTCAGACGGCGCCTCAGGATCTGGAGACGGAGGTAAATAATTATTCGACAGTCTTCATGTTTGATTTAACATCCTAAGAAACAAAGACGTAAACTGTTGTCACAGATGATGAAGGCTCCGGTCGCAGTAAAAGACCCTCCAAGTGTGGAAACTGCAAGTTTGGGGCGGAGTGTGATGAAGACTCGGAGGACGTGCTGTGAGCATGCACACACACACACACACACACACACACACTGTCATACACACACACATACTCACACACTGTCATACACGCACACACACTCACACACTGTCATACACACACACACTGTCATACACACACACACTGTCATACACACACACACTGTCATACACGCACACACACACACACACACACACTGTCATACACACACACACACTCACACACACACTGTCATACACACACACACACACACACACTGTCATACACACACACACTCCCACACACACACATTGTCACACACACAGACTGTCATACACACACACACACACTCACACACACACACTCACACACACACACACTGTCATACACACACACAAACTCACACTCACACACACACACACGCAAACACTCACACACATACACACACGCAAACACTCACACACACACACACACACACACACTCACACACTGTCATACACACACACACACACACTCACACACACACACTGTCATACACACACACACTCCCACACACACACATTGTCACACACACAGACTGTCATACACACACACACACTCACACACACACACTCACACACACACACACTGTCATACACACACACAAACTCACACTCACACACACACACACGCAAACACTCACACACATACACACACGCAAACACTCACACACACACACACACACACACACACACTCACACACACACACACTGTCATACACACACACAAACTCACACTCACACACGCACACACACACACACGCAAACACTCACACACATACACACACGCAAACACTCACACACACACACACACACACACACTCACACACACACACACTGTCATACACACACACAAACTCACACTCACACACGCACACACACACACACGCAAACACTCACACACACACACACGCAAACACTCACACACACACACACACACACACACACACTCACAGACACACACATGCAGTGAAGTGTCAGACGTGATGATGTCATGGCGTGATGTTGACTTCCTCTTCCCCTCCAGCTGCATGTGTAACATCGTCTGTAACGGACACAACGACAACCCGGTCTGCGGCGGCGACGGCGTCACCTACGACACGCCGTGTCACGTCCGCGAGGCGTCCTGCCTCAAACAGACCAAGATCGACATCAAACATGTTGGCCGTTGCCAAGGTAACCAGGGAAAACATAACGCAGATGATTGACAGGAAGCTGAGAGGATGATGGACGGGTTCTGTTTTTCAGCCCATCCATAATAAATGATCACAAGACCTGAATACGCCTCCTCCTCTTCTTCGGTGGTGTCTGGTCTCTCTCTCCTCTCCGGTCAGCTCTTCTTCTCTCTGATCTCCATCTGTGACTCCATCAGCCACTGAACTACTTCCTGTCACCTGACAGACCCAACTCACAGAAAGATTAAAGGAACACTTCAAATTGAACAATCAGTCAGAAAATTCTTCTAGAACCCCCTTAAGACCTTCTTAACGTTTTTCTAGAGCCTCCTTAGATGTTTCTTCTAGAACCTTTGCCAGGAGTTCTGCAAACTCTCAAAGCCCAGAACCTCCGTTTTGAAGATTGATATTCCAGCATTCAGGTGGTCTTCATGACCCACCAGGAGAAACTGACTGGATTTAAGGTTCTGGGTGGTCTCCCCCTTTAAGATGACACCAGAAGGAAAACGTTCCATCTCCAGAACCAGAGGGTGGAGGAGAAGGAAAGAGGATGGGTGGAGGAGAAGGAGGGAAGAGGAGAATGTGGTAGAGGAAGAGAAGACAGAAGGATGGAGGGAAGAAGTGCAGCAGGTGAGGGGAGGATGAGGATGACAGTTGAAGAGCAGGAGGTGTTCCGTCGTCTTTAAAACAGAAGTAGTGAAGATGAGGAAGGAGAAGAAAAGAAAGAACTGATGAAGAGGAGGATGGGGCATTCCTTCTCTTATTTGTGTAATGATTATTATTTTGAAAAGAACTGATCTGTTTGATAATATTTATACATTTATAATAATATATAATATTATGATGTCATAATAATATTATAATAATATATAATATTATGATGTCATCATAATATTTGTGCTTTCACATCAATCTTCCAGGATTCTGAATGAAATCAATAATAGAAGGTTTTAATGATTAGTGACTTCCTGTTTGGGTCTCTGCTGCCACCCGGTGGTCACCGCCCACAACTACATGCTATAAATCTACTTCCTGTCTTCTTCTGTGGTTTCAGATAAAAGCAGGAAGGACGATGGCGTCAAGAACAAACCTGACATCTATGGTGAGGCCCCGCCCCCTCTTTCAGAGATACTACAAATATTTATTTATGTAAATTAGAAAATCACTAAACTTTATCAACAAATCTGAATAGTAATTCAATTTTAAATCAATTCTCTTTTTCCCACCATATAAACTCTGTCAGACTTTTGTTTCCCACGCTTCTAAAATCTGTTCAGGTTTTACTTTTTACATCCGTCACTAAATTTAAAGCAGTATTTTTTTTAAATGTGAAATTAAGCTGTTTGCAAGCATAAACTCAAAAACTTCATATACGGAATCAATGACGTCACACGATGTCTTCGCGCGACGTCATCGTATTATGACTCCTGTTTGCAGCCAATCAGAAAGCAGAGTGTTTTTTTTTTTTCTTTCCAGCTGTGTCCAAACCCAGCGAGGGGGTGGAGTTTGTGGATAGCCCCTCCCCCTGCCCTGACAGCTACGCTGAGTTCTGCGAACACGGCGAGTGTGAGATGAGACAAAACCTGGCCACCTGCAGGTAACAGAGACCACCTGCTCAAGGAGGCGGGGCTTCAGCTCTTTGCTGTTAACCCTCAAACTGACCGTTAAGACCTTGCGGTATTTACGGTGTAAATAGAAGTTACGGATGACCTCATCACCCTGACCTCTCTCTCTTTCTGTCTCTCTCTCTCTCAGGTGCGATGCGGCGTACGGCGGCCCTCAGTGCGATCAGCTCCTGGACTTTAATATCCTCTATGTGGTTCCCAGCGGCCAGAAGCTGCACTACGTCCTCATCGCCGCCATCATCGGCGCCGTCCAGATCGCTGTCATCGTCGCCGTGGTCATGTGCTTCACCAGGTACTCTGATACTATTGCAACAGGAGCGGTTTAATACATTTGAACGCGTCGTCTGCTGTGGCGTTACAGTTTCTGCGTCTGTGATGATTGACATCAGCACGCCACGCTGATCCAGCCTCGGTGCTTTGCATCTGGTTGGCCAATGATGCTGTCAATCATCTCCGCTAGGCGACGTCCAGTTTTCGTTTTTAAACACATTCAGGATAAAATGGCCGAATCCTGAAGTCCTTTAAGGACCGGGAGGACAGAACCTTCTCCATGGTGACGGATGTGATTGACAGCTCTTTATGAAACGCCCTGAATGACTTCCCACGCTCCTGTAGCCTTGAACAGTCGATGATGTCATCATGTTTCCTAACTTCCTGTTCTGTCCTGCAGGAGGTGCAGCAAAACGAAGCGGGGTCGGAGACAGAAGCAGCATCTGGGTCACTTCCCGTCCGGAACCTCTTCCAGGATGATGTAACCAACCGCTCGTCTTTTTTGCAAACACCAGTTTTTCGTACCACAGACTGTTTTGATATCTCGCCTTTTTGGTGCCTCTGTTTTGCCCCGCCCCCGGTTTATATATAATCTTTATTCAGGGGCCTTATTTTACGGATTTTCCTCCATGTTTGGTTTCCTGTCGGCGATTTGACGCTGTGGATCCTCCGGCGCGAGACGTCTCTCAGAAGCTCCGCCTCTGGGCTGGGACGCCACGTGATGCCGGCACGCCAAGTAGTTTTTTTAATCCTGGAAACGACTGAAAGCTTCAAGTTGACATTTAAAGTCCACAGAATTTAATTTCCGGGCTCTTATATTTAAATTTAAATGAGAAAAAAAAGATGAAATTGTTTAAATTCAGACTTTAAAAAATCTAGAAGAATAATTTGGACTATTAAACCCAAACTAAAGAAACACGTATCAAAAATTAGTAAATCAAAGTTTTTTTTGTTAAAACGGTTAAAAATAAATCAAAACAAAGAATTGAATGAAATAAAAATATCAACAGTTTCGCTAAACTTTATTAAAAACATTCCGTTAATTTTGGACTAAGATTCCAACAATTAATTCCAGCTTCTCCTCCTCCTCCTCCTCCTCCTCCTCTCAGGGCGCCACAGTGGATCATCTGTTTCATTTTCAAGGAGTGTAATCCCAAAAAGTAACATTCAGTCATCATCCACGTTGTTCGCCGCGCCTTCCTTCGTACTCCGCCCACATTTCTTCTGAATTTGATATTCGGAGAGCTGGGCGAAGAAACGGCGCAGAACCACCGGAACCCAGCAGGGGGCAGAGTCGCCATTTACGCTAAATGAGCGTGAATTTTCTTGAATTTTTCGCTTTTGTGCCGTTTGCGTAATTTTTGCCACCGGACTCGGATTAAAATCTTGCTTTCTTCGTTTTACGGCGCCATCTGAGCGGAGACGTGATAACGTCACGTGATATCGTCACGTGATAACGTCACGTGATATCGTCACGTGAAAACGTCACGTGATATCGTCACGCACCAGGAATCGAATCAGGAAATGAAATGAAATGAAACGTGACGGTTCCATCAATCACGCTAAAAGTAGCGCTTAGCTCGTCTACTTCCGATCACGTAATGTAGCGGCGGGCGTATCTGAGGAGGATGAGAGCTCGCCATCCCTGCGTTCGCTCACACTTCCTCTGCTTTTAGCTTGGCGACAACTGAAAACAACTCATTTTAAAAGCGCGTGAATAAGTTGGCGTGCGAGAGAACGGATGACGAGGGATTTTCATTTTAAAGTGGACTGTTCCTTTAAAGGTTTTACAGTAAATATGAGGACCAAGTGCCCCGCCCCCTCCACTGGACTTATTCTTGTGTGAGGCAGCGGGGGGCGCTCTGAGCCGGACCACTGAAGCTGTTTTCACAAACCTTTCATCTCATTTTATTTATACTTTTGTTTTTCTTAGACTCACCTGAAAACCAAAAAACGTGTTTTTCTACGCCGCGGTTGCGGCGGTCTCGTGTAAAGGTCGCTGGTTGGATTATTTTATTGATTTATTTTCGCCATTCCGGAAATGGGTTCCAATGTGTGTGTGATGATAATTTAAAGAACTTTTTGTTGTTGTTGTTTCTTTCTCCTTTTTTTCTATATATAAATATATATCTCCTGATTTTTGTAGCGATGGTACGACGTGTTCCGTGTCTTTGATGTTGTAGCGGCTGGAGGTTCCTGTCTTGCTGTAGATGTTGCGTCCTGCATGAAGCCCTGATGTCGGTGTTTAGATTGTCTTGTAGCTCAACTACAATTAAATTATGATGTTGGACAACAGCGCCTCCGTCTGGCCGCTCTCTTCTCGCGTGAAGGCTCACCGCCAGACTTCTGCCCAGATTCTGCTGATGTTTGTACAGTGTAGGAAGTTAGATGTGACATAAACATGGATTCATGTGTTCATGGAGCTCCCTCTAGTGGATAAAGGTGGTATCTCCCATTCTTGTCCCATTGTGGGTCCAAACAGAGAGTCCTCCTGGTTCTGACCCACAGAAACTTTGTGGTATTTCTATCAGATGTGATGCAGAAGTTACCAAAGAGGTTCTGAACAAATTCACTGATTGTTTCCTTTCATGTTTGTGTGACATAATGATGTCGGAGCCTTTGATCTAAAAACATCAGAGGAGAGAAATATTGGTATTTTTGTTCATTGTATAAGTACGATTTCACTGCCTCCACTTCCTGTTTCATCATTACAATAACCGACCAAAACTCACAACTTGTCAAAAGAAGAAGAAGAAGAAGAAGAAGAATGCTGAATACTTGACGAGGTGACGGTGGCCAGGTGAGCGGAGGTGTGATGCAGCGGTAAATACTCCCCACAGTTCTTGAAGGCATCACCAGTGGGCGGGGTTGCAGTTCCTCACATGGCCACTAGAGAGTGATGATAACTTTCATTAATTTATTCAATATCAACCGTTCAGGGTCGTGGGGGGCTAGAGTCTATGCCAGCTGACATTGGGTAAGGGGCGGAGCTAACCCTGGATGAGTCAGCAGTTCATCACAGGCAGACGACCATTCACACTAACGTCATCAGAAGATACTGAAAGGCTGTTTGATTGACAGGTATCTCAGCCAATCATCATCTCCGTCCGCTATAATTGAGGGGAAAGAGTGTGAAGGCTCCACCCCCCTGGGGTGAAGCAGAGGAGGAACCAAGCGCTCCCTGAGGCTCATCATCTACAGGGAGCTGGAGTTAAATAAGGCACAGAGGCAGGGATAATTTTAGGTGGCAGCTGGTGGAGGTTTTTAGACGGTGGGAGTTCCCCCTCGCCTCTCCACCTGATTCATGCCTCCATTCTCGCCCCGTCATGTCTCTGACATCACTATGGTTACACCGCAGGTTTGGATGTCCTCCAGCGTTCATAAGGAACTTCAGAGGTCACTCAAGCCATAACTCTTGATCCAACAACCACAGGTCAACTCTTAAAGGTGCAGGTCTGTTTCACCGAGTCACTAGAGCCACGTCATTACATCACCGAGTCACTAGAGCCACGTCATTACATCACCGAATCACTGGAGCCACGTCATTACATCACAGAGTCACTGGAGCCACGTCATTACATCACCGAGTCACTAGAGCCACGTCATTACAACAACGAGTCACTGGAGCCATGTCATTACAACAACGAGTCACTAGAGCCACGTCATTACATCCCCCAGTCACTAGAGCCATGTCATCACATCATAGAGGCACTAGAGCCATGTCATTACAACAACGAGTCACTAGAGCCACGTCATTACAACAACGAGTCACTAGAGCCACGTCATTACAACAACGAGTCACTACAGCCATGTCATTACATCTGGGGTAACCATTTGTTCTTGGCTCTGTTCTTTTCTGGCACCAGGTTTCCTGGCCGAGAACTTGGTTCTTTCTATGGAAATCGAACAACTGGTTCCAAATGAGGTTCTGGCTCGGGACCGGCGGGGGTTGAACTACTTTTGTGGAAAGGGGGGCTTCTGGTTCAGATATGATTCTGGAGGAAATTGTGAAAAGCAGCTGCCAGATCTCAGCGTATCCCGGCGAGACGCTGAGATCTCGCTACTTCCTCCACAACATCTAGACGTCCAGTTTGAGCCTGAGGAATCTTGCGGGAAACTTATCCCTCCATTGGGACGCCAAGAGTCTAAACCTGGAGGGAGGGATTAAGATGGAAGGGGTGGAAAGGTGGCGGTTGATGGATTGACGGCGGAGGAATAGACGGGGGAGGGGTTCCATTCCTTTTAATGCACTCATCTCCCAAACTGGCGCAGGAGTAACGTTACCCCCGCTGTATATTTAGCATCAGAGAGGAACCAGGATCCGGGTCGGATCAGGTATGAGCAGAGGGTTTCTGATTGACGGGGGGTTTTGTTAAGACCTTCACAAGTCCAACATTCCCTCTAAAATCTGAATCAGAAGGAGATACGATGGAATAATGTCTTTATTGATGAAGGACGATTGTCAGTCTCTCTTTACAGCCTCAGCATTCCTCCCCTCCCTCCCCCCTCCCTCCCTCCCTCCCTCCCTCCTATGGACCCCCCCCCTCTCTCTCCCAGCTGGGTGGGGTCTACCAGTTGATCTGACTGAATTCAGGGTCGACCTCCATTAGCAGCCCGGCGCTCCTCTGTCCCCTTTGTCTCCTTCCAGAGCAGAACCTGTTCTTTGGATGCCTGGAACCTTCTTTCTGCTCTGATCCTCACTTTCACTGGAGCTGCCCTCCTCATCCTCCTCCTCCTCCTCCTCTTCCTCATCCCACCTTACTTTTTGGGTCAACAAGTTCCTCCAAGAGTCCAGATCAACTTCACCTGAACTAAATAGCAAGCATGACCGACAAACCGGGCATGCCTACGGGCGGAGGAGACGACGCCGGAAGCATCATGGCCCTGCTGGAGCGCGTGGCGGGCCTCATGGACGGAGTCCAGGTCACGCAGCAGCGCATGGAGGAGCGGCAGGTGGAGCTGGAGAACACCGTCAAGTCCATCCAGGCCGACATCGTAAAGCTGACCAACGACCACGCCAACTCCAGCTCCACCGTCGACCGGCTGCTGGAGAAGACGCGTAAGGTCAGCCGCCACGTCAAGGATGTCAGGGTGCGTGTGGAGAACCAGAACATCCGGGTGAAGAAGGTGGAGGCCACCCAGGGAGACCTCCTGGCCAAGAACAAGTTCAGGGTGGTCATTTATCAGGTAAGTCGTTTCATCCTGTTCCTGTGCGGTGAATCTTATGATTGGTTGACCTTTGGGTTCTGACCCACCTGAAAGGATCCGGGGATCCGAAAGAGATAACTCTGGTTTCGGATCAGCGGTTCTGGTGTAGACAGCAGCCAGTCTCTCAAAGGTTCTTGAAGTCAAAGGCTAATTAAGAGGATTGTAGGATCTACCGGAGACCCGAATCCAAACTGTAGTCGACCCGAACATCTCGTGACTCTAGTCCCACCAGTTTAGACTGAACCAACCAGCCTTTGGGTTCTGAAAGTGATTATCTTGATTTCAGAGCGGTGCGTCTGGGCCAGAACATCAGGCTCACCCACCGCCCGGCGCTTTAAGTTTGTTCAAGCAACAGAACTTGATCTAAAAATAATTCTACCAGAACAAGATGTTTGTACGACAAACAGGACCCGAACCCAGAGTGTAGTCAACCCGAATATCTCGTGACGGTCCAGTTTGACCAGGTTGGACGGCACCACCCAGACAAATGGCTGTGGATGGGTCAACCAACCAAGTGGACCTATGAGGACCGTCAAAAAGAAGTGCCTTCAGGCCTCTTTCCTACCAATCTAGGCACACTATGTAGACTACCGAGCCCGGGAACCCGGTATGAGACCCACCGGACCCACAATCCAAATCTAATTATACGGACCGGTTCCCATGTGGCTGACAGGAGACCAACAGAACCGCGGCGTGTTTGACAGGTGATGAACGAGAAGCTCGTCTGTAGAGTTGGGGGGTTCTACATAGCCGTCGGTCCAGTTCATTTTACTGTGAGTGGTTCAGTTCTTCTCAAACCTCCCTCTTACAACAGAACAGAAGCAAAGCGGGTCCAGAAACACCAGGACCTTTTCACAATGATGGTACCAAATGTTGCCTAAAATCCCGGATCACCCAGAGAGAGTTGAGCCTGGAGTTTCTGCTGTGACCGATGCTTTAAGGCCCGGCGGTTCTCCTCAGCCCACGACTGACCCACTTGGTTCTCAGGGGCTGAAATAGCAACAAGGACGCTCACACACAGGAGGGTTCGGCTTACTTCTCTGGCCTTGACAGCCGGCAGCTGTGCTGACCCGGTTATTTTAGCCCTGGTTAAACCTCAGTCTGCTGAAAGGTTGGACCAAAGACCCGCAGAAACAGTGGGTCAGTGATCAGAACCTGATGTCAGCAAAACCACCTGCCCAGGAGAGTCTGCAAGAACTTGGGTCAGGATGAAAGGCTGTGAATCTTTAACAGCGAGTCATCGGACCGTTTCAACATTTATTCACCTCCTGTGAAAGCAACAGAACCGATCTGTACAACCGAGTGTTGTACAGAACCGGAGAGAGTTACTGCTTTTACTTGTGATGGGGCCAGATAACCAGAAACGTACTGGATCTGTTGGGCTTTGCCGGGTCTACGTTCTGGTTTGTCAGGAGAATCACAGGAGACGTTCCTACGCCAAATGTCTTGAGCCTAAGTTGGACTTTAAATGGGTCACAAGCCGGGCTCCTTGGTGTGAAACCAAGGCCACGGTTCAATACAAATATTGCATCAGAACCAGGTTCAGGTACTGCTTCTAGTGACACCATCGGACCAGAAACCAGTTTCATCAGACAAAAACATCTGATAAGAAATAACAATAAAAACATTTATTCGACTCAAGACTGAAGAAGAACTTGATTAAAGTTCTGCTTCCTGTTTCCTGTAAGTGACGGAACCAGCTGAGGTCTGAGAGTCCGGGATATTCTGAGTCCGAACCGCCAGCAGCTCCTAATATGAAGGCTGCTCTCTCTCTCCCCCTCCCTCTCTCTCTCCCCCTCCCTCTCTCTCTCCCCCTCCCTCTCTCTCTCTCTCCCCCTCCCTCTCTCTCTCTCTCTCCCTGTCTCTCCACATCCCTCTCTCTCTCTCTCCCCCTCCCTCTCTCTCTCTCTCCACATCCCTCTCTCTCTCGCTCCCCCTCCCTCCCTCTCTCTCCCCCTCCCTCTCTCTCTCTCCCCCTCCCTCTCTCTGTCTGTCAGAATCTCTCTCTCTCTCTCTCCCCCTCCCTCTCTCTCTCCCCATCCCTCTCTCTCTCTCTCTCTCTGTCTCTCTCTGTCTGTCAGAATCTCTCTCTCTCTCTCTCTCTCCCCCTCCCTCTCTCTCTCCCCATCCCTCTCTCTCTCTCACCCCTCCCTCTCTCTCTCTCTGTCTCTTTCTGTCTGTCAGAATCTCTCTCTCTCTCTCTCTCTCTCTCTCCCTCTCTCTCTCTTTCCCCCTCTCTCTCACCTATCCTCTCTCTCTCTCTGTCTCTCTCTCGCCCGTTCTCCCTCTCTCTGGTCGAGCTGTGGGGCTTCACCGCATAACTGTGATGTGACAGGGCCAGAGCTTTTCATGACCTTTGACCCTGACCCCTCTCTTGACCCTGACCTTTGACCCTGACCCTGGTCCTTAGCCACAGTGTGACAGAACACGACGCCTTCAAGCTTCTGAATGACAAATTTTCAATTAAATGTGATAACCAGGGTTAGCCTAGCTTAGCATTAAGACTTGAATTGGTTGGAAACAATTAGAATAGCATTCATAAAAGTCCAGGTTCACAAAGTGAAACAGTTCCGGGGCTGCAACTTTGACTTCGGACCAGGTTTTTGTCACTTCCTGTCTGTTGAAGCTCCTGACCGCGCCTCATTTTAACACCGACCGTCCGGTAGCCGCTGCAGCATCTGCTAGCTCAACAAGGTGGGCGGTAAAAAGACAACAGTTCAAAAAACTACATTTTACTTTTTACTTTTATACTTTTGTGAACGTTAACTTGTGTCGCAGAGCTTTGAGACCAGAACGGTCCAGAAGGAGTTCAGTCTATTCTAACCGCGGTCCAGTCTGGGGTTCTTCAGGGGTTCTTGTTAAACCGGTTTAGTCCAGTTCTCATGTGACTCCAGAGTAAGGTTATGGGAACAAAGTCAGATTCTGAAGGGTTTTTTTTGCCCACAGGTAATAAACCTCTTTTTTTACTTCTGCCGGTTTCATTGTAATTCTGAGCTTTAGTGAGTCGGACCCTCTGATGGTTTTGCGGAGTTCTGGCTCCGAGTAACCCGATCTCTCCGCTGCAGACAGATTCACGCCGTGATGCGGCACGAAGCTGAAAGTGATCCAGCTCGTCTCCGGCTGCCGCTGCCGGCCGATAAGTTTAGCTGCAGAAACAGGTGCTGGTTTATTTCTGGAGGCGGGATCAGGGCCCGGATGACCCACGAACCACAGACACATTTAAACCTGACATCAACCCTCAGACTTTTTGTTCGCAACAAGAATCCAAAACACCTTTCCCAAAAGAAACAACTGGAAATCCATGAGAACAGATGTTGGGTTCACTTTTAGGGTTCACATGGCTTCACCGCACCTGAACATACAAACCCGATCTAAAACTTAAACGGGTGTCCAGATTCTGGACCTTATCGGCGGAAATGGGTCCGTTGAAAGCGAGACTGAAACCCAGTTTAAGCGTGGGTTAATTTTGCTGGCTCCAGATTTCATGAATGGTCCGTTAAAGCTAATGCTAAATATCAAGCTAATGCTAAATATCAAGCTAATGCTAAATAACAAGCTAATGCATGCAAAGTCACTTCACACTGAACTCATCTCAGTGTAAGAGCCGTCGAGAGTTAGTTATAACTTTATAACGAGCTAATTCACGCGCGAAACTTAATTAGCCTAAAGGCAGTTACGAACTAATTTCTAATTAAATATCCAGCTAAAGCTCCAAAGCTAATGCTACCTAAATAACTAGCTATTACATGTGATGCTGTTGAACCCTAAAGCCTAAAAACGGATCCTAGCCAACAGGAAGTTAGCACTAATTGCTATCAACTATTGAAAGTTAAACTGGTTACAGCCACTAAAGGTTTTGCAGAAACCGTTTCTTTCCTTTCCTTCTCACACTCCATTCTTCTGTCCACCTCCAGGGTGACCAGGAAGTGAAGGCCGTCAAACCGCTCAGCGACTCAGCAGAACCCAGCGGTAGCATTGGCGCCAGGGATGTGGAACCAGACAAGTTTGATCTCCCTCCGGAGTCGGACGAGGAGTACGTGGTGGTGGAGGAGGCGGACTCCTCGTCGATGGGACGCAGGAAGAAGACTGGACTGACGCGCATCGAGAGCTTCAAGGCCACCTTCTCCAAGGAGAACATGAGCAAGACCCGCGAGAACCTGGGCAGCAAGGTCAACAAGCTGGGCGAGCGCATCGTGACGGCCGAGAGGCGCGAGAAGATCCGGCAGTCGGGCGAGAGGCTGAAGCAGTCGGGCGAGAGGCTGAAGGAGACCATCAGCAAGAACGTGCCGGCCAAACTCAACCTGAAGAAGGAGAGGACTGTGGCGGAGGGCCAGGAGGGAGCCGAGGGCGCCACTGAAGGAACCGCTCCCGTCCCGCCTCCCAAAGGCCGCAAGGGAAGCCCAGCGGCGGCCAACGGCGAGGGCAAGGCGGAGGAGTCGGAGGTGCCGGTGTACGACATGAAGCAGCTCTCGTAGACAGGGGGCGCCGTTTAGTTTTGGACCAGAGGAGAAGTTCTGAAGATGAACTTTAGTTTGTTGGAGGGGGTGAACCGCACCAGCAGGATTCCCGATACCACGTGTGTTCCGGACATTCATCATCACATCAGCAAATATCTAGGATTTTTTTTTTTCGTGAAGAAACTTTTGGAAAAGTTGAAGAACTTCTCCACCAAACTTTGGCCACCATGAAGCTGCTGCCGTTCACTCCTTCCTTCTTGCATGTCGAAGAGGTTGAAGCGTTGGATTGGAAAAGTTCTAGAAAAGGTTACGGTACGTTTGGTTCTGGAAACAAAAAGTTCTGCACTCTTTATGGGTGAAATCTTAAAGGTGGAATGGTTCCGACTGGAACAAGCGAGGAAACAAAGTCGTTCCGGTTTGGCGAGGTCTTCCCGGTCTTTTGGACCCGTCTAAATCCTGGCAAGGTGCTGCTAAGTTAAGACCCAGAAGGAGGTTCTTGTGCCAGAGTCTGCTTCAAAATGAGAACAAAACAATAACAGTATAAAAACAAGAGTATTATAAATATTAGTCAAAAGTTAAAAATGAGTAGAATTATTGTTAATACTATTCTTATGTTATAAAATTGAAATAAGCTTCCAACGTAAGTTGCGGTAACATCTGCTAACATGCTAACATTAGCTTAAGCACTGGTTGCAGACATGCTAAAGTTAGCTTAAGCACTGGCTGGTAACACGCTACAGTTAGCTAATACACCAACTTTAGCTGCAGCGCTGGCTCCAGAAATTGCTAATGTTAGCTACAAGTTACTAGATGCAGACATGCTGACATTAGCTACAATTCCTGGCTAATATTTTGCTTCAGCACTTGATGCAGACCTGCTAATATTAGCTGAAGGACTGCTAATGTTACGTTGCAAAGATGCTAATATTAGCTGCAGACATGCTAATGTTACGTTGAAGACATGTTAATGTTAGTAGCAGACATGCTAACATTAGCCGCAGACATGCTAACATTAGGTAACGACCTGCTAACACGTTTCTCGGTTTCAGGTGCATCTTTGTCTGAAAGGATTCTGTCGACTCGGTTAAAAGTAGTTTGATGCTGAGCTGTAGAATGTTTATTCTGTAAACAAACTTAAGCTGGATGTTTTTACAGTGTTGTTGCTGTTTGTTTGTTTGTTTGTTTGTTTGTTAGTGACTGCATGGCTGTAGTTTAAAGCAGGTTTGACTGTGGAGAAAATAAATGGAATTATTTCTGTATCATTGCAGTGATGTCGTCTCTTCATTTCAAAAGAACTAAAAAACTTTTCTTATTCCAACTGATGAATGAATGAATTTAAATAGAGATGAATCAACGCTGTCACTGAAAATGTCAAAGAGTAGTGAGATTACTCCGCGATTTCTTTCCCTTTCCGTGGTTTTTCATCCACTCTCTCTCCCGGCTCTCCGTCGATGACGAGGTTCTTCATCATAAACATTTCTTTACGAGTTTGAGGCAGACAACAGATTTATTCTGAAATCTTCACAGCGGAATCCCAAATCTAATCTTTAACATACGGATGAAAACGGATCGAAACCGGGTTCAGATGATTCTCTAGAACGCGACTGATGGAAGAAGGTAAAAGAGAACATGAAATAATAAAAGTTAGACAAACTTTGAGTTGTTAGTTCTTCATTAAAACAAGCATTTATGACTAGATTAAAAGAATTCTGAGCTGGAAAACAAAAAACAAAACTGAAAACATCGTAAATCTGGAGAAGTTTGATTTTTACCGTATTTAAAGGGACAGTCCCAGCATTTATAGATTTTTTTTATGATTTATTGATTTAATTTTGCATAAGTTAATTTCAGAAAAGACGATCCGTGAGGAAGAAAACGTTCTTCAGTTCAATCTTTAAAATCAAATTGAAAAAAAAAACATTTTTCTCTAATTTACGAAGAAGAAACTTTTGGAATATTTAAGTTTTTAAAGAATTTTAATTTTAATTTTTTTGATTTTGAAACATGGAGAAATAATCTAACACTCAAAGTTGTTTTTTCTCCAAAGAGTAAAAGTAGTTTAGATTCCAGGGTTAAAACCTGCTTTGTTGATTAATGGTTCGGTTGTTGCATCAGATTCTTCCGATTACTTTTGTTTTAATTGGAATCATTAAGAGACGACAGAGGAAGGAGGAGCTTTGAGAGGAGAAACAAACTGAAATATAATAAATATCATAAAAGTTTAGAATAATCTACAGGAAAGTCAAACCTTTCATTTCTTCTCAAACATTTCTATTTCTATTTTTTCTGAACCGCGGTGGAGCGATGACCTTTGACCGACGGTCATGTGATCACTTGCAGTCACAGAGCAGCGCGGCGCCGCGTAGCGTCCAGTGTTGGGCCGGCTGGACGCTCCTCAGCTGCAGAGAGAAGATGAAGTTCTGGTCGGTCCGACGAGGTTTCTTGTAGACCGGACAGGAGTACAGGTTGACCCCGCCCCCGCCGCCGGGGGGCCGCTTGCTGTCAGCCATGTTGTCCGAGCTGACGGCGAAGACGTGGACGACGGGGAGGGGAGAGAAGAGAACCTGAAGAGGCGGCGGATAAAAAAATGTAGTTTCTCATTTGTCTTTATTTTATTTAAGAATTTCAGCATTTTTTCCTGATGTGAGTTTTTATGGTCGGTGTAAAAAGTTTCCTTTTACTTAGATTTAACTTTTATATCTACTCGTCATTTTTAGATTTTGTTTCATGAGTTTGTTCATGATGATTTGAATTAAAAGATAATTGTCTTCTTTATGAAGGAGTTGTGAGACACGTTTGATTTCTTTTAATGCATCGAGTCACATTTTTACACAAATTATTGTCATTTTTGGAGGTTTTAAAAATTAATAGTTTAAAAAAACGTTTGTATTTTTAGGTAATAAAGTATTTTCTTTTTCCAAAACCATTTTGAATATCATTCTTATTGTTTTATTTTCAACTTTATACTTCACATTTTTAGATATTTTTGAATTATCCTTTCTTTTATAAAAATATATTTTTACTTATTTAGTAAGTATTTTACTTATTTGGATTTCTGTCACATTTTTTACAGAAACCTTTTTCATCAGGTATTTATTAATCACTATTATTATTATTTGACACGATTGTACATTTTTCATAATCATACATATTTATGTTTTTTTTGAATATTTATTCTAGATTTATATTTATGTATTGATGTATTTAATAAACATTTTCAGATCTCTTTACTCTAATTCTTTTTTCTTATCCTTAAATCTCAGTTTTAATATTTGACTTCTTTAATTATTGGTTATTCTATTATTATTTTCATTTATCTTCTAACTCAGACTGACTTTGGGCGGAGCCTCGGTGATTTTAGCGCTGCGTTTGTCCCATCCTGCTCCGTCCAGGAAGAGTCCGTAGATGTAGACTCCGCCCACATCATCCGGAGGCGGAGCCGACACGTCCTCCCTCATCATCTTGGTGACGTCGTTGCTAAGTGTGACGGTATCTAAGGCCCAGCCTCGGCTCAGGTTTCCGCGGGTCGTCTCCTGACGCATGGCCGTCAGAAAACCCTTAGAGAGAAGTAGCAGACGCGTGACCTTTGACCCTTACATCGGACAGGTTGAAACATTTTCTTTAATTAGGACCGACCTGTGGGTTGAAGAAGCCAGTGAGCCAGAACTGATTGGGCCGTCCGCTGCTGATCCAGGCGCTGAGCTGCTGGTTCCGCTCCAGCAGCTCGCTGAACCAGAACCCGAGCGTCGCTGAGGGCCAGCTGAGGCGGAGCCAGAGGCGCGGGATCCGAGCGTCAAACATGGAGTCCAGAGCGTCACGGAGATCCTCTGACATGATGATGGTTCCTATAGCAACACCATGTCAGAGAGGACGCGTGTGTGTGAATGTGTGTGTGTGTGTGTGTGTGTGTGACTGACCTTCGATGGCGAGCCTGAGGTCCGTGAGCGTCTTCCGTACGCTGCTGATGACTCGCTGCATCCGGTCCACTTCCTGTCGCAAGAAGATGTTCATTGACTGAAGGGGACCCATCTTCTGCAGCTGACCTTTGACCTTTAAAACATTCAGAGTTATTAAACAGTATATACTGTTTCACCTTGTGAACCTGGACTTTTGGTCACACCTCATGTGGTACGTAGTCAGGTGGTAGCTTCTCCAGCATCTCGTTCGCTAGTCTCTGTACGCTCGCCTCCCTGGTCTCACCGGCTCCGCCTCCGCTGTCCTTCGGTTGGATGCTGATGATGGTGCTGAGTGTCTCATTGGCCAAGTTGGTCTGGTAGGTGATGTCAGCGTTGGGGTGGAGCCCAAAAACCTGCAAAGAGGGAGAGAAAGAAGGATTTTGAAGACGCCCATGGTGGGGTGGGAGCCTCCCGCCTCTCTGAGCGAACTCTGACCTCTGGGGAGTCCACCAGCGGCAGGGCCTCGATGTGCTGCAGGACCTCCTGGACCGTCTTGGCCTTGGCGGGGACGCTGTAGCCCCTATAGAAGCAAAACTGGTCGCTGTAGGTGTCCTCGCTGAACCAGACACCAGTGAAGGTGTTGAGGAGGCGTTTGTCCAAGTCGTCCGTCACTCGGCCGCCGTACTGGACCTCACCTGGGTACGGCAGGACGACAGACAGACCGAAGCTTTAAATCTTCACCACATTCCTCCAAGAAGGTCCAGAAGTGTTTGTAATCTGTTCGTAGAGCTGGGTGTCATCAACGCAGACAGATACCAAAATCCCTGAATATGTGGCCAAAGTGAAGGAGAAAGCGGAGTGGACTCCAGACAGGGCCCTGAGGAACACCGTGGTGTCGTCTGCATAGCAGGATAACAAAATCCCTGAATATGTCACGGTAAATAAATGAGAAACCAGGGAGGGAGTCCTGAGATAGAACCCTGAGGAACACCACTAGTCGCTGTGATGAAGAAGACTGACCCAACATGTAGCGCAGGCAGCTCCAGTCCACTCCTGTCTTTGCGTCCAGGTCGTCCAGGTGGTTCTGGACAAACTGGACGCTGGAGGTGAAGTCGGCCTGGTTGAACTCGTAGGGGATGTTCCAGCCGAGGGGACCGAACTTGCGACGCTCCTGAGTAATAAAAGTACTTTGTGTTTTGATGGAAACATAAAGCAGGCAGACCCTTTGGGGCACAGAGGATACGGATTGGGTGGGTTCGGCGAGTACCTGGACCGTGGTGTGCAGGAAGGCCACGGCGTACAGCAGGGGCTTCCACTGGGGCAGGTTGCTGATCTCTAACTGATCCTGAGTGACTCCACTGAATGTCCTCTTCAGACCTGCTTTCATGCCTGATGGAGACGAAGGAACCTCAGATGCTTCGCTTCATTCATCAAACTAGCTAGCGGTGAATCTTAGCCGCCGTCGCTCAACTAGGAGCTTCTTACCGAGAGGAGGTTCATTGGTGAACTTGATGGAGGACTGAAGGAAGGTGATGGGGAATCTGGAAACAAAGAAATACAGTCCTAAGCTAGTCCAGCTAGCTTTAGCTGTCGTAACTGACATTAGTTTAATGTCAGTATGAGAGCCAAAATCCGCTAACGTTAGCAATGATTGCTAAAATGAGCTAAATTTAGCTCTAATACATGAAATTAGCAAACAGTAGCTATGCCAGCCGATTTAAGCTAACCGCTGCGGTTGACGGTTTAATGTAATTAAAACTTTAGTTATGAGAGCACTAATTATAACAGCTGAAATAAGATAACTTTAGTCATGTTAGCTGATATTAGCTTAAAGTTTCAGTTAAGGTAGATATTAGCCAATATTAGCCAGTTCAACTGAACTCATACTAGCTTTGACAGTTGACATTAGCTAACCTAAACCATGATAGCTGTCATTACATAATCTTAGTTCTGATAGCAAATATTACTTAACTCTAGCTATGCTGGATAACATATGCTAAGTTTAGCTCTCGTAGCAGACATTAGCTGACCTTAGCTATGTTGGCAAACATAAAATATCTTTGGCTTTTATAGCTGTCATTAGCTAACTTAAGCTACATAGCTAACATTAGCTAAAAAGAAAGCGAATAAATTCCCAGTAGTCTCCTTCTAGAACGTATCCAACCAGCGAATTCATTATGTGATGATGTCATAAACATTTTCCACGCCTCACTTAAGTTCCAGCTGATGGACTAGCGCCACCTTCAGGAGGAACATTCGCTCCAAGTGTTCTTTAGTTCTGACAAAACAAGCACTGTGGCCACTAGAGGGCCCTGTGTATCGTACCTGGGATGAACGTCGGTCGTCAACCACACCCGGAAGTCTTTGTTTACGTTCTCCGGCGTCGCCGCGGTGACCGTGTCCAGCAGTTCATTCAGGAAGTCCAGTCCCAGATGGCAGTTCTGGAGGAGGAGCCAGCCGCCGTCCATCATGCTGTTGGCCAATAGCCTGCGAGCGTGAACTTCTTGACCCTGCCCCATGGAAATGGGACGACACGGCGCCCCCTGGAGGCAGAGGTGAGGGTTCATCTCTGGATCCGTGTGTTCTCAGACTGACATCCATTTTTTTTTTTTTACCATTTTAACAGCCAAAATTCATTCATTCAGATCCAAAGATGAAAACATAAAATAATAATAACATCCAGCGGGAGAGGGGCGGCGTCTTCCAGGTTTTATGTCGTTTATCCCTTTAACAATGATTCATCATTTATTCATATTTATGCAGAACATTCAGTTTTAGGCGGTTCTTGTCTAATCGGTTCCTTCACCTTACTCTTGGAGAGTCTCTCTATGTTCTCTGTCGGGTCAGAACCCATGGACAGCAGACAGACCATCGGGGTCAGGCTGTCACTCTCGGCCCACATGGCGTCCAGGTCCAGAACCAAACCTTCGGCGTACTGCTGACCCAGAGACGCCGAGATGTAGTGACGTGCCTGCTCAACACACACACACACACACACACACACACACACACACAGTCAGCCGGGTTGCCATCACTGTCAGAACCAATCTGGATCTCCTGAGTCAGACCTGAGCTGTAGTCCGATCCGGACACCAGCTCCGGACCAGCAGAAGCTTCCTGAAGGAGTCGAGCTTCTCTTCGTATCCATCAGGCAGCAGAGCTTCCTCTGGTGCCGGGTGGTCGAACCACATCCTCCAGGCCCGCTCGTTCTGGTTCACCTGCAGGTGAACCAGAACTAAATTTAAGTTTACGTGTTTCAGGTTCACCTGTTCTGACCCGACTGGTTTGGATTCCACCTGAGTCAGGATCGTGGAGAATGGTGGCAGGCTGGAGAGCTGCACCAGGTTGAGCCAGGTCTGGTCTAGGATCCAGCGCCGTGGTTTGGATTCTACCGAGTTCAGGTCCAGAGCGGCACCGCCTGAAAAACAGATGTATGAGAGGAGGAGAAATGATGACGAAGAGGAGGAGAAATGAGGCTGAGAAATGATGATGAGGACTGGGAGAGACGATGAGGGGGAGGATTGAGGATGATGAGGAGGAGAAAGATAGATGATGTTGAGGATGAGGAGGAGGAGGAGGATAGCTGATGATGATGAGGAGGAGAGATGATGACGAGGATGAAAATGAGAAAAGATGGGGAGTAGCGAGTGACCTTTGATGAAGGTGAGCACCTCCTGTTGCGAGATGTTCTGAGCTTGCAAGTCGACTTTCAGAGCCAGCAGCAGAGTGAAGAGCAGCTTGTGTTCCTCGTAGAGACTCCTGGCCGTGTACCAGAACACCTGAAGGAGGGAGGAGCTATAACACCTGAGGGAGGGAGGAGCTAAAACACTTGAAGAGGGAGGAGCTATAACACCTGAGGGAGGGAGGAGCTAAAACACCTGAAGGAGGAGCTAAAACACTTGAAGACGGAGGAGCTAAAACACTTGAGGGAGGGAGGAGCTAAAACACCTGAAGGAGGAGCTAAAACAGATTTTCTGTAAACTGTTTCTCCATCTGACAACTAAATAACGGATTAACCAACTAACTTATCAACAAATTAGTTGAGTAACTAATCAGTGAAATAAGTCACCGAGTGCACACGCCACACCAACTAATAGATGATGACATCATCATGACATCACACGGATCACCTGGTAGGTGAGGAAGCCGATGATGTTGCTGATGCGTTTGGTCGTGACCTGTGACCCCGCTGAGTTCTTCATGGACGCGTCGAAGAGACCCAAGAACTGACGGAGAGACGTCTGGTACATTACGTTAACCAACGACATCTCCACGATCAGGAAGTAGAGGATGCTCCCCCTGGTGGCCACCGGCCGGTACTCCTCCCTGGCCTGGTTGATCTTCACCTCCGTATCTGCTGCCACCGAGAGCTTCTGGCTCACCTGGAGGACAAGAACATCTCTGCTGTCTCCAAACACCTTCAATCAAACAGGAGACCCAGGCAGGTGGACCGGTACCTCCTGAGCCGTGCTCTTGGTGACCCTCAGGACCTCGATCAGAGACTCGTCCTCCACCAGGGACCCCTGGGTGCTGGTCAGCCTGAACAGCAGACTATCCTCCAGCTCCTGCATCCTCCGCTTGTTGGAGGTCACCTCCTCCAGGAGCTTCACCCGCTCCGCCTCCAGCTCCTGGTGGGATGACGTCATTAAATAAAGTTGATATAAGTGATTGATTTCAAGAAGGAAGGATAGTTTGGACAAATATCAGTGCTGGCTAACGAGCAAACAAATTAGGTCCATATTCAGGTAACCAGCAAACTTTTCTGCTAATTATCTAACTCAGTTATTCGTTTTACACATCATCTATTTATGTGGCAAAATGACTAATGACCTATTTAAAGGCCAAACAAACTTAATTATTATCCAACCCACTGGCTAAAAAGCTAACAATGCTACTTAATTAGCTGATCCACTTGAGAAAAAAGAAAATTAGTTGATAAACCAGCCGATTCGTTTTTACTTTAGATCTGAAACACTAATTATGAATGATGATTGTGGCAGTGGTTGAGGTCCTGACCACTAGAGGGCGGTCTGCTCTCATATCTTCAGTCTAACTGAAGTGTCCATCTATTTCCTGTCACACTTTATCCCGTTCAGGTTCACGGGGGGGCTGGAGCCTATCCCCGACTTTTGGGCCCTGGTTCTGGTGTGGTGACCTGTTTCTCCAGCAGGATGACCCGTCCCAGAAGCTGATCCTCCAGGCCGCGCTGGGTGACGGTGAAGTCCACCACTGCGGTCCTGGCGCTGACCTCGGGGCTGTACGCTGGGTTGGCCAGCTTGGTGGTGATGTAGAGCGTGAAGCCCTTCATCACGTCCACCTCCTTATCGCCAACCTTCACCTGTAGGACGGAGGAACCGGAGGATATCAGGATCCTTCCTTTCTTTCTATCTATCTGGATGTTCAATCAGTCCTACTTTATAAGTGGATCCAGACTTGATGTAGTTTTTGTCCAGTATGTTGTCCAGAACTGGATCCAGTTCCTCTCCTACGTCCTCCAGCAGCAGGGGGCGCCCCAGAGACAGACTGTCCTCCAGGTGGGAACGGAAATACTTATGGTTCAGAGATGTCACCTGGGACCCAGAGGAGGACCATCCACCGTCAGGTAAACTCCTATCTGGCTTCCTGTCTCTTTGGATGATGTATGGTCCTTACCTGTAGCTGCTGGTCACTCTCTCTGTTCTGGATCCAGGTCTTGCCCTGGCCCTGGGGGTCTATCAGCAGAGGGTAGCGTGACGCCTTCGTAACAACTATGCCGTTCTGGACGGAGAGGTCATCTCCGGGTAAACCCTGCAGGTTCCAATCGCTCACGGTGGCGTTGTCCACGAGCAGGTCGATCACATTCAAGTCCTGCAGGAGGACAGACATTCATACGTCTGTCTCTACACCGAGAACCATGACCTCAGAATGGGATGTGGAGTGAATAACACTGGTTACCATGGTTACCTGGCAGTGGGGGGGTATATTACCTGGTTACCATGGATCCCATTCAGTGGGGGGTATATTATCTAGTTACCATGGTTACCGGTCACTGGGTGGGGTATTTTATCTGGTTACCATGGTTACCTGTCAGTGGGTGGGATACATGGGCTCAGAACCAATGGCCCAGCGGGAGGATCTGAGAAACTTTGACAAGGACCCGATTGTGATGGCTAGAGGAGTGGATCAGCATTTCCAGAACTGCTGGTCCTGTTGAGTGTTCATGGTCGGCAGTGATTGGTACCTACCAAAGTGGTCTAAGTAAGGAGAAGTACAATCCTGGCTGCCGAAGGCTCATTGGTGGTCTGGTATAAAGGTGTCAGAAGACACAGTGACATCACAGATAAATGTGCGTGGCTTTAATGTTATGGCTAACATGCTTTCCTTAGTAATTGTCCCTGAAGGACCAGGTACTGAGACACAGTTCCTGCTGATGTCTCTTAAGAAAGAAAGAAAGAAAGAAAGAATCCTTTATTAGTCACACAGTCATACAGAACAACATAGTGAAATTACTTCTCTGCATTTGACCCATCCCTGAGGGAGCAGTGGGCAGCCCCTCGTGGAGCGCCCGGGGGGCTAAGGATTCAGGGTCTTGCTCAAGGACCCTACGACAAGTAGACCCTGGTGGGATTCGAACCGGCTACCTTCCGATCGGGAGACGGCCGCTCTACCCACTGAGCCACAGCCGCCCCCAATAAGGAGGGATAGTTTCCAGATGCCGGCTTAGAAGTGTCAGCGACGTGAGACAGATCTTACCGAACCGAAGGGGATGGACCTCTCCTCCATCTCCTTCTTCCACAGCTGCAGCAGCAGGATGCGGTACTCCTGGTTGAAGGGGCCGGCGTAGGACAGGAAGCCTGCAGACAGAAGGACGTCCCCAACCAGGTGTTTGATCTGAGTCTGGAACCCAGCACTGCTATCGGTCCAGCGGACCTGAACACCGGCAGACAGAGGGAAGATTAATGGATGTACGGAAGAGTAGATAAATGACCGATAAGAACAGAAGTGGACCTTCTCTCCTCCGAGACCGTCAATCAGAGCCGTGGCGTTGGCCATCTTGCGGCGACATGCCTGGGCATCGTCCGCCAGGTCCTGCTTCTCCTTCATGGCCGCGTCATAAAGAGCCTGAAGACCAGGAACGCATTCTTGGTCTGATATTTCATTATCTAAGTGCTTGACAGCAAACAACCACTAGCAAAAAACACTTTATGATTCACATAAAGCGGTTAGAGGAATGTGGATTTACCTGGACGGCATCCAGCTCCTGCTGTTTAGCGTCCAGCTGCTCCTGAGCTTTGGCGAGTTCATTTTGAGCGACACCCAGACGAGCCTCCTGCAGCGTCAGATTAGCCTGCAGACACACGACTCTGATGAGTCTCGGTTTGTGCTCAAAGAACTATTTTCACAAATTCGACAAATACTATTTCATAAAGAGAACTCAACGCAAGGTGAGCTCGGACCCGCCTCTATTTGGTGCCATGTTGTCTCCGTACTCTGGACTTCTCTGGGCTCACAGCAGATTTTCATGAAATCACAGTTCAAGTTTGAGGCACTTTGGTATTTAATTATAGGCGGAGCTACAAAAGGTTGTGTTTGATTTCTCTCACTCCCTCAGCTTTTCCTCAACATCCACAATGCTGACGTGAAAATGTAATAAAATGTGTGCACATTCTAACGATGCTACTTTTTTAGCTAACCTACATGCTCTTATTGTTCAGGGAGAAACAGGAAGTCCACATGCTCTGATTGGCCTGTTTCGGCGGACCCTCGATTGGAAACTGACCAACTACTAAAGGTTTCACTGGTGAACACATAGTACAGGACTTATCCCAACTATAATATAAAGTCAGTACTTCCCTCAGGAGGTCAAGGCGTCGTCCCGGTTACCTCTGGCCTCCTGTGGGTTCGTACCTTCAGCGGCAGCACCTCCTTGTTGATGGCGAAGAAGTCCACCATGGCCTGAGTCCAGGAGCAAAGTCCCGCTACATTGCCGCAGATCCTCTTGGCGGACTCCAGATTGTAGTCGTCCATCTCGAGGTAGGGAGCCAGCAGCTCCACCACCTCCTCGGTGATGGAGTCCTGCAGCACCAACAGACAGAACAGCAGATCTTATCAGCTCCTGCTGACTAACGGAGGTCCTGATGGAAACAGCTCATATCCTAGAGTTAGTTTCTTTAGTCATAGAAGTATTTCAATCTTTTCCACAAGAGGTCTTCTAGTCAATCCAAGATTGCAACTTTATTCATTATGTCACAGATTTGAGATGCTATCTGGCTCGTTCGATCTTCTCCCCACCAATTCTGATGGACCAAACTAGATTGATCTTTTCTTTTGAACATTTGAGTCTTTTTTGTGTCACAGATATTGATGTTAATTAGTCAAAGTTAGAGGAAATGAATCTAATATTTTTGTAATTAGCTTTGAAAGATGACAGGAAGTTTGAAAAAAGGAAATATATCCTGGATCAGGAACCCTAGATTTGTCTCTCAGCCGAACAAACAGAGCCACAGATTGTCATTGAGTTTAATGAACAACATTCAGAGTATTCAAGCTGACGGACACGGTTGAAGACCAAACCTCCTCATGGAGGTAGCTACACGATAAAGATGGAGGTGTTTGTGGTCTGACTCTGGTATCATGTTGGTTCTAACATTCAGACTCAGAGTTCAAGGTTTTCCAGCTTGACTAATGCCAGATTCATTAATCCAGGGTTTAGCGCGTATGTCTGATGCGTCCTAAAAGGAGGTGAGAAGATGAGAAGGGGGTTTCCCTCTGAGAACATTCTGTCCAGTGTTTGCTTCTTCTGACGCCTCAGACTCATGATCCAGTAGGTTTCAACAGAAACATGTCTGCTGATGACTTTAAGACTGAAACTCCCTCATTTTCAGCGCCTCAGAAACCCTATTTTAAAAAAATATTTATCTGTATTTTATACCGTTATAAATATATATACATTTCTATATATACACAAATATATACATATACACACATACATACATACATGCATACATACACACATATATACATATACATAGTGTGTCTGTGTATCTTTGTATATACACTTTTGACTATCCCTTACTTCCAAACCTTTCATAGTTTGCAGTTAATATGTTTGTTTGTCTGTATGTCTGTCTGTCTTTTAATTAAGAATTTACATATCGTAGAGGAACAACGGCCACATCATTGTGTGTGTTTGTATATATCTTCTTATTTTCATATTCAATTGGGGACCACTACTTGAATGCACACTGACCTATGGAGACCTTTGTCAGAGTGGGGACCCACAACTAGCTTTTAACAAACACTTAACGTGTTAGTTACATTAACTAACACATTATTGCTGAGGCAATTTCTCAATTTTATTTTATTTTTTAGAGTTAAAGCCAATGTTGTCCAAAAATGGTTTCTCAACCCAGGCAAGATCATTTTGGGTCCCCACTTGCAGCTAAAACAGGAATGTGTGTGTGTGTGTGTGAGACCTTGCTGAAGTTGAGCAGCATGCTGAGAAAAGCCGAGTTCTGCATCAGCTTCATGGCCTCCGCCCAAGATGGGCGTGGACAAGCCCTCTCCGGGTCAGCTGTCACTATGTCGATCTGAGCAGAGAGGGAAGGAGGTGAGATGAAAAGGATGATGATGAACCAACAGAAGGAAGTGAGCTTCTGAAACGAGGTAGGACTCGCTGACCTTCCTCTGGAAGAGCAGCAGGACGGCATCCATGATCCTCATGATGAGGTGAGGAGGTTTCTGCAGCTTCCTCACTGTGGCGATGTCAGCAGGTTTAATGGTCTGTAAACGAAACAGTCGCTTTTGACCTCATGTGGAAATGTCCTACTGACCATGAATGCCTCGACATTTCCGGCATGTCAGGCGCCTCTGCTGGTGAAACAAGAGCGTGTGTGTGTGTGTGTGTGTGTGTGTGTGTGTGTGTGTGTGTGTGTGTGTGTGTGTGTGTGCTTGTGTCTTATTCAGATTTTAACTTCAGATAAAATAGAAATAAGCAGCAGCCACGATCAGCCCTTCAATCTCCGTGTGTGAGGTCCCTCACTATTCTTAATCTGTCGATTATAAAACTGTTTTGTTGATTATGCTTAGTGTGCAGAACAAAGGACAGTGACTTTAAATTAACTATATAATCTATACACTGTATTTACATATATGAACTATATATGTGTATTAGATTTATACATGTTGTGTTTAAACATATATGTACATTGTATGTTTATCATACACAAATATGAACATTAACATTAAATCCTGGTCAAATATGACTAAAAATATATGATTAAATGCTGTGTTGATAATAATATTTAATAAGATATAATTCCATACTAAAATAATAATAATAACAATAATAATACATTTATACATATTAGTTCAAACCCGTTGAAGCTTTCAAAGCTGGAATCATGTTCATATTTTTGTCTGTTACTTCATTTTTTTTGTCTTAATGGGAGAAAACAACAACAACAAATGAAGTGGTTGATGGTTTTCATGAAAATTTACAAGGCTGTATATTATTTGGTAGATTTGGAGTTACATGGATTATATACAGAGTACAGGATTGAAGTATTTATAAATTTTTATGACTTATGGCTGAAAATCGGATCTGCTAACTTTAAATTAGTCATACACTTTTTTCCCTGACAGCAATGGTATATCCCCGAAAAGCCCCCAATCCCCTGCGTTGTACAAACAATCCCACTGATTGAACTCAAATTAAATGTGAAGTTATGTGTATTTTTCAGAAAAAAGCTCCCCCTGGGGGCAAAACGCAAACTTACAAACTCTGCTGGAGTGAATTCACAGGCTCCAAATTTACAACAAATCAGATAAATTATGAAATTATGGCCTTGGGAGAGAAAAAGAGTCCAACTAGAGTCAGAAGTACCAAATATCCAACCATTCCAAAAATCACTCCAGTTCTTCCTCGCACTAAGGTCTATTTGGGTATAAAATTTGATCCATGAAATAGTTTTTCAGTTATCTCTTTAACAAGATGGAAATGCCACCATGATTCCTTAACATACCCGAATTATCAGGCATTTAATAAAAGGAGTGGAAAATGAGCGGGTTGAGTGGATTCCAGTTCTAAACTCAGGCTAGTTGGGTTAGGTTTAGTTAATCCTTCATCATGTGAAGAAGGCTGCTGTTTGAGAAACCTGTAGAGCAGCCTCGGAAGCCTCCAGCGCAGGCTTTGCAGCTTCCAGTTTTGACTCTGCCGCCGTTTTATCGGCTTCAATCTCTTCGACGATGAGCTGAGCTTTATCCTTCACCTTCTGCACCTGCTGCTTCACCTGAGGATTACAACCAATGATAAACACTGGGAGGAATTTCTTCTGAGTGGATTCATGTTTTTGATCTAAGAATAAAGACTTGTCTCTGGGACCTTCTCAGCAGCCTGAGCTTTGGCCGTGACCTCTTGCAGGACCTCATTAGCCCTCTGGGAGGCAACCTCGAGCTCCTGCTCCTTCACCACCAGCTCCTCTGAGAGCTGGGACACCGATTGCTCCGCCTCCATCAGCTTACACAGACCTGCAGAAAACCACAGGTTGAACAGCGCCCCCATGAGGATCCTGAGAAACGGCTTCAGCTCTAGTCTCACCCGTCTTCATGCGCTCCGCCAGCGTTCCGACGTGTGCGATCTTCTCAGCGTAGATGAGCTTGTAGCTGTCGATGAAGGACAAGAAGGACTTTGGTGTCACAAATGTCTGACGGCGGAAACGCTCAAAGTAGTCGGTGCATTTCGCCGCCACCAGGTCCTGCAGGGAGGGAGGTCACATGATCACTTAGCTTGCTAGCATGCTAGTAACACACAAATCAATCAATCAATCCCGCCAACATAAACGCACAATGCAAAATCTCCCAAATAACGGAAATATAAAAACAGGAAATGAAATGAGGAAACGTTAGAGGCATAAAAGTATGAAAAAGACTACTGTCAAAACATAAAATTATAACAATAACAATAAAAACTGACTAAACTGTAAAGATAAAAAAGAAAATAGATCCAGATAAAAGCCCATCTTGAAGAAGACCTGAAGGTTGTAGAAGGTTCAAAGGATAAATCTGATAAACAGGACTGGGGTCGGTATTCAGCGTGTCACACACGCGTGATCATGTGGTCATCTCTACCTGGAACGTTCCCATGGTAACCACCACGCTCTGCTTCACCTCCTCCGAACAGCGGAGGTCCTGGTACCGAGACAGAAAGTGATGAGCTACGGCCACCAGAGCGTCCCGAGGCCAGCGCTGGAACCAGTCCACGGTACAGCCCGAGATCAGACCTGGAAACTGTTGTGGTCAAAGGTTAGAGGTCAACTCTATTATCATAACGCATATGATAAAACACTGTAAAATTTGAACAGTGCACCGGATACCTTTAAGGCGCGGCTACGAAACTTTCCCCCAACGGGCGAGAAGCAGAGGACGATGTGAAGGTTGCTCCTCACTCGGGACAGGAAGAAGTCATAAAGGTTCTCTGGGGTCGAAGGTCGGCGGGGATGGTGCCGCTTCATGACCGGAATTAGATCTTGAGTGATGTCATCAAGCTCGTCACGGGCAAACAGGTTTGAGACTTCGCCGCTCGCCAGGACATTGTTCATGTATTCTGTGAGGAATTGAGGTCAGTTAAAAGAGGGTTTGGTCTACAGTAGATATCATCATATTGTGGGGGGAGCAAGGCATTATGGGAATGTCCATCCAGCAGTTCACAAGCAATGACAATTACAAGTGTAAGGATTTTAAAATTGTTGCAATGCAGCCGATTTCCTGTTCACAGAGATCGTTCAGCAGCGGCGTAATGGCGACGCTTAATTTGTTTACACAAAAGAAAACATTGGCGGCGTGACTTCGCCCCTTTAAATACTGGAGTTTGACAAGCAATAGAGAGAGAGACATGACCTTTTGCTAAGGCACCATTTTTATAAAACGGTAACTTATTTTGTGGGTGAGATGTAGAATTGAGTATCATCTGCATAAGAAGATAAACAGAAGGTTTGGTACCCAGGAATGCTTCATCTTTAATGTCGTTGTCAGTGAAGAGGAAGGTGACCCCTTTCCCCTGTTGACCGGCAACCCGATAGAGCGCCTTCAGATCCTCCAGGAGGTTACTGCTGCTGTAAGACCTGCAGTGAAGGGAAGCAAGGGTCTATCAATTAGCAAATGCTAACAATAGTATTAGTGGCAAAGAAATAGAATAAACAAAAGTTATTTTCAAAAGGCTAGCATTAGCTGTTTTCAACAACCTTAAATCTTAGCATTAGTAGCTGTCAATAGGTTCAGCACAAATTTCCAACAAAAAAGCAGGTGTGAACTAGTCGTTTGACAAAATATCAGTTGTTTTGAAAAAAACGCTACCCTGCTAGGATTAATTGTTTTTTAATTGGCTAGTATATTAGCTTTATCTGTTTTCACCAGGCTAGGATGAGTTGTTTACAGCAGGCTACAATGTTAGCATTTGTTGAATTCTACTAGCTAGCACTAGTTGTTTTCAAAAGGCTAGCTAGCAGGGCATTCAGCTCTCCATGTTCAACTCCTTAGTCACAATTGCTGTTTCACATTTAACTGGTAGCCAATGTTGCTAGCTTTCAAAAAACAACCATGCGTGATAGTAATTCTAACTAAACAAGTTCCCCAGTTTTGTTATCAAACCTAGTCAACGTGATCTGGAAGGTTTGGAATCCTGCGATGAATGACGCCAACCTCGTCAGACTCTGCTTCCCGGAACCCCCAACCCCGACCAGCAGGGCGTTGCCCTGTGGCGTCCTCAGGATGCGGGAGATCCGCATCAGATGAGTCATTGCATCCTGGACCAGACAGAGAGCTTTAGAGAGGCGTCTCAAACATGGTGGCCTGACGCCGAGGTCAGTCATTACCTTGAAGAAGACCAGGTCCATAGTTCCACCCCTTGCGGCCTCATTGTACTGCTGCTGGAAGATTGACAGCCGCTCCGCCAGGGCATCCAGCGACGGGATTGGCTCATAAACCTGTCAATCAATCACCTTTTTTATTGACAGAGTGTTTCGATTTCATTTTAAAAAAGACTTCCTATTGGCAGCAGGTGCTGCGATCCCTGAAACTGAATATTGTCTTATGGTTGTCTTCAGGGTGGGACGCCTTTTCAAGCTATGGAAATAACCCTTGAAAACTTTCTATCCTGATTGTTTTGAGATCATTTTGACAGAGTTTCATATTTGTCGGATCAAATCTCTGGGAAGACTTTATTGAAATAGCAAAATTTCCGTTGACCAACTTTAGGTCAGATTAAGTCATGGCTTCATTTTTGATGCTCTATAACATTCAGACTTCTTATCAAAAACTCCAACTTTTGATAAATCCAATCCTTAAGCTCTAAACATGTTGATCACCAGATTTGGAGTCGATCGGATTAAATCTCTGGAACGAGTTTGTTCAAATAAAACCTCTGGAAACGACAAAAAACACCAGAAAATTGCAAATTTAAATCACAATGTTTTGCCACGCCTTCTACAGAAACCCTCGTACATGTGAACGACTGATGGGTCTGCAAAGGTTCAGGACACGTAAACACCGTGAAGCCCCCAAAAACGGTGACAAAACAATAAAACAACAATATTTCAACAAGGTCTTGGCTGGGTTCACGCTCGGCTACAAATAAGAGAATTGAGCTGAAGACCTTCGGCGCTTCCAGGTCGACGTCTTTGGCTTCGTCTCCCGTCGCCTCCGGAGCTTCGCGCAGGAAGTCCACGAAAGAGGCGTCCCACTGAGCGGACTCAATCAGAGCCTTCCCATGATCCTCCACTGTGATCTGAGGGGGAAAGGAGGGAGTGATTAAAACCGAAGTAATCAGAGGGGAGACGTTGTGGGTGTGTCAGTAAAAACGGACCGCCTCCATGATGCTGCCGAACGTCTGCCTGTCGCCGCTGTCAACAAAGCGATCTGCGATCACGCGACCGCATTCATGATGGAATAGAGCAGCTAGGAGCGAGGAGGTCCGACACACGTCCGACTTCACCGTCAAGATGCCCTGAAACATCGAGACATAACAATTAAATAAATAACAATACGAAAAACAACACTGAGGCTCCCGCAGGGAGTGTGGTCTCCAACTGTAGCATCAACTGCAGCATTAGCATCACTGCTAGCTTCCAGCTGACAATGAGCATCAGAAACTATGTTAGCGTTAGCTGTTTTTAACTGGCTAGCATGTTAGCATTGTTTGTATAAAATCCAGGTGTTGTGTTTTACCTGCCAGATGCGGCTGAGATCCCTCAGGTTGAAGATGTAGTGGAACTTAGCCGGTGACGGTAACATCTAAGGGGACGCAGCAGAGACTCTGTTGATCGCACTAACTATCATTTATGACCTGAAACAACGTTTCTACGGGGGCCTCTGAGGGTCAAATCCAGCGGGGGGAGAATCCCCCCACGACTCAAATATAAAACCATGAGTATAAAAATTTGAAATTAGGAAATCATCAAAGCAAAAACCAGCCAAAGGTTGAAAAAAACAAATGATTTTGATTATGTTTCTGATTAAAAGCATTTCTATCTGATCATTTTGTCTCCAAATACTAAAAATACATGTTTTAACCTTTGACCCCAGTTGGCTCCATACTTCTCAGAGCTATGACACAGAAAAGAAAAGTCTTTTATTTTCTCTGTTTTTAATCACAAAGCAGCACGGAGGAAGTTCCTAGTAATAAATAAAGAATAAACAGAAACAGATTCCTTTAGGACGCCGTCGAAGAAGAGTAGAAATGTTTTACCTTTGTCTTCACGGCCTGCCAAACCCGCCGGCTGCTTGGCACAAGGGCGGCGGCGAGCTCGCACACGGCGGCGGGGAATCCTCTCTCGGGACAGAAGTAGCCCTGAGCGACGGTGCTGAAGATCTTATCGATGGAGGAGTTGGAGGGAAGTGTGACGTTAAAGATGGAGAACTGCCTCTTCAGACGCTGAGGGATGTCGTTCCGACCACCGCCTGGGTGGATCATGGCCGCCACCAGCTGTCAAAGGTCGTAAGAAGGCTCTTTACTGGCACAGAGGGTTTTATAGACGATCAAACAAGAAGCAGGTCTCGGAGTCTAAGATTCCATCAATAAAAACAGCTTATTGACCAACCAGGAAAGACAGGAAAGCAGCTTAACATCAGGAAACTAGATTCAAATCAGGAAAGCAGTTTGAAATCAGGAAGTCTAAAATCCGGAAACTAATTTAATATTAGTAAACTGTTTTGAAATCAGGAAACTAGTCTAAAATCAGGAAATTACTTTAAAACCAGGAAACTAGTTTAAAACCAGGAAACTAGTCTAAAATAAGGAAACCAGTTTAAAATCAGGAAACTAGTTTAAAATCAGGAAACTAGTCTAAAATCAGGAAATTACTTTAAAACCAGGAAACTAGTTTAAAACCAGGAAAGTAGTTTAAAATCAGGAAAGTGATGAAGCAGACATGATCTTGAACAAACAGTCGTTACCACCTGCTACCATGTGACCCACATTCGACCCTTCAGGTCACACGACGACACATGAGTCAGACCTGGACCCTGATGGGAACCGCTGATCAGCTGATCAGCTGATCAGCAGATCTTTGGGTGACGTTGAGGCTGTTATTCTGGGCCAGAGGGAATCACCGAAAACCGATTCTAGAGAAGATCCGTTTCGTTACCTGGACGTCCACCACGGTGATGAACTCTCCTGGCCGATCCAAACTGTAGAACCCTCCCTGCTCCATCAGCTGCCGCACGAGCTCATTGGTTATCTGAGGGAGAAGGGGCGTGGTTAAAGATTTGTTAAACCTCAGATAGACAACAAACCAGAGGAGCGAGATCATAATGAGCCTGGAGCCTACCTGGTCTCCCCATTCGTTGATAACGGGCATGTTGATGTCGTCGATGAAGACGGTCAGCCTGCGGCCTGCCGGCGGCCCGTAGGTGGCGCCCATCCGCTTATCGATGTAGCTCTCGATGCTCCTCTGGAACATTCCAGGCAGCGTCGCCGACGAGAAGTTCAGCGTCTTACTGAGGTGGAGCTCCGGGTCCAGCTTACTGGTGTAGCCCTGGCAGAGGGGGGGCCACAGAGAAACATGTAGCTTTAGCATTAGCTCGCTGATGACTGGATGCAGGCTGTGAGTGTTGGGTCGCCGGTGGGTGAAGAACGGAGACCAATCTAGAATCAACTCAGTTATTTTAGAGAACAAACTACAAATTGAGATTTAGGCTCATATGGGTGTGAATGAAGGCTGTTAGCCACATGCTGAACCAGCTTACTTCATTCAACAGTGACCATAGAAAACCAGAGATGTCTGTTTGGGGGTAAGAAGTAATAATCTACTATTGAACTCGACACAAACGAGGCAGCCGTCTCACTTTAATCATGACGGTCTTGGCGGTGCCCTGCTCTCCGATCAGCAGCACGGCCTTCTTCTGCTTCACGATGGTCTGCATCAGGAAGTCCGTCCTCACGTTGTCCACGTTGTGGACCAGGATGGACGAGTAGTCTGGGATGTGGTCTTTGGGGTAGACATACTCTGGGACCTGCACGGGGACAGGGTTTTGTCAAAGTATCAAGGAAAGCGTCAGAACTGTCCAAAAGCACCACATAGATGAGATAGATGGGTGTGGTCCTTAAAGAAGCTCTTCACAATAAAGTCTGAGGAGAACCTCTGGACATGGAGTAGAAATGTGGTTGTTAAGGGTCAGGAGGTACAGAGCTTGGATCTGTTCTTAAAGGTTTCTACAAAACATGGAGACTGGTCCGTATCTACTGACCTTGTTGGACCAGTGCTCCCACTGTCCCTCCTCGTTAACGGTAAACTCAAAGATGGTCTGGTCCTCCTGGGTCCGAGGCAGGTCCAGAGAGGAGCCGTGACCCTTCACACAGAAGCAGTTTATGTTGATGGCCGCCAGTACGTGAAAACAGGAGCAGCAAAAACCTCCAGCTGGTGGCGCTACAGCAAAGCCCATAGGTCCTCAGAGAACCTCCTGCATGGACGCTGAAATGGACGGATCACACCTACCTTCAGAAAGGTCTCCATCTTGGCGCGGTCTTCCAGCTCCAGCAATGCTCCCAGAGACCACATGACCGCAAACAGGAAGAGCCGAGCCACATCAACATGACCGCCCACCTTCTCCTCAGCAGCTGGCAGCAAACCCTGCACAAACACGACCCATGACCCCAAACACATCAGAACCGCTGACTCAGCAAAAAACTCTGACCTCATCTTCGGACTCGTTGTCAAGAAAACGTCACGCTTTGTTCCACTGGAAACTTTCCAATTAAGTCAGAAATCAGGAAACTGTCAAAAATCAGGAAACTGTCAAAATTCGGGAAACTGTCAAAAATCAGGAAACTGTCAAAAATCAGGAAACAGTCAAAAATCAGGAAACTGTCAAAAATCAGGAAACTGTCAGAAATCAGGAAGTTGTCAGAAATCAGGAAGTTGTCAGAAATCAGGAAGTTGTCATGAATGTTTGACCTGAATTTGGTCGTGAATCGTAGAATAAGAATAAAGGATTTCACACAAATAGAAGAGAATCAGTCTTGTGTCGACGGCGTCTCTCCCATCATGCAACTGGAACTCCTGCAGCTCGTCATGGCGACTGCTTTTTTCTTTTGGGCGTCGGTTTGAGTCGCGCGAGTCCGTCACGGATAAACCTGACTCATGGAGTCAGCGCCGTAGCGGCGAGCCAATCAGCTAACTAGCTGCTGCCGCTGGTTAATAAAGCGGTGTGAGCTGACAGAGCAGAGCGCGGTCCTGGTCCTACCTGCAGGAGGGCGATGGTCTGGCTGATGTACATACACTCCAGAACTTCCATCTTAGGAGACACAGCGGTGGAGATGAAGTCCAGCAGGTCCTGCAGGAAGAGCAGAGATGTGCTTTTATTCTGAAGGGTACTGCCAGAGAGGATGATGATGGTTCGCCGACTGGAAACACGACCGACGCTAAAGTCTGGAACTGAATCATTTATGAGCCGGCTCACAACCTTTGACCTCCAGGTCTGGACTTTCTGGCTGAGACAAAGTCGGGCCCCGTTTGGACCGACATTCTCTATGTTCTGTTTTTTCCTTTTGTAAATTCTGTTTTATTTTCAGCACTTATTTTTCCTTTGTTGTTCTTTTTTTCCTTTAAACATTTTTACGTTCCTCGTTTGATTCCTTTCATTTGAAGACGTGGAACCATCTTTCTTTCATCTTTTGCTTTTATTTTGTGTTTTTTTCTCTTCATTTCCCTTCAGTTTTGCTCCCAGTGTGTTTTAACTGTTTGGACTTTTACTCTTTTCCCGACCTTCCTGGATTTGATCTCTCTTCTCCGTGGTCTTCCTCTCACCTCTTCTTTTGAAATCTACCTTCTTCATCCGGCAGGTTTGGCCCTTGTTTTGTTTTTTTTCAACATTTATTTTGAAGTCCTGACCTGGTAGCAGCAGGTGAAGCAGCATTTGAGGGCGTCGGCCTGCTGCCCAGGTAGCGTCTGTAGCCACGCCTCCAGGATGGGGGTCCAGCTGAGCACCGAGGAGCTCATGAAGACCATCCCGTTCCTTGAGACGGTGGCCGGGGAGGCGTTGTCGATGTTGTGGGGCTCGAACACGATCTGGAGGCGGGACAAAGCTTCACTTTAGACCTTCCACGGTATGTAGGTCACATGACCGAAGCTGCCACACCTGGACTGGAGGTGGGGTTGTGACGTCACCTTGCAGCAGGGAGCCATGGGGATTCGGTCTCCATTGGCCAGCGTCAGAGTTTTGTTGTCGTCCAGAACTGAGTTCAGGTTCTCGATCCAGATGGCGTCGACCGGACCGTCCAGAACGATCCAGATGTACTCCCCCTAAAAGACAAAGATTAAAAACGTCTCTGTCTGAATGTCCAACAGCGTCTCTGCAGTCCGCCATGTTTACGTATGAGGACCAGAGGGGAAGCTTCATCAATCATTTAAAATCTCTGATGTTCATCAGAGGCTGTGATAGGGTCCGCCGCAGGGATCTATCCTCGGACCCTTACTCTTTGATGTCATTACCTTTAATCTATTCATCCGCATAAACAGGATGTACCTGAACCCAAAACTAATTATGTGTGCAGCTCATGGCCAGATGAACCAACGGCAGGTAGTAGCATCTGGTAGCAGTTAGAAGCTATTAACAGTTAGCAGCTAGAAGCAGATAGAAGCTAGTTAAAGTTTTGAGCTAGAACAGCTGGTATAGGTTAGAAGCTAGTAAAAGTTAGCAGTCAGAAGCTAGTAATGCTAGTAATCAGTTAGATGCAATTGGAAGCTAGTTGCAGTTAGAGGCTAGTAATGTTTGGCGGCTAGTAGCAGTTAGCAGCTGGACGTGAAAATGACGGTTAGAATCTTAAAAAAAACATCTAATTGCAGCTAAAGCGAAACGTTCCCTCCGCTGCTCCTGATTGGTTAACACATTTGTTCATTCATTCATTCATCTGTCCATCAACCTTCTTGGCCTTCAGCGTCTTCCTCCACAGAGTGGAGAAGACTCCGTCCGTCCAGTCGTTGGTGGTGACGTCCAGCGTACCGAACATCTGCGAGGCCGTGACGGCTTTGGGATTCATCCTCATTTCACGGTGGGGGGAGCCGCACTCCGACATGGCCTTCATCAGCGTGTGGATGCAGGCAGTCTTCCCGGCGCCACTGGGTCCCAACGCCATCATACCTGCACCGGTAGGAGGGAGGAAGACTACATTCAACAGGAAACCTTGACTTCTTCTGAATACGTCCCGTCCACTGACAGGTGACCAGATCATCCATGTTATTCTCCCCCCCGTTGATGGTTGTAATGTTATGGCTGACATAGCCAACATTTGGCTCGTAACCACGGTAACAGAGTTCCTAAATAGCAGAAGGCGTCCAACAATAAACACGCAGCTATTTTACAGCCCATCATTTTCACCCTTGAAGGCCCCCGAGGATTCTGGGATAGTAAGGGATGAGCTGCAATCTGGACCTTCGCCACTAGGTGCCACTCAACTGTACAGACCTCACCTTTACATGAAATATTTATCCTACAAAGACAAAAATGATGGGGATTTCTCTCAGCAGTAGTTCCGCCTCCGCAGCAGCAGGTGGCGCCGTCAGACCATTCAGAGAAACCAGTTTTGTTCTGACCTCTCTAGCCATGCGTACCGTGTCGGACCCTCTGCGTCTCGTAGAGCTGGACCAGCTTGAGGATCCAGGGTGGGTGAGGGATCAGACCGGCCTGCTGAGCCTGACGACAGATGGAGGACTCCAGGTCTGGGTATCCAGCTTTATCCAAAACTGCAGAGGAAGAGGAGATTCAAAATCATAAGAAAAGACTAAATGTGGGAACAATCCTGCCGCTGATGAAGAAGCGAGAGACGCACCGATTTCGGGGAACAGATCGTTGATCAGACTCATGAACAGAGGCTCATCTTCATCCACCTGTACGGAGACAGAGTTAGAGACTCCGCCCCTTAAGGAAAGGCCCGTCCCCTTATAAACAAGGTTAGCATCATCCACAGGCTAATGTCAATGTTAGCCTCTTCAACAGGCTAACAACCGTTAGCATTCTAACTACAAAGACAAGACAGCCGACAGACCAGCTTGGAGAGGTTCATGTCTCTCAGGACCCTCATCACCACCATCCTCTCTGGTTCTGACGGGTTGGACCTCTTCACAGCTCCCAGAGTCCTCAGAACAGACAAGATGTTCCTCAGACCAAAATCATAGTGGACCTGGAGGATAAAAGCAGAACCAGCATCAGGACATCAGAGGTAGAAGAACCTTACCACGGTGAAATGCTTTTATCATCCAACCTGTTTGGACAGCTGCTCCTCACACAGCTTGTAGAGCGTGTAGAACTTCCTGCTGAGGACCTGATTGTCACGGAAACCAGCACTTGCCAGTTTGACCCGCATGATGATGGCTCGGTCCGGGACCATCATGGCCACCGTGCGAAACTGGATCTTCAGGTTCTCAGGCAGCTCCTGACGGCCAGCGTAGCCGGGGTTCTGATTTGAAAGTGGATCCGACCGTGTTAGCGTTACATACACACTGATGTGCTAGCATCAGCGTTAGCCTCTCGTTGAGGTTAAATTCATGCCAGCTTATCCGAAAAAATGTACACAGATGTTAGCGTAGTCAACAGGTGAGCATTGACGTTAGCTTCTTCAATCAGTTAACATCGATGGTAGCCTCTCCATCAGGCTAACATAAATATTAGCTTATGTAACAGCTATCAGACAGCCAAAACATCTAATATGCTAAAATAATGTTAGCTTCAGCAGGCTAACATCAAGGTTTTTTTTAACAGGTTAGCTGATTATAGTACTTTCTCTTATGTTGATACCAATACTGACGCCAGCCTGTAAGAGTGACTAGCAAGAAGCTAATACTGATGTTAGCCTGTTAGAGACCTTGACATTGTTGTTGGCCTGTTAGGGAAGCGTGCCAGGTATTTTGGTCAGTTTGGAACAGGTTCTGTTTTTTTATCTAGACGGTGCAGTGATGATGTCATCATTAATGGAGTGATGTCATCATTGTTGCACTGTTGATGTCGGAGCTCCGTTACCATGGTGAGGAAGATCCCAAATTCATGGTCCATGTCAACCACGTCTCCGTCTGTGAAGACAAACTGCTTCTTCTGGTTCTTCTTGCACTGGAGGACGATATAGATCTGCTGGGCCGCCACTGACAGAACCGGCAGCTCGATCCGGTTAAACTCATCGAAACAGCCCCAGGCTCCGGATTGGGCAAGACCTGCAGTGACACAAAAATAATCTGATGTAGATCCGGACCAGAACTGCAGAGATACAATAAGAAACTGAAGGTTCTTTTCAGATCGGACCATTATAGTACCGACACATACCTTTGTAGATCCGGCCCAGTCCTCTGTAGTCCATCTGGTCTGAGCAGTTGAAGACCACTACATACTTCCCCAGACAGCGGCCCATGTCTTTGGTGGTCTCAGTCTTACCTGCAAACACACAATGGGTCAGAGTAGCAGTCAGGTCCGAACACATCGGAACCATGCAGGGTGATGCGTTACCTGTTCCTGCAGGACCGGCCGGAGCTCCGCCCATACTCATCCCAAGGGCCTGGGACAGGGTGATGTAACACCTGGAGAAGATTCCAAGGATTAGAAGATTCTTCTCTGACCATCAGCGCTTCCGGTTCTGGACGGTCACGGACCACCCCCACCTTTATTCCACCATTACTCAATTTTTGTTCCATTTTTTCCCAACCTTCCTTACATTTTTATTCCACCTTTATTCCACCTTTATCCAATTTTTATTCCACCTCGTTCCATCCTGTTGCTCTTTCTTAACCCTTAAATATCCTCAACAAGAAAATCTGAATTTACCACCCAATGACAAACAGTTTGGTCAATCAGGATTTCCGACATTTACGTAATATGATGAAATAACCTTAAATGTAACAAAACGCCACGAGGATTTATCAGCAACTTTATCTTTGATGGAATGTTTTGATTAGATTAGCTCACCCTTACTACCCTTTATTATAAAATTACAACTGGACCGTGATGAGGAATCTACCAGAGCTGTAGGAAGGATCCTTCCTCCGATCCTCTCGTTACCCAGCATTCACTGGGCCGTCACGTTTCAGGTGCGTACCTGTCGGTCAGCGGGGTGATGACCAGCCGGTCTGTGCAGCCCAGGTACTCGTTACAGTAGCTGAATTCCACGTCTGTGATCCGGATCACGCACTTGTCCGATTCCTCCAAGAAGTAAAACCTGGACTGTTTTTGCCACTCAAAGTCCGACGCGGATCGGATGTTCAGACGCACCTGTTGGAGAGAAACAAGGCGTGGATCCATTTAAAAAACTTCTACCCACTTCTCAGTTAGAGTTAACCATCAGCCCAACCCAGAAGCCTAACCTCCAACCAACAAAAAGTACAGGTCAAAGGTCAGGTTCCATTTTCTGAACTTTAACCCCGTCCTACCAGCTCGTCGAAGATGTCCCTCTGGTGGACGTGGATGGTGATGAGCGTCTCGTACTTGGTCCTCTCGTTTCTGCTCAGCTCCTTGGTCGTCATGTCGATCAACTCGTTGAGAAGGTCAAGAAACTTCTGATTGGTCGCCTGCATGATCTGTCCGCCAATCAGAGGGCTGACAGTGAGCGCAACCATGACAGACTAGTTTCCTCTCTGTTGCTTACTTTCAAAATAAAAGCACCTTCTTGTCAGACTTGCTGAGGACGAGCGCGTCTTCTGCATCCTTGGTCCAGATCATTTGGATCCCCAGCAGGCCGACCTGAGCTGGAAAGGCAGACTGGAACCCCAGTAGCTTCAGAGCCGGGTCAGCGATGGCCATGTGGGCCTGACGGATGATGGAGTGGAGGGTCTGCCTCACCCCCGCCAGGAGCTGCCCCAACCACACCTCCACGTTCCCCTGAGAGAAGAACCAAGTACGTCCATCTTCAGCTTCTGTGATAGATATCTGGTGTCTGCTGTAGAATAATAAATAAAGGTCTCCGCAAACAAATACTGAACTTCTATTACACCGTCCTCGCCGCGGGTCGGACAGTTCTGACTCTTCCTCTGCTCGCTGCCCTGAGCGAAGGAGTTCAACCATCTTCTTACCAACCCCGACAAGTTCTCCATGTCAGGGTTGATCCTGGTCTCCGATCCGGTCCTGTTTGTTCTGGTCAACGATTTCATTCGGACAGGCGGTGACACTTAGATGACAAACGTCACGCTTGTGTACCACAACCGAGATTTCAGGAGCAGCTAGCAGCGGCTAACAGCCGAGCTAAAGGAGACCAATGCGTCTTCAAGTTGGAGCGATACACGGGGGTCCAGGACCAGGTCCTCTTTAGCCCCAGAGAAGAGGGCCACCATCTAACCGGGCCTGTAAATGGTTGTTGTGAACATTTTGAACCCGCCTGTAAGAAATCACACCGTATGCAGACGACCCTCAATTACTGTTTATTGTTGTTGACACAATAAAAACAAGTTGAGGTTAAAGGAAGGCGATAAGAACCCACGACGTGATCGTACCGATCTCATCCCGGGTTAAAGGTCAAGGAAAAACTATGAGGGGCCACACAAATGTTCAGACCTTTACATGAATACTGAAGCCTAGAGGGTCCGGAGGAGGGGGGGCAAACGCTAGGGAGGTTCTGGAGTCATTCCAGACACATAAAAGTCTCGTAGTAAAGGTATTGATCCGGCTGGAGGAGTTCAGGCGGATTTCCCGAGACGCAAACTCGTTTTTTCAGCGAATAAAAACCGCATCAATAGACGCAGAAGCCCCCAGATGCTGAGTCAGAGAAACTGTTAAACACCCCCCTGAGGACGGGTACCTGGGCCAGAACCGGCTGGATCAGCGCCACAGTCTCCGCCTCCTGCGACTGGAAGCTGACGATCTGGTCGTATATCTTCTCGCTGAAAACGACGCTGTTCACGTTGTCAAACAGACTGAGGAGGTGAGCCTGAGACAGAGATTGACTCATTCATTTAAAGATTGACTCAATCATTTAAAGATTCACTCATTCATTTAAAGATTGACTCAATCATTTAAAGATTGACTCATTCATTTAAAGATTGACTCATTCATTTAAAGATTGACTCATTCATTTAAAGATTGACTCAATCATTTAAAGATTCACTCATTCATTTAAAGATTGACTCAATCATTTAAAGATTGACTCATTCATTTAAAGATTGACTCAATCATTTAAAGATTGACTCATTCATTTAAAGATTGACTCATTCATTTAAAGATTGACTCATTCATTTAAAGATTGACTCAATCATTTAAAGATTGACTCATTCATTTAAAGATTGACTCAATCATTTAAAGATTGACTCAATCAATTAAAGATTCAGACATTCATTCATTCATTTAAAGACTGACTCAATCATTCATAAAAGAAAGAGATAATCAGAGTGCAGGAGTTTCAGGCTGGTTCAATCAACTCCCCATTTGTTTGTCTGTCGTCCTTCCGTCTGTCCTTCCGTCTGTCCTTCCGTCTGTCCCTCCGTCTGTCCTTCCGTCTGTCCTTCCGTCTGTCCTGTCGTCTGTCCTTTCGTCTGTCCTGTCATCTGTCCTTCCGTCTGTCCTTCCGTCTGTCCTTCCGTCTGTCCTTCCGTCTGTCCTGTCATCTGTCCTGTCATCTGTCCTGTCGTCTGTCCTGTCGTCTGTCCTTCCGTCTGTCCTTCCATCTGTCCTTTCATCCGTCCTTCCGTCCGTCCCTCCGTCCGTCCTTCCGTCTGTCCTTTCATCCGTCCTTTCATCCGTCCTTCCGTCTGTCCTTCCGTCTGTCCTTCCGTCTGTCCTTCCGTCTGTCCTTCCGTCTGTCCCTCCGTCTGTCCTTCCGTCTGTCCTTCCGTCTGTCCTTCCGTCTGTCCCTCAGTCTGTCCTTCCGTCTGTCCTTCCGTCTGTACTTCCGTCTGTCCTTCCGTCTGTCCCGTCGTCTGTCCTTCCGTCTGTCCTTCAATCTGTCCTTCCGTCTGTCCTTCCGTCTGTCCTTCCGGCTGTCCTTCCGTCGGTCCTGTCGTCTGTCCTGCCGTCTGTCCTTCCGTCTGTCCCTCCGTCTGTCCTTCCGTCTGTCCTGTCGAGGTCCTTCAGAGCAGCAGAAACAGAAACTGAAGCGGTCACTCGGTCTACGTTCTCCTACCACCTGTTACCTGGATGGTGTGCGAGTCCGACGCCTGGCCCAGGATCTCCAGCAGGGCTGGATCAGACACGAAGAAGAACCGCGGGAACACCAGGCGCTTCTTCTCCAGGTAACCAGAGAGAGACTTCTGGCAGAGCTCCAGCTGCTCCAGAAGGTGGGGCAGCAACTAAAGGAGGACCAACACAACTCAGTCTCACGTTTAACACGGCAGCAGCAGAGTGTTGCTCAGAGGCACACGGCAGCGACCTGGCTGAGCGTCTCGTCTCCCACGCAGCACTGCACCACGTTGGGAAGCTCATGTGCTCTCTGCATGATCCTCTGCCAAGACTTGTCGATGTTCTGGAAACGTTTGGCCTCCTGGAGGCGATAAAGGAGCAGTTCAAGAATGTAATGTTAATCTGACCTGGAGGCTAAGCATGCTAACACTTATCTGGAGGCTAATCATGCTAGCAAAAACCTGAAGGCTAACCACACAAACCTTGAACTGGATGCTAAGCAAGCTAACCCTAACCTGGAAGCTAGCCATGCTAACCCTAACCTGGATGCTAAACATGCTAATACTGATATGTGGACGCTTTGAATATTTTTGTCCCGGGATAAAAAAAGTTAAAAATAAAAAGTTAAAAAGTAAGAAAAACTAATTTAGACGTGAGATAACGTTACACATAAAACAAGATTGTCATGTGACCTGAGGCAGCTGCTTTGCGATGTCTCCGCCCACAAACACTGCCTCCAGGTAGATCCACAGGTTTTGAACCGACAACCACTTCTCGGTGATCTCAGAGGTGTTGGAGAGTTTCTGGACCCAAAGCTGGATAGAAGGCTTGAACGGGGCGTTGTACCTGCAGGAGGAGCAACCACAGACGTGAAGAGCTTTGTCTTCCACCGCGTCTCCTTCTCCTCGTCTCCTCACCTGTTGCTCAGCAGCGACGTCAGCACCATCAGACTGTCCTCCATCATGGAGATCTTCTCCGCTGCGTCGGCTCCCCTCAGCAGCAGTTCTCCTCGGGTCCTGAAGGAGGCGAAGCTGAGCGCGTGGCCATTCCACTCGGACTCCACCTCCTTCAGCCTGGCCTCGATGTCGCGCTCCTTCACGGCGCTGATGCAGATGTCCTGTTGTGAAGAGAGGCGGAGTTTTTGGATCGTCTCCATCACTTCCAGGTTCTTGCAGAATTGCGAGGGGAGTTTTTGAGTTTGTTCACGTAAGTCAGTAGACAGGTAGGTAAGTAGGTGGGTGGGTAAGTTGGTCAGTAGGTAAGAGGTAGGTCAGTAGACAGGTAGGTAAGTAGGTGGGTGGGTAAGTTGGTCAGTAGGTAAGAGGTAGGTCAGTAGACAGGTAGGTAAGTAGGTGGGTGGGTAAGTTGGTCAGTAGGTAGGTCAGTAGGTAAGAGGTAGGTCAGTAGACAGGTAGGTAAGTAGGTGGGTGGGTAAGTTGGTCAGTAGGTAGGTCAGTAGGTAAGAGGTAGGTCAGTAGACAGGTAGGTAAGTAGGTAGGTGGGTAAGTTGGTCAGTAGGCAGGTCAGTAGGTAAGAGGTAGGTCAGTAGACAGGTAGGTAAGTAGGTGGGTGGGTAAGTTGGTCAGTAGGTAGGTCAGTAGGTAAGAGGTAGGTCAGTAGACAGGTAGGTAAGTAGGTGGGTGGGTAAGTTGGTCAGTAGGTAGGTCAGTAGACAGGTAGGTAAGTAGGTAGGTGGGTATATGGGTAGACTACTAGGTAGGTCAGTAGACAGGTAGGTAAGTAGGTAGGTGGGTAAGTTGGTCAGTAGGCAGGTCAGTAGGTAAGAGGTAGGTCAGTAGACAGGTAAGTAAGTAGGTAGGCAGGTATATGGGTAGACTACTAGGTAGGTCAGTAGACAGGTAGTTAGCTAGGTTTATAGGTAGGGCCATACGCAGGTTGGAATGTTGGTAAGTAGGTATTTATTTGGGTAAGTAGGTGGAATCATCGGGGAATAAAATCTTAATATTCATAGCTATGCAGATGACGCTCAGCTCTATATTGGAGGCAGGAGTACTGCGGTGGCGTTCCTTCAGGTACTCATATATCTGCCAATGCTGAGTTTTATAAGAACACACTCGTACAAGAAGAGACAGAAGCAGATCAATGAGAACAAACTACACCCGAGTTAGTATGCTGAGACGGAGACATTCTACGGAGGAGAAAAACAATATCAACACCTCGATGTCTTCTTTGGATTCCAGCAGCGGAGCCTCCATGATGTTTCTGAGGGAAAAGTTCTCCGACTCCACCTGGAAGCTGTGACCCGTCAGCTCACTGAGACGGGTCCAGTGTCGGGGCAGCAAGGCCTGATGGAGGAGGAAGTTCACTAGATGGGGGTCTCTCTAGATCTACTCTTGCATCTCAGTACTTAGACTCAGACCTTGTTGGCCATCATGTAGAGCAGAGGGCAGGTCTCATTGAAGTCATCGATGGTTTTCTTCAGATCTCTGAAGGCCTGCCACTCCTTCAGGGCCTTCGGAAGCTTCCGGATCCTGAAAGCACAAAGGGAAAGATGTCGCTGTGAAACTGATTCGAGCAGCACCGGATACCAAAACCTCATAGTTTAACTTCATCCGGCAAACAACTAAGACTCCGGATTCATCGGGAACACTGACCAGATATTAGAGACATCCAGGCCCTATTTCCAGAGCCAGACCTTCATCAGACCTATGTCTAAGACACCAATCCCCACCCGCTGGTGTGTGGGTTCAGAGGGTGGAGAAGGTTGCTGAACCGACCAGGTAAACCTGACTAAGTAGTGAGGAAGAACATGGAAGGCATGGTCCCTATGGTCTTCAGCTCCTGGGCCCATGGGAGGCGGCTGCTACGTTCATTGTTGACTGCTAAGAACCCAATTTTTGACACCAGTTGTGGAGGAAGCCATCAAGCTGAGGTAGGAGGGCACTGGGTCTTGGTTAGCCTTGGGTTCTTCTGAAACATATGCTGGGAATGTCTGAAGATCCTTCAGGAGGAGCTGGGAAGTGTTGCTGAGTAGGGATGTCTAGAATACCCTGGTTTGTCTGCTGCCACCCCAAACCCGGATAAGTCAGTCAGTCAGTCAGTCCCAGCTGTACCTGTTCTGGAAGTCCTGCAGCTCCGCGTTGATCTTCTGGATGTTGAGGTCGGCCCACAGGATGTCGTAGTAGCCGCTGACGCTGTCGATGACGGAGTTGTACAGAGTGTAGAGTTTGGACAGGAGCGACAGTTCCCTCCTGATCCTCTGCAGCTCCGGATACTCTGCAAGGACCAGACAGAAGGTTAGGAACCAGGAGCAGGAAAAGAACCGTCAATGAGTCCATCATACCGTTAACAGGAAGTCCAAACAGCTCCTCTCCTCCGGAGTAGGTGGTGTATTTCCTCCACAGCCCATCAAACTCAGCCTGAAAGTTTTGCAGACGCTCACTAGCCTCAGCGGGATCCACGCCCTCCGCCCCTGGACCCCTGCAGACACAATTGGGTTTGACCCATCTGCTGCTTGTCGGACAACATCAGAACCGATTCTTCAACTCCTACCTGTGGTCGTACTCGGTGTAGAAGCCCTGAACTTGGCTGTGGAAGCTCTGCACTGCAGACAGCAGGTCTGCCTTCATGCTGGGCTGGATCTTCACCAGGGTATTCTGGTTCTGCACAACCTGGAACCACAACAGATTCTAAGCTGTTCCAGCTGTTCCAGCTCCTTTTAGCTCCACTTGGATTCTGATTAGCTTCTAAAATAGCTAGAGGTATTCCCTTGAGGTGACCCAGCCCAGAGGACTTTCCCTTCACCTAAGAACTAGACCCCAAGACCTTCAACTCCTCGGCTTGAAGCTGCAGATTGGTGTCGTCCAACAGAGAACCACTGTCTCAGATTTTTCGACATTAGCAAACCCGTAAATCTCACGGACCAATGAAGCCAACAGAACCACATCGAACCCCAGAGATTACAATTCTAAGCTCCCTGAACCGGACCCTTTGCTCCCCTCGACTGATCCCGTCTATGAATATCAAGAATAGAATCTGAGACAAGGGACAACCTCGGCGGAGTCCAACAAGGAATCGGCCCCGATTCTCCAAAACCGAGGTCCGATGGCGGGTGGCAGTAGAGCGAGAAAGGCGTGTTTGCTGTGGCACAGCGAAAAAGAAGCGGTTGAGAGGAGAGTGGCTGAGTTTTCTTCTCTTTGCTAGTATTCTCTAAAAACCTCAGTAATGGTGAGAACTTCTTCAAAGTTCTTCAAAGATCCTAGAAGGAGAAATCTTCACTGGGAGCCTTTGAAGACATTCAATCAGAGACTTTATACTTTTGTAAACACCTTCAAAGTTGTTTAGACAGAAACAGAAGCGGTCTCTTGTCCCAGGCAGCGAGGGTCTTGCCCTGAAAAGCCCCCAATCCGCTGCGTTGCACCAACAACTCCCCTGATTGAACTCCTCGGGTTAAAGGTCACTCGATAATCCTTGTGTCATACGATTCTGCTGGATCAGACACCGGTCTGGACTTAATGGGACCAACGCCCGAGAAAAAACTATGACCCCAACACTTTTGGAAATTAAGATCCCCCTAGTGGTGGAAATATAAAGCTGACCTTTCCTCAAATCGATGCAGTTCTTCCTCACACTGAGGTCTGTGTGGGTTAGAATCTGAAAATCATCCTGAAGTTAGTTTTTCAGATATCAGGTTTTTTTTTATCACCGCTCTTTCAGAAAAAGAATCAAATAAAATAATTACAACTTTAATTCATTCGAGTTAAACATATAAATATTTGTCCGTCTCTCCGTCTCACCAGAGCGCCGAGGTTCTTCCAGGCGTACGTCAGGCCGTCCACGCGCTCGGCGTTCCCGTCGTTAAACTGGAGTCGGTGTTTGTTGAGCAGAGCGAAGGATTCCTCCACCGGACCGATGGTGGCGTCAATCCAAAGCTCCGCCTCCCGAACCTCAACCAGAAGGAGGTGAAGGAGTGAAAGAAAAAAAATAATCACACAAATAATAAACATGTAAACAAACTAAATGAGTCTTATAGTATTTCATATACATTTATACAACTTGTATATATGTATGTATTTACGCGTATATATAAAAAACACATGTTTATTAATAGATAGTAATTAACATAAATATACATTTAATATGTGCTGTGTGTATAATAACTTTTTTATTATTTGAACAAATATCTTATATTATATTAAAAATTAAAAGAATAATAAATATGAGAATACTATTGAAATATATGTAAATATATATTTGTTGTCATACATTACCTTTATAAACAAATACAAATTTGACATATTACATAGTGAATTTGGTGAAATGTTGAAATCTTTGTTGAGAGCAGATATAGAAGTGTATTTATATTTGAGATATGAAGATAATTCAATACATAAATAAAAATAAGAGATGAGGGAACTTGACTTAAATAAAGTAGTTCTGTATGCAGAATGAAAACGGACCTCTCGAAGCGCCGCCATGGCTCCTCGGACATCATCCAGGTCTGTGATTGGACGCTGCAGCCGCTTCGTCAGGCCCTCCGCCAATGAGAAGACTGCCTCCATGTCGGCGGAGGCTCGGCGGTTGAGGGCGGAGCCAAAGGCTCGTTTCCAGAGACGACACTCCAGAGTCAGCGCCAGCTTCAGCTGCTCGGTGTCAAACACCACAGAACCCACCGTAAAAACTGCAGGCAACTCCGAGATCTGGACCTCCAACGTCTTTAGAAACAGCAAGGAATCATGGGTAAGAAGGTCAAGGTGGGGTCATGTGATACTGATGATGATCATGTGATCAACAGGAAGTGGACTCACAGAGTAGTAGCTGATCTGAGAGCTGAACTCTGACAGCGACGGGTCGGATTGTAGGAAGATCTGGACCTGATCCTCTGGGTCCTGAACCAGACCCAGACCACAGAGGAGGCGAGGAGGGAAGACAAGGAAAGGAGATGAGGACAAATGCACACACACACACACACACACACATCTCTAAACACACACACACACACACACATACACACACATCTCTAAACACACACACACACACACACACATACACACACATCTCTAAACACACACACACACACGCACGCACACACACACACACACACACGCATACACACACACACACACACACACACGCATACACACACACACACACACACACGCATACACACACACACATCTCTAAACACACACACACACACACACACACACATTCACACACACACACACACACACACACACACACACACACACACACACACACACACACACACACATTCACACACACACACACACACACATCTCTAAACACACACACACACACACACACACCTGGATCCAGAGAGCAGAGAAGTGTGTGAGTGAGTTCAGAGTTTCATCAGCCTGAGATCTGAGAGACGACACGACGGAGCTCAGCTGCATCACCAACCTGCAATGACATCATCATCAGTGACATCATCACCAACATCAGTGACATCATCACATTCATCATTGACATCCCTATTATGGGATATTCTCCCTGGGCTGCACTTTTACATCTACCTTCATTGATCCGGGCCAGAACTACAGGTGCGAAACCTCCTGAGAACCAAGATCCAACTCAAACCGCACCACAGACACTGATGGTCTGGGTCCGGGTCAAACTGAAAGCTGGTTCAGGTCCTTTAAAGCTCAGAAGTCCTGTTTTTGGTTGGTTGGGACTATCCGACCAGTCACAGGAAGTTCCAGCTGGCTGCCATCGATGATGTAACTTCCTGTAATCAGCCTTTTGGCAAATTATAAAAATAAAAAAACGGACCTGGAGACCACCTCTATGTTTTTTTCTGAGACTAAGGCCCGGCTGTTTGATCTGGACCTTTGTTCTGGGAGGATAGTAATGGGGAGTATTTCGGGTCGGATCAAACGAGGACGTGTGAGACAAAAGACTTCTGTTTGGTTCTGATCCGTATCCTGACTTCACTGACTTGTTGACGTCTTTGTGTTCGGCCAGCTGTCGGCCCAGAGGCCTCAGAACCGGAGGCTTCACCGGTACGTCATCTCCTGCATCCCGGACCGCCGCCTGCTCTACCTGGTTCAGGTGGAGAGAAGACCGGACTGTGATTGGCTGAAGGTGTAACACAGGCGTGGATGATTGACAGGTGAGTACCTGCTGCTGCTTGTACTGCAGGAGAGCGTAGGTCCACAGGGGGACGTCTTTAGTGGCCGACAAGACGGCGCCCACCATCTTGTTGACCGTACCCTGAAACAAACACGCTCAGATTGGACCGACTCATGTATGTGGACACATTTCAGAGTCAGACCAGGTTCCATCAGTGAGGAGGCGGAGCTTAGAGAATACCTGGATGTCATCCAGGCTGGGTCTGAGGATGATGTTGGGGATGGCGAGCTGGATGGAGGCTCTGAGGAGAGGGGGAGGAGCCAAGTGGTTGCTGCTGCTGAAGGAGGAGAAGGAAGAGGAGGAGAAGGAAGAGGAGGAGGGCTGGTACTTGGAGACGTAGAGTCTCCTCCTCAGGGCCTCCAGTGAGGATTTGGTAGCTAGGAGGTTTGGAGAGAAGGACTTAGATGGAGTCAAAGGATGATGGGAAGGGGAGGAGACAAGGAAACTGACCTTTGACCAGGGCCTCCGTGTTTCGATGGCAGAGCTGACCAATCAGGTTGTAGAAACGACAAGGAAGACATGATTGACAGCGAGTCTTCTGCTTGGTGTCTGGATGGAGGCACTGGAAGGATCCCTGAGAGGAGAGGAGAGGAGAGGAGAGGAGAGGAGAGGAGATAAGAGGAGAGGAGATAAGAGGAGAGGAGAGGAGAGGAGATAAGAGGAGATAAGAGGAGAGGAGAGGAGATAAGAGGAGAGGAGAGGAGAGGAGATAAGAGGAGAGGAGAGGAGAGGAGAGGAGAGGAGATAAGAGGAGAGGAGAGGAGAGGAGATAAGAGGAGAGGAGAGGAGAGGAGAGGAGAGGAGATAAGAGGAGAGGAGAGGAGAGGAGAGGAGATAAGAGGAGATAAGAGGAGAGGAGAGGAGATAAGAGGAGAGGAGAGGAGATAAGAGGAGAGGAGAGGAGATAAGAGGAGAGGAGAGGAGAGGAGATAAGAGGAGAGGAGAGGAGAGGAGAGGAGAGGAGATAAGAGGAGATAAGAGGAGAGGAGAGGAGAGGAGAGGAGAGGAGATAAGAGGAGATAAGAGGAGATAAGAGGAGAGGAGAGGAGATAAGAGGAGAGGAGAGGAGAGGAGATAAGAGGAGAGGAGAGGAGAGGAGAGGAGAGGAGATAAGAGGAGAGGAGAGGAGAGGAGATAAGAGGAGAGGAGAGGAGAGGAGAGGAGATAAGAGGAGAGGAGAGGAGAGGAGAGGAGAGGAGATAAGAGGAGAGGAGAGGAGAGGAGATAAGAGGAGAGGAGAGGAGAGGAGAGGAGAGGAGATAAGAGGAGATAAGAGGAGAGGAGAGGAGATAAGAGGAGAGGAGAGGAGAGGAGATAAGAGGAGAGGAGAGGAGAGGAGAGGAGAGGAGATAAGAGGAGATAAGAGGAGATAAGAGGAGAGGAGAGGAGATAAGAGGAGAGGAGAGGAGAGGAGATAAGAGGAGAGGAGAGGAGAGGAGAGGAGAGGAGATAAGAGGAGAGGAGAGGAGAGGAGAGGAGATAAGAGGAGATAAGAAGGGAGGAGAAGGGGAAGGAAAGAGGATAATAAAATGAAGGACAGCAAACCTCCAGATGAACCGTCTCTGACGTCTTCATCTTCTTCTTCATCTCCTCCATCAGCTCAAACACACACCTCTCCATCTGCTGACTCTGCCTGCACACACACACACACACACACACACACACACACACACACACACACCCACACACACACACACACAGGATGAGGGTCTGTCCTGGAGCCGGTTCTGGTACCAGTTCTGGATCAGATCCTACCAGCTGAGGGTGGCGGCAGCCGTCTGGACGGCGGCGCCGGTCAGCAGCAGAACACGCTGTGGCGTCACGGGTTCGTCTTCAGGAAGGTCCAGCAGCGAGCAGGACGCCATGGCCTGAAGCAGGCGGCCGATACGACACTCCAGCAGGTCAGAGGTCACTTTAGACACCTGGTCCAGGTCTGTGAGGACGGCGTACGCGCCCGCGATGACTGGACAGAACCCAACGATCAACACAGATGGTTATTATTGACTCAGTTCTGGCGGGCTCAGTGGGTGAACACGCCGCTCTATTGGATCAGTGGAATTGAAAAAACCCAAAAGCAGCTGAGCGGTACTTAGTGAGGAGGTCTAGAGACAGATGGGTCCTCAGAGAACTCTTTACAGACCCCCCATCCTCTCTTCCAGAGGGGCCCCCTCCATCAGAGTCAAACTGGTCCACAGCTCATCGCCTCTCTTTCCTCCTCCCTCTGGGACCCAGTCGGTTCTAGACCACGCCACTAATCCCCGGTAACCCGGTTCTGCTGTTTATAGCTGCCTGATGGTGGCGAGGATTTATCTCACATGTGTCGGTGTCGAGAGTCGCCCAGGACAGCGCGGTGAGTCCGGGAGAGAGCGCCGCGTCCACCCGACCGATGAAGGGCTGCATCACAGCGACGAGGGCCGGCGGGATCCTAGACACCACCGATCTGTAGTCCTGGATCAGGTCCAGCAGTCTGGAGCAGACAGGAAGTCAAGACCAGGACTAGATCTACCACCACGTTGTTTTGAAAGCAATGATGTCAAAGGTCACGCTGTACGCCGATGATGCCGTGTCATACGTCACAGATCGTTTGGTCCGGCGACACCAGCACCGCCGGTTTAGTCAGTGTAAACAAAGGAGATGAGGAAACAAGGACATGTAGTAAGGTGAGATCAGGAGGAAACAAAAAGAAGAATAGAGGAGAGAGGACAAGGAAACAAGGACAGCAGACAAAAAGATATTGATATGAGCTTAGGAAACAGGAGAGGACACAAGGACACAAAGACACAAGGACAGGAGTTAACATTAAACAAAGAGATGCCTGGGTGAAAGCGTCTTCCTCCCTCTGTAGAACCGTCCTCCTCCTCCTCCTCCTCCTCCTCCTCCTCCTCCTCCTCATCCTCCTCATCCTCACCTCTTGCGCAGAGCTTTGAGCTGAACCTCTCTGGAGCTCATTTTCAGGACCACCTTCGGTACCCTCAGCCCCAGTTTGCTCATCCAGCGGACCTCCTGCATCACCTCCAGGACCACCGGGTCCAGGTTCACGAAAACCTCCTGAGGAAATACATAATTAGAGGCAGGAGGAATTTGATTGGTTGTCAGTCAGTGACTGAGGTCATGTGATCACTCTGATACGTAGCTATAATATATAATATTATAATGCATAAAGAGCCGTATGAATACTTCAACTAAATATAGATATGGAATAAAAGTGGACCGAGATTAGAGCCTTCAAAGTTCATAACATAAGGAGACAAGAACAGGACATAAGGAGACGAGAACAGGACATAAGGAGACAAGAACAGGACATACGGAGACAAGAACAGGACATAAGGAGACAAGAACAGGACATAAGGAGACGAGAACAGGACATAAGGAGAAAAGAACAGGACATAAGGAGAAAAGAACAGGACATAAGGAGACAAGAACAGGACATAAGGAGACAAGAACAGGACATAAGGAGACAAGAACAGGACATAAGGAGACAAGAACAGGACATAAGGAGAAAAGAACAGGACATAAGGAGACAAGAACAGGACATAAGGAGACAAGAACAGGACATAAGGAGAAAAGAACAGGACATAGGGAGACAAGAACAGGACATAAGGAGACAAGAACAGGACATAAGGAGAAAAGAACAGGACATAAGGAGACAAGAACAGGACATAAGGAGACAAGAACAGGACATAAGGAGACAAGAACAGGACATAAGGAAATAAGGACATAAGAACAAGCTCAGGTTATAACGTTGCACATTTACATGTATATGTTTATTAATATGCACTGTCCCTTTTTATAAATAAAGAAATAAGAAAGAAAAGGAAAGAGGAAAGGAGATGAGAGCAGAGGAGATAGTTCAAGGAAACAAGGATAGGAGACAATGAGACAACACTGGAAGCTAACATGCTAATACTGTATTTTCATAAATCCAGTCGGGGTCCTCATAATGGTCACATGACGCTCTAAAATCGTCCATCACCTTGCTATTCTCAGGTCTGACCAGCAGGGCGGCGTTCAGGCAGTGGGGGGCGCTCTCCGCCGCCTGACTCCACCCCTTCAGGTGCAGCACTTCATACTGCAGCAACAACACGGCCATGTTGTTGTAGCTGCAGACCACTTTGGTCATCTCCGGTCCCTGCAGGGACACATGGGGGCGGGGTCAGTGAGGTCATCACTAATACTGATCACCGATTGGGCAGAACTAGGCGCGGAACCTTCAGGAAGCTGAGCTTCTTCTTCAGGATCAACATGGGAGCTTCAATCTTCCTGAAGAGGTGACGACTCCACAGGACCCGACCCGATACCTGAGAGTGAGAAACGGTGTTGGTTGTTGTTCCACAGGGCGGGTCAGACAGACGGGGGGGGGTGTTGTTGTACCGGGGGCAGGTTGCGTCCGATGGGCGGTCTGTCTCTCTGTCTCTGGTACGTCCTCCTCAGCAGCTCCAGCTCTCGGCTGTAGCGCTGCAGCAGCAGCAGGTAGTACCGCTTCAGGTCCAGAGCGGCTGATGGACCGGACTCAAACAGGGCCAGCAGCTCCAGCATCTGTTCCGTCTAGAACACAGAGTCGCTCCGAGGGTCAGACAGTCTCTGGACAGATTGACATGATTGACAGGTAAGTTAGAGCTGGACTCGGGTCGGATTCAGGACTCACAGTGAGGGACTGCTGGAACCAGAAGTCCAGCAGAGACTGAAGGGACTGGAATAGATCCTGAATCTGGAGCCGGAAGTCCTGGTAGTCACTGTCAAACTGGATCACACAGCGGTCTCATTCCATTCTTAGATCAAGGACATTTTTGAAGCTGTAAGATCTTTTTACCTCCACTTTCCGGTGGTCCAGGATGTCGTAGGCTTTGGATCTGGTTACGGAGACGATGGTCTGGTAGCGAATGTAGATCTTCTCCACGCCCTCCACCTGGAACCCAGTCACCACATGAGGAACAAACTCTCATCAACATTTCCTTTTCTCATTTCATGGGGTTCTTTAAAGGTGCAGTCTGTACAGTTAGGGTTTGCCTAGAAGGGTCTCCAGAGGGGGCGGGGCCTCTGCCACGTTTGTACAGAGGCCCTGAGGGGACGGACCTAACTCCAGAGAATGATGAAGAACAAAACTCTTCACTTCTGAAGACCACAGAAGAAGAAGAAGAAGAAGCAGAAGAAGAAGCAGAAGAAGAAGCAGAAGACATTTCCCTCGCGGCTGAGGTGACCCGAGTCCAGAACCACACGGCCTCCCTGAGCAATGGTACGACGAAAGACCGCTTCCTGTCTCCTCGGCGGGACGGCGCAATCTGGATCTGAGCCCCTCAGACTCCTTCGCATGAGAAAGCTACTAAAGTTACACACTTCACCTTTAACTGATTCATCTAGGAGCAAAAATACACAAAAACAAAATCTGAAGTTAATCCAAATGAGAGAGAACCCGACAACAGGGGGGAAAGCTGAGGAAGAGAGTGCTGAAGATGAAGAGAGTGTCGAAGAGGAAGAGTGTGCTGAAGATGAAGAGAGTGTCGAAGAGGAAGAGAGTGCTGAAGAGGGAGAGAGTGCTGAAGATGAAGAGAGTGTCGAAGAGGGAGAGAGTGCTGAAGATGAAGAGAGTGTCGAAGAGGAAGAGTGTGCTGAACATGAAGAGAATGTCGAAGAGGAAGAGAGTGCTGAAGATGAAGAGAGTGCTGAAGAGGAAGAGAGTGCTGAAGAGGAAGAGAGTGCTGAAGAGGAAGAGAGTGCTGTGGAGGAAGAGTGTGCTGAAGATGAAGAGAGTGTCGAAGAGGAAGAGAGTGCTGAAGATGAAGAGAGTGTCGAAGAGGAAGAGAGTGCTGAAGATGAAGAGAGTGTCGAAGAGGAAGAGAGTGCCGAAGATGAAGAGAGTGTCGAAGAGGAAGAGAGTGCTGAAGATGAAGAGAGTGTCGAAGAGGAAGAGAGTGCTGAAGATGAAGAGAGTGTCGAAGAGGAAGAGAGTGCCGAAGATGAAGAGAGTGCTGAAGAGGAAGAGAGTGCTGTGGATGAAGAGAATGTCGAACAGGAAGAGTGTGCTGAAGATGAAGAGAGTGTCGAAGAGGAAGAGAGTGCTGAAGATGAAGAGAGTGTCGAAGAGGAAGAGTGTGCTGAAGATGAAGAGAGTGTCGAAGAGGAAGAGAGTGCTGAAGATGAAGAGAGTGTCGAAGAGGAAGAGTGTGCTGAAGATGAAGAGAGTGTCGAAGAGGAAGAGTGTGCTGAAGATGAAGAGAGTGTCGAAGAGGAAGAGAGTGCTGAAGATGAAGAGAGTGTCGAAGAGGAAGAGAGTGCTGTGGAGGAAGAGTGCTGAAGAGGAACAGAGTGCTGTGGATGAAGAGTGTGCTGAAGAGGAAGAGTGTGCTGTGGAGGAAGAGAGTTCTGTGGATGAAGAGTGCTGTGGATGAAGAGCGCTGAAGAGGAGGACGGATCTCCAGGCTTGAGGGAACCCTTGAAGAATCACCTTCATGTGTTGAAGAGCAGCCAGGCTCTCCAGAGAAGACGTCATGTCAGCAATCTTCTCCAGACGCCGGCAGAAGGCGTCAAACTTCCCAAAGATGTAGTTCTCACTGAGGAAGAGGGAGCAGAGGTTAAAGGTCGGACTGGGAAGGAGGGGGCGGTCGTTGCTCGCCGCTCACCTGAAGTCAAACTGTCTGGTTTGGGGGTTTTCTCTCAGGTGGTCTCGGACGCTCTGGAAGCTCCTCTGATACTCCACGTTCAGGTTCTGACAGTCAGAGATCCGTCGCAGCATCTCCGGCCTGAAACACACACAGCTTCACGTTGGGACCCGCCCGCTTTCCCGGCGCCTGCCGGCCCCGCCCACTTTACCTGCCGTGGTCCCAGATGCGGGCCACGCCCTGCGACAGGTAGCTCCTGCAGGTGGAGATCATCTGGTTGGTGACTTTCAGCAGCAGGGAGGTCATCCTCTCGGAGGTGTGGTAGTACTGGGACACGGTGTGGATCATCCTGATACTGGTCATCAGACTGGGAAGGTGCTCCAGCATACTGGTCTGATGGAGAGGGGGAGGAGTCTCAACGGGAGCTTTATCAGTGAAAACACCTCACATGGAGAGACGTCGCAGTTAGCCGTTCTTCTGGAGAACGTTAACCCTCCTGGGGCCCGCGCTCCTTTTCTACACACATCTGTAACGGAGCTCTGCTCCACAAGCGCCGGCGGCCTCTCCGCCAAAATCCTTGTCGACGCGTATCTTTGAGGCGGTGATGTCACCGCTGCGGATGTTTGCGGGAAGGATGGATTCTTAGGGACGCGTTGATGAGTCATAACCTTTTCTTTGACTCATCATGGCGGCGGGTTTTCAACGGGGTTGAACAAACTGCTTTGCGCCGCAAACAGACGTCTGCTATTATTAAGTTAGCTGGAGTCGGTTAATCCTTTGGGTTGAGTTTAAAGGAGTCGCATGTGGATATAAAGTTGTGACACAGTTCAGATGGTCCATAAATAAATACATGATAGAAAGTGATGAGACAGGAAGTACCGGAGTGCTGTTCCCCAGCGGTCCGAAGAACTTGTCCAGAGTGTAGAGGTACTTCACGTTGTCCTTAGCCTCGTTTGCCACGACAGTGATGTTCGCGTCCTGCATAAGGATGAGAGTCAGGAAGTTAGCATGACAATGCTAACATTTAACAACTTCAAATAAAGGCTAACTAATACTAAAAAGACAAGCGAGTTAACATAGCTTAAGTCGGCCAATGTCAGCATTCGTAGCTTCCTTTTGCTATTGTCAGAGTGCATAGCTAAGGTTTGCTAATGTCAGAATGCAAATCTAAGGTTTGCTAATGTCAGAATGCAAAGCTAAAGTTTGCTAATGTCAGAATGCATAGCTAAGGTTTGCTAGTGTCAGAATGCATAGCTAAGGTTTGCTAATGTCAGAATGCATAGCTAAGGTTTGCTAATGTCAGAATGCAAATCTAAGGTTTGCTAATGTCAGAATGCAAAGCTAAAGTTTGCTAATGTCAGAATGCATAGCTAAGGTTTGCTAGTGTCAGAATGCATAGCTAAGGTTTGCTAATGTCAGAATGCATAGCTAAGGTTTGCTAGTGTCAGAATGCATAGCTAAGGTTTGCTAATGTCAGAATGCATAGCTAAGGTTTGCTAATGTCAGAATGCAAATCTAAGGTTTGCTAATGTCAGAATGCATAGCTAAGGTTTGCTAATGTCAGAGTGCATAGCTAAGGTTTGCTAATGTCAAAATGCAAAGCTAACACTTGCTAGTGTCACCATGCATAGCTAAGGTTTGCTAATGTCAGAATGTATAGCTAAGATTTGCTAATGTCAGAGTGCATAGCAAAGGTTTGCTAATGTCAGAGTGCAAAGCTAACACTTGCTAGTGTCAGAATGCATAGCTAAGGTTTGCTAGTGTCAGAATGCATAGCTAATGTTGCTAATGTGAGAAAGCATAGCTAAGGTTTGCTAATGTCAGAATGCATAGCTAAGGTTTGCTAATTTCAGAATGCATAGCTAAGGTCTGCTAATGTCAGAGTGCAAAGCAAAGGTTTGCTAATGTCAGAGTGCAAAGCTAACACTTGCTAGTGTCAGAATGCATAGCTAAGGTTTGCTAATGTCAGAATGAATAGCTAAGGTTTGCTAATGTCGGAATGCATAGCTAATGTTGCTAATGTGAGAAAGCATAGCTAAGGTTTGCTAATCTACGCTGTCAGAGCTAAAGGGCGCTAAGGTCAGTTCTCATAGCTTAACGTTCATTTCAATCGACGTGAATAAATTAAAAAACAGAATTAAAATCTGGACCAGTTTCTTCCAGGTCCGTAGAGCTCGGGACTTGGTAACCTGCAGAACTCCAAGAGTCCGTTTCACCTGCGGACGCTTGACCTCCTCCATCAGACTGTTGACACATAAAGACGTTTAGATAAACCAGCGTGATGAAGAATGTCAGATCGTCTTCTCTAAAGTTATCCCGCCTCCACCTGTTGAAGGTGAACATGCGTCTCTTCCAGTGGTCCAGTTCTGCTGACGGTCCCACGTCGCCGGCCTCTTTCCTTATGTGTTCGCTCTCCGTCAGAACCTGCTTGATCTGATCGGCCCACAGTGAGACCACGCCCTCCAGACGCTCCACCAGCTCGCGGTTGTTGGCTGAGGGCAGAAAAAAGAGTTGAGGGATTTTGTTTGGACAGGGAGGGACCACCTCGCTGGAGGATCCAGGATCCTCCATTCTAAGGGACGGAATAGCAGTTCTGGTTTTGGCGTCCCTCCTACCGGCGGCGGTGTAGTCCGCGGGGCAGCTCAGCAGGCCGATGGCTTCCGGAAGCTGGACCTCCTCCAGCCGCAACCTCCTCTCCATGCTGACTCTGGCCGAGCTCAGACTACTGACGAACTGATCCACGGCCGACAGGAAGGACTGGACGTCCGGACTGGACGGGCCCTCCTCCACGGACCCCCAGCTCTGGAGACAGAATAACAGCTCTGGTTTCCACGGTCAGAAGATTGTTGTAGAGATCTTCTAGTATTATTTTGATCTCCTTGGATGATAAACTACCAGACTTAGAAACAGCAGAGGGGGGCGGGTACCTGCTGGGACCTGAGGGCCGGTACCATAACGTGAGCCAGGTGAGTCTCCACGCCGTTCAGGACGCTCCCATCGATGCAGTCCAACACGCCAAAGTTCACTTCCTGTAAACACGGCAGTCACATGAGCTCAGGGAGGCGTCCGACGGTTAACGGGTCTCCTCAGTGTGAAGGGGTACCTACAGACCTGATGGGTGAAGGGGTACCTACAGACCTGATGTGTGAAGGGGTACCTACAGACCTGCTGTGTGAAGGGGTATCTACAGATCTGCTGTGTGAAGGGGTACCTACAGACCTGATGTGTGAAGGGGTATCTACAGACCTGATGTGTGAAGGGGTACCTACAGACCTGCCGTGTGAAGGGGTATCTACAGACCTGCCGTGTGAAGGGGTATCTACAGACCTGATGTGTGAAGGGGTACCTACAGACCTGCCGTGTGAAGGGGTATCTACAGACCTGATTTGTGAAGGGGTACCTACAGACCTGCCGTGTGAAGGGGTATCTACAGACCTGCTGTGTGAAGGGGTATCTACAGACCTGATTTGTGAAGGGGTATCTACAGACCTGCTGTGTGAAGGGGTATCTACAGACCTGCTGTGTGAAGGGGTATCTACAGACCTGATGTGTGAAGGGGTATCTACAGACCTGCTGTGTGAAGGGGTACCTACAGACCTGATGTGTGAAGGGGTATCTACAGACCTGCTGTGTGAAGGGGTACTTACAGACCTGCTGTGTGAAGGGGTATCTACAGACCTGCTGGATGTTAGCTGAGGTGATGGACCTCTCGGAGCTCCTCAGGAAGAACAGACATTTCTCCAGTAACGGCTGGAAGAAAACAAACGGTTACCGATGAAGTAGCTCCAGCTCTGGCAGCTAACGTTCACTCATATTAGCTATCATCACAACATTTGGCTAACTTCATTCTTCATGGCTAAAGTTGCCAAACTTTAAACTATTATTGAACAAACATTATATAAATGAATCCGCAATAGTTAACTTTAGCTATTTTAAACGATCATATTCAGTTATCTAGTTTAGCTTATTTCCAACACTCATAGCTAACATTACGTAACGTCAACGGTAACAGTCAGAATGAGCTCATTTCCACTATACTAGCTAAAACTACCTGATTTCAACTATTAAAATCAGTCAATGTTGAAACTTTGTGTCGTCAGTGACTTAATGACATCATCACATGACGTAATTAGCAACATAAACAGCTGATGGCGCCATTCCTGCTTCTCTTAATGAGACAGGCGAGACACAAATTGGCGTGTTGCTGCCCTCTGCTGGTGGCCGATGTTCTCGCCGTGCCGGTGTTCTATCAGAACTCCAGCAGAATTCATCAGATTCTGATCAGCAGTTTTGAGAAATGATTAAAAGAGCTGATAAAAATGCAGCGGAGCCGAAAGAACGGACATGAGTGAAAACTAACTAACTAAACTAAAATGCAGCTTTAAGAACTTTATTTACACAACAAACGATTTGGCAACAACAAATAAAAGCAACAACCAAGATGGAAAAAGAAAAGAACGAGTAAAAGTGCATTATAAATTAAATGTATTATTATTATTAAAAATATATTGGCGGTAGTTAATAATTAATTGGAAAACATTTAACGACACCGACCTCAAAGCTCCCGGTGGTCAGGAAGAGTTTCGCCTGGGCGGCGGCGGACGGCGCCGCGTCAGCAAACGAGGACTGACTGGAGGTCACGCTCTGGAGAGAAGGATAAACGTCAGTTAACATCGCTAACGTAGCTAATGTTAGCTGTTGGTGGTCAACATAGCTCATGTGGTTTAACACGGCTAATATTAGCCAAATTTGAGTCAGCATGGATACAATGATGTCATATCAATCAGTTAGCATAGCTGACGTCAAGATCGCGAAAACTTTTACTCTCTTAGTTCTACGTCTTCATGGATTGTTCTTTTCTCTTTGTACTTAGCACTTAGCTACGGTCAGATAACAAAGATTAAATATTGTAAAAGGAAAGAAATTAAACCATAACAACGTAATGATTTACGTTTTTCGAGAACTAAAGAAGGTTTCGGACGTTTAGCCCGCTAAACATCATTATTACCTAACTTAATACGCTACGAGCTAATGAGGCTATTTGAATAAACGTTAGCATCTCCCTGCTAACAGAGACACGACAAAAATAATCCATAATTAAAGACAGTGGTGAAAATAAATCCTCTTTGGCGCCGGTGGAAGCCGTGGAACCGGTACCTGTCTCACACTCTGGGCGAAGAAGATGAGCTTCTTGGATCCATTGGCCGCGAAGAAGTCGTCGATCAGGCCGAACTGCAGGAAGCGGACACGTTAACCCAAAGACGGCCTCCTGACTCGTAGTCAACGGCACACCAGTCTCCGACCTTACCTGCTCGTCAGAGATGAGGGCGTCCTCCACCTCCGCCTCCGTCAGCGTCCCCGCGTCCACCAACCTGCTGATCAGATATTTGTGTCTCGAGTCCAGCGCCGCTCGCCGCTCCTCCTTCAAGGCTCTCAGCTGCTTCGCCATTTCTCTCCTGGCCTCGTTGGACATCAGCATTGACCTTCGCGACACCTGGAGGCGCCACAACAATCTCTCAGAACTCTTTCTCATAGCGTCAACTACAAACCAATCATTCCTCTCCTCCGTCTCAACATTACCCACAATGCACCGGCAAACGGTTCTATGGGGCTCAGGTGTATTTTGCTGGTGAAAGGAGACTTTTACCGTCCGAGGACACGAGTTGTATAAAACGATGTCATTGGCATGGATAGAAAGAAAAATTCAGGGTTCAGGAATGGATCCCTGTGGTACGCCTCCAGATGTGCTGCCATGTTTCTCTTAATAGCATCTCGGTCATACAATGTCGTTGAAATGAGATTCAGACTTCGGTAGAATCTCCTCTTCCTCGTCCTTTACCCTGCCCAGATCACGTGACTCACAGTGACCCAATAGGAGGCCAGCAAAAGAGCCCCGCCCCCTCTTCATCTGACTTCTATTGCCTGAGCTGGTGGATTATAACTAATAAATGATATCATTCATACATTTTTATAAATACTACCTGATTGGACTAATGTATATAAAAACCAAAGCAGAAGAATTAGTCTCACAGCGCCCCCCGGGTTCAGATGTGGTCACTGTTTACTCACAGAGGTGACGGCGGTCGAGGCCGCCACCGGTGAAGTCATGTGATTGATGGCGCTCAGGTTCTGGCCTCCTATCCGTCGGTATGTTCTGCCAGCGTCTGAAGCTACGAGGGGAAAAAAAGAGACCAATAGAACCAAAGCCCAAATGAAAGACGTCCATCACAAACATTTATTTGTTGCGTTTACTTTTTATTATTTCCCTATTGCAAAAAAAAAAAAAAAATGTCCATGAGTCCGTTGGCAGGAAGTTGGGGGGGTGTTGGTACCTTTGAGTAACTGAAGCACAGCAGGTCTAGATTTGACTCCATATGCTCCTCTTTCCTCCTCCTCCTCCTCCTGGAGCTCCAGATCCCCGGAGGGACCATTGGCGTTCAGCCCAAGGTCAGTGCTGCGGGCTGGGGGACCTCCCCTCCGAGGACCCTCATCTGGAGGCTGAGAGTCGCGATCCGACATCTGGGAGTCGACATGTAAAACATTGTCAGATTGGAGCGGGGCCACTGGTGTCTGCAGCATGTATGCGGTCTGGACCCCCACAGACCCCCTACAGGACCCCCCGGGGAACACGAGCCACAAAGACGGCAGACTGGGTGGGTAATTCCCATGACCCCAATAGCAAGTCTGCAAGAGTGACGATCTAACACCCCATGACCCCGGGTTGATCGCAGAAGGCGTGTCCCAGTAGCATCAGAAGATGTATTCAAGACCAATGGGGATCCTCCAGGATGAGAACCTCCAGGATGAGAACCTCCAGGATGAGATCCTCCAGGATGAGATCCTCCAGGATGAGATCCTCCAGGATGAGAACCTCCAGGATGAGATCCTCCAGGATGAGAACCTCCAGGATGAGATCCTCCAGGATGAGATCCTCCAGGATGAGATCCTCCAGGATGAGCCGGAGAAGGTTTCTGGGGAGAGGGACGTCTGGGATTCCCTTCCTTTGCCTGTTGCCACCGCGACCCGACCCGATAAGAGGAAGAGACTGGAACTGCTGAGTCCGGGTGGGGAGGAGTGACGGTTGACTGGTGACTGGCGGTCGCGGAACAAAACCTCGTACGAAGGTTAAGAATAAAATAAAATAGGTAGAAACGCTGGGAGACCTTAAATCAGGGTCCAGTAAAAACCGGTTTTCATGGTTCGATGTTGAAGACACAGAATTTTATCCTCAACATTCAAACCCTTCATTACTGTCCAAACTTTTCTCTAAGAGAATATCTACAACCTTCAGCCCGAGCCGCCCGCCTCTTCATCAGAGAGCAGGGGAAGAACAAAGTTTGGACTTTCTGTCATGGACACTCAATGTGTCCCTGAACACCTTTAGGGTCCATCTGCTGCTTGTGGCGGTATTTCACCATCCTTTTCACGGCGGCCGGCATTTTATCCGACTGTAAATTGTGAATGGATGTAATTTTTAACAGTATGATAATCCGAATGACCCCGCCCCCCTCCTCACCGTCAGTGGTTCTAATGTTATGGCTGATAGGGTATATAAATCAGTAGTGTATGATGTTTTTAAGAGGCACCGTTTGTGATATCAGCTCCTTCACCAAAATGAAAGATAAGGTTTCCGGTTTTAAAATGATATTTTAGTGAATTAGGAAAGAGACCAACCGTGACAGAATTCATTTTAGCGGACAAACTTAAACAGTTCTTAAACGTACTTCTCTGAAGCTTAGATGAAAGCCTTCTAGAGTGGTCTTCAGATCAAACACTTATTCCTCATACTCGGCTCCTGAAGTTACAGGCTGGATTCTTTTTCTCAAAACCAAAAAAAACAAAACAATTCCTACAATCGATGATTTTTTACATTTAAAGCTCAAAGCAAACAAACGCAAACAATCTGTACACATAAAAAAAACCTTTTTTCAGCTTCCTGCCCCTGTGCCCTTGAGCCACAGCGTGAAACTCTGCAGAGGTTTGAAAAGAGGAGCGGGGACCGACCTGTGAGTGGCTCCGGGACGAGTCGCCTCTGAAATGAACTCAGAGAGTGAGAGAGAGAGAGAGAGCAGGAAGTAAATCAGAGCCACAGTATGTTTGGCGGTTGCCGCGGTAACGGGTGTTGCGTGCGTGTGTGTGTGTTGGTGACCCGGCAACACGCCGCAGGAGTGGGAAGAAGAACCCGAGGACTGAGGGTGTGCTGACCCGTGACACCAGGACTTTTATGTTCCCATAGTGACTTCAAGTGTTTACTGAACAGCAGAAACCAGATTATGGTCTGTTTATATCTTTCTTTAAAGATCACCATCTCTTCAGGGTTTAGCCGGCCCCCGTTCTGGGTCCAGTCCAATATGTAGAACCCCAGCATCCACCCTGGAGAGACTCCACAGCTCCAACAGAACAACAGATTTACCGGCAATAAAGTTAGTTTATATTTTATATTTTATTTGAATACTTTTAGGTTGGATTTGTTTTTCATACAATTAAAAAAAATAGATCAAGTCATCACAAATGTTGTAATAAACATGAGGCTCCAAACAATCTGTAACGGATGAACTTTTAGAAATACAGAAAATAAAGTAAATAGTCACGATCCTCAGTCACCATTAGAACAGAAATATACTTTTGTATATTTCCAAAGCTCACAGTCACATAATAATAATATGACCCTCATGATTGACAGCCTTATCCTCCATTTGTCCACTGGGTGGCGCCGTGACAGAAACTGAGTGACGGCTGTCAGACAGTTCTGATGATGTGGGATTCCTCCGTCGCTGACGTCTGGGTGAAGTTCTGGTCCCGGTCAGAGGCTCAGCGAGGACCGGCGGCGCCGTGGCTCTGACGGACATCAATCACTTCAGCCTGAGGAGACAGAAGACGAGAGCGTGGACACAGATAACTCCAAAAACAGTTCCTCACATTTAAGACGTTTACCAAGAATTTCACGTAGAAGTCCAGTCGTGGGGAAGAAAGATGGTTGTACTTCGATCAAAGATCGGTCCAAATACAGGTCGTAAGAAGTCAAACGTACAACTCCAGCTAACACGCCGACTTCACGTTAGCTTTGAGAAATGTTGGGGGTAAACATGTTTGGGGTGAAGGTCAACGGGGGAATGGAAGGCAGGATTGAGAGTTTGACCTCTACTGACCTCAGAGTCTTCAGCATGCAGTCTGGATGGTCGAAGAAGTCGGACAGCATCTTCTCTCCCGAGTCCTTCAGGTTGTTATAGTTCATTTCCAGATCCTTCATGCAGGAGTGGTTGGCCTTCAGCGCCGAGATCAGCGACACGCAGCTGAGCTCCGACAAACCGCAGCAGCTCAGTCTGGATCAATCCGACGTGTGGAAAAAAAGGTTAGGAGGGAATTATTTGTAAACATGGCTGATGAATAAAGTCCTGAGCTCCAACCTGAGAACCTCCAGTCTGCACTCTGGACTACCCAGAAACTCAGAGAGGATTATGGCTCCAGAGTCCTGCACCTTGTTGTTGGTCAGCTCCAACACTTTGAGGTGGGAGGGGTTGGACCTGAGAGCTGAGACCAGGTGTGAACAGCTCAGCTCTGACAAACCGCAGAAACTCACTCTGAGGGAGAATAAATGATGCGGCGTTAGACGACAGGTCGTCACCGAACGGAACATCTCAGTGTAAAACACTGTAACGTGATACAAATATGGTTCTTCAGTCCGACTCATGCTGTTCAACGAAACTAGAGCCCTAAGTCTGCGCAGGCCGGACTAGATAAACTGAGATGGAAAGCATATCTCACGTAATGTGGCTCTAGTGTCTCTGATGTAAAGTTATGGCTGTAGTGTCTGTGACGTAGTGTTGGTGCTCTAGTGTCTATGGTGTAATGCTGGTGCTCTAGTGTCTGTGATCTAATGTTATGGCTCTAGTGTCTGTGATGTAATGTTGTGGCTCTAGTGTCTGTGATGTAATGTTGTGGCTCTAGTGTCTGTGATGTAATGTTGTGGCTCTAGTGTCTGTGATGTAATGTTGTGGCTCTAGTGTCTCTGATGTAAAGTTATGGCTCTAGTGTCTGTGATGTAATGTCCAGGCTCTAGTGTCCCTGTGATGTAATGTTGTGGCTGTAGTGTCTCTGTAACGTAGTGACTGACCTCAGCGTCTCCAGGTGACACTCGGGGTTCTTCAGCAGGCGCTGACACAGAACCTCCATTCCGCCGTCGTACATCTTGTTGAAGCCGAGCTGCAGCTCTCTGATGTGAGACGGGTTCTTTTCCAGACACTCGACCACGGCACTACAGCCGGGGTCTGACATGTTGCAATCCCACATTCTGAATTAACATGGAGATAAAAATCAGCCAGAACATTAAAACCACCTTCCTAATATGGTGCAGCTGCCCACCGGCTCTGTCAGAACGCAGAGAACCCGTTCGTTTTTGAACTGATTCTGATCATTTTCCTTCCTTCAGTTTTTGAATCTTCACACGTTCCACATTTGTGAAATAAGGACTGACCCGAATCCAAATGGGTCCATATCCATCTTTAACCCTGAGCATAAATGACCCTTTGTATTAACAGCAGTAGTAAATGTAAAGTCTTCGAACTGACCTCAGAACCTCCAGGCGAGACTCTGGATTCTGCAGGAAAGGGCCCAGTTTCAGCGCAGCCACATTCTGAAAGGTGTCGTTTCTGTTGAGCTGCAGGACTCTCAGATGTGAGGGGTTGGCGTTCAGGGCTGAAGCCAGATACCCACAGCCGTCCCCCGACAAGCTGCAGCCGCTCAACCTGGAGGGGGATGAAAGTTAATCTGGTTCTGTTCTGTAGTCTGTCCAGCAGACAGTGAGAGAGAGAGAGAAAAACCACCTAAGGATCTCCAGTCGGCACTGTGGGCTGCTCAGGAACTCACACAGCAGAATCATCCCAGAATCCAGCAGGGTGTTGTTTCCCCTCAGCTGGAGCTCCTTCAGGTGGGTCGGGTTGGAGATTAGAGTCCGGGCCAGAGGCCCGCAGCTCCTCTTCGACAAACTGCAGTCACCGAGTCTGAAGAAGGAAGAAAAGACTCCAGACGACAGAAAACATTGTAAGCCCTAAACCCGGGTCGCAGAAGAGACTATTCCCGAAAGAAGCCCCCAACCAAACGGTCCACAGTGACTCACCCAACTGTTTCTATGATGTCATCAGTCTGTTCTTGGATCAGATCCCAGAGTGACTCAACCTAACTATGTCTATAATGTCATCAGTCTGTTCTTGGATCAGATCCCACAGCGACTCATCCTAACTGTTTCTATGATGTCATCAGTCTGTTCTTGGATCAGATCCCACAGCGACTCATCCTAACTGTTTCTATGATGTCATCAGTCTGTTCTTGGATCAGATCCCACAGTGACTCATCCTAACTGTTTCTATGATGTCATCAGTCTGTTCTAGGATCAGATCCCACAGTGACCTAACTGTTTCTATGATGTCATCAGTCTGTTCTAGGATCAGATCCCACAGTGACTGAACCTAACTGTTTCTATGATGTCATCAGTCTGTTCTAGGATCAGATCCCAGTGACTCAATGATGAAGATAAATACAGTTCAGTAGTTTTTCTGAGTTCAGGACTAAAACCAGACAGAGTCGCTGGAGTCGATTGCTGGGAGATAAATTTAGACACGACTGTTCTGATGGTTACGTTAAGAATTACAAATTCAAGTTAGATCTCCTTCAGTCGATTCTTCTGCTCCTTATTTGGACTAAATCAGACCAACGGTCGAGACTTTATGGCCTGAAAATGTTGGGAGATAAAGTTCCTCCTGGTGGCGGGAATATGCAACTGACTTTTCCCCCAAATCAATCCAGTTCTTCCTCACACTGAGATCTATGTGGGTACAAGATTTGAAAATGAGATGCAGCGGTACCTTCATTCGTTCCGAGACCGTGCTCACAAACCAAAAAACTCCTGAACCGATAGCAGTTAGTTGAACTGAGATATTATGGGATTGTTGATGTGCATTTTAATAAATAAATAGAAAACAATGTCTCACTTCAGGAACTCTAGTCTGCAGAGTGGACTCGCCAGGAAACCACACAGCAGCTCTGCTCCCGAATCCTGCAGTTGCTCGTTTCCACCCAGATCCAGAACCCTCAGTTGGGCCGGGTTGGACTTCAGAGCCGAGGCCACAGACATGCAGCTGGCCTCCGACATGTTGCAATTGTTCAATCTGAGTAAAGAATAAATAATGACGTCATCAAGAATCTATGCACGATCCAATCAGACGCGTGGATCGACGTTACTAATTGATACGTATAGGAATAGGCTCCGCCTCCACTTCCATCAACGTCCAAACAACAAATACTAAACGTGATTTTCATGTTGTGACCTGGTGGAACTTCACGTGTATTTGGAGCATCGGGTTGACTGTCCATAGAATCACAAGCCTCAAAAAATGTATACTTCACACCAGACACTGTGACATAATGAGGTGGCTGTAGTGTCTCTGTGACATAATGATGTGGCTCTAGTGTCTCTGTGACATAATGATGTGGCTGTAGTGTCTCTGTGACATAATGATGTGGCTCTAGTGTCTCTGTGACATAATGATGTGGCTGTAGTGTCTCTGTGACATAATGATGTGGCTCTAGTGTCTCTGTGACATAATGATGTGGCTCTAGTGTCTCTGTGACATAATGATGTGGCTCTAGTGTCTCTGTGACATAATGATGTGGCTCTAGTGTCTCTGTGACATAATGATGTGGCTCTAGTGTCTCTGTGACATAATGATGTGGCTGTAGTGTCTCTGTGACATAATGATGTGGCTCTAGTGTCTCTGTGACATAATGATGTGGCTCTAGTGTCTCTGTGACATAATGATGTGGCTCTAGTGTCTCTGTGACATAATGATGTGGCTCTAGTGTCTCTGTGACATAATGATGTGGCTCTAGGGTCTCTGTGACATAATGATGTGGCTCTAGTGTCTCTGTGACATAATGATGTGGCTCTAGTGTCTCTGTGACATAAAGATGTGGCTGTAGTGTCTGTGACATAATGATGTGGCTGTAGTGTCTGTGACTTAATGATGTGGCTGTAGTGTCTGTGACTTAATGATGTGGCTGTAGTGTCTCTGTGACATAATGATGTGGCTCTAGTGTCTCTGTGACATAATGATGTGGCTGTAGTGTCTCTGTGACATAATGATGTGGCTCTAGTGTCTCTGTGACATAATGATGTGGCTGTAGTGTCTCTGTGACATAATGATGTGGCTCTAGTGTCTCTGTGACATAATGATGTGGCTGTAGTGTCTCTGTGACATAATGATGTGGCTGTAGTGTCTCTGTGACATAATGATGTGGCTGTAGTGTCTCTGTGACATAATGATGTGGCTGTAGTGTCTCTGTGACATAATGATGTGGCTCTAGTGTCTCTGTGACATAATGATGTGGCTCTAGTGTCTCTGTGACATAATGATGTGGCTCTAGTGTCTCTGTGACATAATGATGTGGCTCTAGTGTCTCTGTGACATAATGATGTGGCTCTAGTGTCTCTGTGACATAAAGATGTGGCTGTAGTGTCTGTGACATAATGATGTGGCTGTAGTGTCTGTGACTTAATGATGTGGCTGTAGTGTCTGTGACTTAATGATGTGGCTCTAGTGTCTGTGACTTAATGATGTGGCTGTAGTGTCTGTGACTTAATGATGTGGCTCTAGTGTCTGTGACATAATGATGTGGCTCTAGTGTCTCTGTGACATAATGATGTGGCTCTAGTGTCTGTGACATAATGATGTGGCTCTAGTGTCTGTGACATAATGATGTGGCTCTAGTGTCTCTGTGACTTAATGATGTGGCACTAGTGTCTGACATAATGATGTGGCTGTAGTGTCTCTGTGACTTAATGATGTGGCTCTAGTGTCTGTGACATAATGATGTGGCTGTAGTGTCTCTGTGACTTAATGATGTGGCTCTAGTGTCTGTGACATAATGATGTGGCTGTAGTGTCTGTGACATAATGATGTGGCTCTAGTGTCTCTGTGACATAATGATGTGGCTCTAGTGTCTCTGTGACATAAAGATGTGGCTCTAGTGTCTCTGTGACATAAAGATGTGGCTCTAGTGTCTCTGTGACTTAAAGATGTGGCTCTAGTGTCTCTGTGACATAATGATGTGGCTGTAGTGTCTCTGTGACATAATGATGTGGCTGTAGTGTCTGTGACTTAATGATGTGGCTGTAGTGTCTGTGACTTAATGATGTGGCTCTAGTGTCTCTGTGACATAAAGATGTGGCTCTAGTGTCTCTGTGACATAATGATGTGGCTCTAGTGTCTCTGTGACATAATGATGTGGCTCTAGTGTCTCTGTGACATAATGATGTGGCTCTAGTGTCTCTGTGATTTAATGTGGTATGCAATCTGGAGCTTCACCACTAGATGTCTTTATATTTACAGGCTGCACCTTTATTGTTCTGATCTCTGTGAGTGAACTAACATCAGAGTCTCCAATAGACAGTTTGGACTCTCCAGAAATTCACACAGCAGCGTCACTCCCGAGTCCCTCAGCTCATTGTAGCTCAGGTTCAGTTCCCTCAGGTGAGACGGGTTGGACTTCAGCGCCGATGCCAAACTCACACAGCCGGTCTCCAACAGACCGCAGCGCACCAGTCTGAGAAGAGACAGATCAGTTAGTCATGCAGAGAGGGTCATCTAAAACCTCAAACAGGTCCCTCAGAACTCAACAGCACTCATCAGATCAGAACCAGTTTCCTCCTGTTGGACACTAACGGACCTGAGGATCTGGATGCGACAGTTTTGACTCTCCAGTCCCACAGAAAGGAGCTTCACGGTCGAGTCCTGCAGTTTGTTTCTGTTCAGGTCCAGGTGGATCAGGTGCGACGGGCTGGACTTCAGAGCCGAGGTCACCACTTCAGCGTGGGTCCTGGAGAATCCACAGGAATGGAGTCTGTCGGTAAACATAGGATAAAATATTATGTTAGTAAGACGGAGGGACACTTATCAACTTCAGGCATACGGAGCTCAGAAAAATGACTTCCTGGAAGACCCTTAGTTTGCTGCCACAGCGACTCGAGCCAAGTAGGCAGAAAGATGGATGGATGATGGATGGATGATGGATGGATGGATGATGTATGGGTGGATGATGGATGGATGGATGATGGATGGGTGGATGATGGATGGATGGATGATGGATGGGTGGATGATGGATGGTGGAGGATTGATGGAGGGATGGATGATGGACGGATGGATGGGTGGATGATGGAGGGATGATGGAAGGATGGATGATGGATGGATAGGTGGATGGATGGATAAATGGATGGATGATGGATGATGGAGGGATGATGGATGGATGGATGATGGATGGATGAGTGATGGATAGGAGGATAGATGGATGGGTGATGGATGGATGGATGGGTGGATGGATGAGTGATGGATAGGTGGATGGATGATGGATGGATGATGGATTGTGGAGGGATGATGGAGGGATGGATGGATGGGTCAGTGGGTGGATGGATGGATGGATGGGTGGATGGGTGGGTGGATGGATGGATGGATGGATGGATGGGAGGATAGATGGATGGGTGGGTGGATGGATGGATGGATGGGTGGATGGATGATGGATGGATGGAGGGATGATGGATGGATGGATGGAGGGATGATGGATGGAGGGATGATGGATGGATGGATGGGTGGGTGGGTGGATGGAGGGAGGGATGATGGATGGATGGATGGATGGGTGGGTGGATGGATGATGGATGGGTGGGTGGATGGATGGAGGGATGATGGGTGGATAGATGGATGGATAGATGGATGGGTGGATGGATGGATGATGGATGGATGGATGGGTGGATGGAGGGATGATGGATGGATAGATGGATGGATAGATGGATGGATAGATGGATGGGTGGATGGATGGATGGATGTGTTTTGTCAGTTTACACTGAGAGGGTAAGGGTGGTGTTATTTTCTTCATGGGGGATGAGCCCAAAGATCCTGGTACCATTGTTCCCCAAAGAGCAGCAGTACCAGAGCGACTGTGGACTCACAGAGCCTTTCTGCAGTTCCTCACCACCGGGATCAGTCTCTGTCGGCCCTCCTCAGACGTCCTGTACTTCGTCAGGTCAAACTCATCCAGAACCTCCTCAGACACCTGCAGCATGTAGGCCAGAGCCGAGCACTGGATCGCCGAGAGTTTCTTCTTGGACCTGTTCTCGGACTTGAGGAACTCTTGGATCTCCTGATGGACCGATTGGTCATTCATCTCCATCAGGCAGTAGAAGATGTTGATGCTTCTGTCAGGAGAGATGCGGTCCGTGTTAATTTCTCTCAGGTCGTTGATGGCTCTCTGGACGGCCTCTGGACCGGTCTCCGTCTGACCCAGCAGGCCTTTTAAGAGTCGCTGGTTGGACTCCAGAGAGAGACCGTAGAGGAAGCGGACAAACAGGTCCAGGTGGCCATTTTTGCTTTCAAGAGATTTCTCCATGGCTCTCCTCAGGAAAAAGTCCCCCAAGAAATCCTCCAGCTCCTTCGTGTTCCTGTTGGTGTAACAGTTGGTCATGTAGACCGCAGCCAGAAACTCCTGGATGCTCAGATGGACAAAGCAGTAGACGGTTTTCTGGAAGATCACGCTCTCTCTCTTGAAGATCTCGGTACAAACTCCTGAGTACACCAAGGCCTCTGAGACATCCAGACCACACTGCTCCAGGTCTTCTTGGTAGAACATGATGTTTCCTTCCTCCAGATGCTTAAACGCCAGCCTCCCCAGCTTCAGAAGAACCTCCCTGTCGGTCTCCATCAGCTCCTGTGGACTCCTCTCATGTCCCTCATCATACTTCTGCTTCTTCCTCTTCGTCTGGACCAGCAGGAAATGTGAGTACATGTCAGTCAGGGTCTTGGGAAGTTCTCCTCCCTGGTCTGGAGTCAACATGTGCTCCAGAACCGTAGCAGTGATCCAGCAGAAGACGGGGATTTGACACATGATGTAGAGGCTCTTGGATGTCTTGACGTTGGAGATGATTCTTCTGCACAGATCTTCATCGGGGAACCTCCTCTTGAAGTACTCCTCCTTCTGGTCATCGGTGAAGCCTCGTACCTCAGTGACCCTGTCGAAACATTCAGGAGGGATCTGATTGGCTGCTGCAGGTCGAGAAGTTATCCAGACCAGAGCTGAGGGAAGAAGGTTCCCCTTGATGAGGTTCATCAGGAGAACGTCGACTGAAGACTCCTGGTTGGCATCAGACACACGCTCCATCTTCTTGAAGTCCAATGAGAGTCTGCTCTCGTCCAGGCCGTCAAAGATGAACAGAGGTCTCCAGACAGCGAGCTCCTCAGCGGTGACCTTCTGTAAGGTTGGATGGAAAACATGGAGCAGCCTGAGAAGACTGTACTTCTCTTCTTTGATCAGGTTCAGTTCCCTGAACGAAAGCAGAACCACCAGACTGACGTCCTGGTTCTCCAAGCCCTCCGCCCAGTCCAGAGTGAACTTCTGCACCGAGAAGCTTTTTCCAATCCCAGCGACGCCGTTGGTCAGAACGACTCTGATGTGTCTCCTTTGGTCTGGTAGAACATTAAAGATGTCGTTGCACCTGATTGGACTCTCGTAGACTGTCATCATCTTGGAAGTGGTCTCCAGCTGCCTCACCTCGTGCTGGGTGTTCACCTCTTCACTCGTACCCTCTGTGATGTAGAGCTCCGTGTAGATGGTGTTGAGGCGGGTTCCACTTCCTCCTTCATTGGTTCCCTCCATCACATGTTCACATCTGCTCCTCAGGTTGATCTTATGGTCATCCAAAACCTCCTGGAGACCACTATCTGCTGGGAGAAAGGGAGAGAATCTAAGACCACAAAAGACCCAAATATAAAACAAAGGTCAAAGGTCAGGTCCAGGTTCATACAGTGATCACTGCTGGCTTTTCTGGATGGTTCTGCACACAAAGGAGAGGAGGAGTCTCCCGAGACCGGATCCTTCAGGACCTTCTGACACCAGACAGAACAGGACGGCCCCTTCTTCTCCCTGTTGAGGTGAAACCATCACATTACTGGGTACCAAGTATCAGACAGGAAGCTGACGACTCTGACTCAGCAGCTGGTGTAGGTACGCCTGTTAGTGGATATTGGGCAGAAGCGTGAAGGACCACTCACTGGAGACCCTCTGACTGGCTTTTGAAAATCCAGTGGTTATTGCCGAATAAGTCGGGTTCCTCCAGCTTAGGGTAGATCTTGGGGACCCAAAAGTTTATGTGATCTTACCGTAGGGGTCCGCAGTGACTCTGAGCTCTGTACCACCCAGACAGTCCATCAAAAACTCAAGCGTTTAACTACTTTTAATCCTAAAGACCTTAACATGCCTATCTCCAAATTTGAAGTTGATCTGGTTCAAACTCTAGGATGAGTTCGCTAAAATACGACACCTGGAATTAGCTAAAGCCTACCTGAAAGCAGGTCAGAATGGATTCTTGGTAGATTCCGATGTGCCTAGTGGCTCTTTTTTTAGATTTCTACCTGCTGTGGAGTCATTTGGCCCCGCCTTTAACTGGGACCCCCAATATGTGTAAATGTTCACCGTACCTGTGTGCAAAAGTTTTAATACGATAAAGTTCCCAGAGGGACTCAATTAATCTAAAAGACTAATAAAAGCAGCAGCATTTCATAAATAAGCCCATTTTTATTAACTTTAACAGAAACAATAAGATGCTGGTCTTACTGTACAGGTCTGCGGCCTGAAGGTCCAGGTTCTAGACTGAAGTCTGGAGGCGGACCTTTGGAATAGTCGCTCATCTCAGACCCAAAGTTGGATTCTTGACTCTCTGATCTGTGGAGACCAGGAAGGTTCTGGGATTAATCCATCCGGCTGTAATGAAACTAATCCTCTCTTGACCAATACATGAAATTAGTCCACCTTTGTTACAATAGCTGGCATGAGCTAATGTTAGCAAAAATGCATTATATTAGCCAGGTTTAGCTACCATAGTGGACATGAGCCGATCTTAGCTACAATAACTAAACTTTGCCCACTTTAGTTTCAACAGCTTAAATGAACCCACTTTAGGTATGATACCTGAAATTAAGTCTGCTACATGAGCTATCACTAGCTACAACAAGAGAAATTAGACAGATTTAGCAACGACAGCTGACATGAGCCAACATTAGCTACAATTCCTGAAAATTAGCCCGCTTTAGCTACAATAGCTCACACTAGAACCGACAGGATGTGAATATGCGGGACAGGAAGTGTTGGTCTGGTCTTACTGTAGAGGCCTGCAGTGATGCCGTCTCTCTGAAGGTCCAGGTTCTACACTGAAGTCTGGAGGCGGATCTTTGGAATAGTCGCTCATCTCAGACCCAAAGTTGGATTCTGGACTCTCTGATCTGTGGGGACCAGGAAGGTTCTGGGATTAATCCCTCGTATGGGCTGAAATCAAACTGATCCTGTCTCCATGGTCTAAAACCTTCACACCTGAGCTGTCTTCCCCTAGTAGATGACATATTCAGAGAACGAAAAGAAAAGAATTTACACAAACATTTGTCTTTGGGTGTTCGGCTATGAAACAAATGATAGCTGATATTAGCTCATTTTAGCTAAGAGAGCTTCGTCTGGAAACCGGTACCCATCGTCACACCGCGTCTGGAAGACTGGAAAATACCAGGACCAGGACCTGGAAGCGGATATGAGGCAGATGGGCCATACCTGGAACCAGCTGGAGAGACTGGACCGGGACAACTAACTGTAGGGAAACAAATGTTCTACGTTGCAGAACTAGTGTGATTGTATTGGACAAAAAAAGGCCTACTCGTCTCCACCTGTCAGGTTTTTGTAAATAGGGGTCTCTAACTAATCAGAGGTCATAATGTAATGGCTGAACAGTGTATGCTCAGTGTGAAACAGTCCCAGCAGCGAGAATCACACGAAGCATCACACACATTTATGATTTCTGCAGAATGTCTCATCTTCTTCTCTGGTCCTTGTTGGGGTCTTACCGCCGGCCTAGGGGGTCACTGCAGTCACCTGGAGGGTCTCCTTTGGACCAGATGGCGTCCTCAGACGGGTCAGGGTGTAATGGATCCTCTTGTTGGACCAGATGACTCATCTTCTCTGAATACAAGCACGCGCACGCGCGCACACACACACACACACACACAACAGATACGTGTCTGTAAATTAGCTAAAATTGTTTGACCTGGTTTCCATCAAACTTTATGCCAAACAAATAATCAACCGACCACAGATGAGTGTCTACTGTCCTCACAGCAGAGAATAAGGATATTAATACTCACGTCGTGTCCTCTGCGGACCGTTAGACCAAAAGTCTATTCTGAAGTTTGCCCACTCCAAGTTGCGTTCACGAGGATCACGGCCGTTTTCTTTTAGTATATATTAGATATTCTGGCAGCCAAACACAGCTTTCATTGTAATGTATTTCATAAATACGTACTATTATTATATTATTATATATGTGTGCCAGTAGAAATAAGTGTTATACGTACATTCAAGTTCATTTACGTATTTAGAAGCTGGAATATCTGGACCATAAATGTGTCGTAAACGCCTCATAAGTTAACGCATCCGGTTTCCTCTAAATGAACATTTAAACCGCCCAAAGAGTCAAACTTTTAAAGTATCATCAGAAAACGTGAACATTTAGAAGGACCGCGTGGATCAGATGAAGTTAAACCGACACAAACACAGATTCTACCCGCTCCAACAGAAGCTAGCCCCGCACGAGGATGGCAGATCGGCAGGAATATAGAAAACCGGAAATCAAAAAAAAGTCAAAGCGGAAGTACGGAGGGAACCACCTCTCAGCTAACATTCAAGTCTTCGCCCTTCTTTAAGGAGATATACGGCATTTTAACTTCATTCTAATTGTGTTACTGCTTCCTTCTGGCTTTATTCTCTCCTTCTTCTTCGAGGTTCTGGACCAACCCCCAACACCAGGGGGCTTCACATAGAACTATTCATTAGTGCTGAATGTGTTTATGTCACATATAGATGATGTTTGTATGACACAAACATGCATGAATACAGACATATATGTGTATATATGTATGTATAAATACATCACCTCTGCTGGAGATCACGGAGCGATGAAGCCAACAGAAGAGCCGGTCCAAGAATCTCAAGAGATAAAGACAAACTTAACCATGACAACGTGTGACTTCCTGTCCAGGAGGCAGACTCAGCTTCGGCCCGTAGTGACGGTCCAAACTCTCCTGGACTCCAGTGACACAGAATCAACACTTGATTCACCATCATGGCCACGTTTGACACCTTTTTAGTCACCGGCTAACGACCCCCGAGTTCAATCTGAGGTTAACGACGGTCCCAGTGGAGCCTTCAGGACCGCGGGTCATGTGACCCGACAGCCGCGGGAGGAGCAGAGCAGAACCTCTTGTCCCTGAGGGTTCTGGTTGAAGTACAGTTTCCAACATTGTGGTTATTTGATTGGAAAGATAAACAGTATCTGATGATTTGAGGCCATCAGGAAAAGCCGTGGCCAGCGGTGGGCTTCAAACAGGAAGTCACTATTTAAATCACTGAGCGGTTATTTGTTTACGGGTCAGAATAAACTGATCCTAAGAGAGGAGGAGGAAATGATCTGGTCCCAGAAAAATCCATCACAACAAATATTACAACCAGATTTAATTCAAACACAGAAACAACCTGAAAGAAGTAAAAACCTGTTTCACCTCTCAGTACAAACAGCTTAGTCCAGTACTGGGAGGACCGGACCCAGTACTCCCGAGGTCCACTGGCAGGACCGGACCCAGTACTCCCGAGGTCCATTTGGAGGACTGGACCCAGTACTCCCGAGGTCCACTGGCAGGACCGGACCCAGTACTCCCGAGGTCCATTTGGAGGACTGGACCCAGTACTCCCGAGGTCCACTGGGAGGACTGGACCCAGTACTCCTGAGGTCCACTGGGAGGACTGGACCCAGTACTCCTGAGGTCCACTGGGAGGACTGGACCCAGTACTCCCGAGGTCCATTTGGAGGACTGGACCCAGTACTCCCGAGGTCCACTGGGAGGACTGGACCCAGTACTCCTGAGGTCCACTGGGAGGACTGGACCCAGTACTCCCGAGGTCCACTGGGAGGACTGGACCCAGTACTCCTGAGGTCCACTGGGAGGACTGGACCCAGTACTCCTGAGGTCCACTGGGAGGACTGGACCCAGTACTCCTGAGGTCCACCGGGAGGACTGGACCCAGTACTCCTGAGGTCCACTGGGAGGACTGGACCCTGTGTCAGCCTTGAAGGACACGCGGCAGCAGAACATCTGAAACCAGGTCGAGGTTGTGAGTTCTACGCCACAGCGGGGATGAAGTACTGCAGAGACATGTCTTCATGCAGCAGAATGAGGTGGACGACCCGTTCATGTAGGATATCTGAGGGGGACAGAAGGAGGACAAGGTCATGACCTTTAAACCACACCCTTTCCAGGCGCTCTCGATGAGTTCATCCGTCTCCATCACAGCCTCCACCTTCACCTCCTCTCTCGCCACATCTATCTGTCATCTCTTGGTCGCCCGTGACATCCTGTGTCCTGTGTCTCCTCTTCATCGCCTCATCTCCAGTCGCTCCAACATGAAGTCAAAGTTCTCCTTTTCTCATCACCGCCACCGTGAAGCTCAGCCTCCTGCTTCTCTGAACCAACATCTCAGCTGGCCCTTTAGCGTCCTCTCTCCTTAAATCACCTCCTCACGTCACCTCCTCATACCTACTCCTCACGTCACCTCCTCACGTCACATCCTCCTCATACCTACTCCTCACGTCACCTCCTCATACCTACTCCTCACGTCACATCCTCCTCATACCTACTCCTCACGTCACCTCCTCATACCTACTCCTCACGTCACCTCCTCATACCTACTCCTCACGTTACCTACTCCTCACGTCACCTCCTCATACCTACTCCTCACGTCACCTCACGTCACATCCTCCTCATACCTACTCCTCACGTCACCTCCTCATACCTACTCCTCACGTCACCTCCTCATACCTACTCCTCAGGTCACCTACTCCTCACGTCACCTCCTCACGTCGCCTACTCCTCACGTCACTTACTCCTCACGTCACTTACTCCTCACGTCACATCCTCCTCACGTCACCTCCTCACACCACACTGTTCTGATGTGGAAGAGTCCGATATCGGATCTGAAGGTTCTTCTATCTGAACCAGAACGCTGTTCCATGTGAGAGAGAGTTCTGATAACTGAACTGCTGCAGCCTTGGACCGGGTCCAGACGCTCCACACTTCTGCTGGCGGAACTAGAACTCCCGTTGTTCAGATGTTCGAGTGAGGAGGTGGGAGTGGATCACCAGAACAGGAGATGGATTCATGAGAAGTTCGCTCTTCAGCGCCTCCAACAAACAAGAAGAAGAAACATTTGGAGGGGAGGTGGTTCTTGGGTTGTTTGTGTTTTTCCAGATGTTGGTTTGGACTTACTGCACATGGCCTTGCTGGGGTTGACCTGCTGTCCCGTGAGGAACTGCTGCAGCTTCCTGATGTCCACCCTGGCCTGGACCATCACCTCTGGCTCTCTGCTTTGGGACGGACCAGCATCCTGGGAGGCGTCGTCTCCTGAAGGGACACCAAACAAGAGTGTTCAGATATTGTCTGACCTCCTGACCCACACGGGTCGTGTGGATCTAACATCATTTACCCCACGGAGGATTTCCCAGCTCCTTGAAGTGGGTGGTGACAGAGACGAGGTCCGTCTCGATCTTCAGGTTCATCTCTCCATTCAGGTTGGCCTCCATCACCTGAAACAAACACAGCCAGCGGGTCACCTCAGAGTTCCCCTAGACCCTCTCTGATGTTTGGACCAGGAGGTCATCGGATCCGTTCGTCGCCAAGGAAGCGAGCCACGTTCTTTACTTCAAACTGATCAGGTTTTTCCGGCGGTGCCGGTTTAGAGGGACGCAACCCTACCAGGAAGTTGGAGAGGTTTTTCATCCTGTCCACCACGTTCTTCATGGTCTTCAGAGGAGGCAGGTAGATGCTGACCTGCAGAGACAGACGGGTAGAAAGACGGCGTCTAGAGGTTCTGAAACAACAGATGCAGGAATCGTCCCCAAGCTTCGCTTATAGGGTCGGTCACTTACATCGAAGTCCGGCATGCTGGGTTCTTTGAACTCGTGCCAGAGTCTCCGTGGAATGACGTCAACGGGAACGTCGTGAGTGACGACTCGACTGGTGCTGGACAGCGTGGGCTGGACCCGCCGCAGGCAGCGAGGACAAAGACCGGTTTAAATGATCAGACTTTATGAATCCTGCCTTAAGACTTGGTGTGAAGCTCAGTGCTAATAAGAGCCATAATAATGACAGCACCTGCTGCTGAGGAACATCTCACCAGGTCGGCGGCGACAGTCAGGCAGGGGCAGTGCTTCTTGGTCAGTTTGACTTTGACGGCTTTGGCGTTCTGGACCGTCTTCAGCGCTCTGGACAGGTTCTCTGGAGTCACCTCCAGACAGATCTCATTGTCCTCAGCAGAGACGCCCTCCATCTGGTACTCATCAAAGAAGTTAGCCTGCGGGAAGGAAGAGCACGCCGACAGGATCAGCTGGAGGACCTCAGACCCAGACGAGACGTTTGAACCTGGCCTCATCGATCTACCCTCCTCCCCCCAGCTGGATCTCCTACCTGGGACAGCTCACACCACATGCTGACGCCGCCGTTGGCAACTTTACCCGACAGAACGAAGAACAGGTGGTCCGGGGTCAACCGCAGGACGCACGTCTTCGTCAGCTTAGAGATGGTGGTGACGACTCCTGGCCAGGAAAAGAAAAGTTTTCATTATTATTATTATTATTACAACCATGACAAATAGTCAGTATAAAAAACGTTAACAGTCCAAAACAGTAGGTTCACTTTTCAAAAAAACGCAATTACATCATTCATGACGTCTAATGAATGATAAATGTGTTTCATGCAGAGCCAAAACTTTATCAACCCATTTAAAGAACTATAATGGAGTTTAAATGTTCTTCATTGTGGATCAAATGTCTTTCATAAATTAGGCTTGTTTTTTGCGCCTACATTCCTACGTAACCTGTAATTTTAGTCAATTTAACCAATATTTGAGGACTTCATGTTGGCCAAATTGCAAACCTACACAGAAAATAAGCGAGCCGGTTTTAACGAACTCTCGCGTGATCTGTTATTGAACGAGATCAACGGGATTTCGATGAGGCTAAGATGTTAGCATCGTCTGCCAGTGACGGCGGTTGAAAACAGACTCAACGCACTCACGGGTGAAATGGTTCAGACACGCCACGTCCACGATCTTCCCCCGAAACTTCATTATTACTTCAGACGGGCGACTTTACTCCAAAGACCGCGACAGTGACAGCAGGTCCTCCATCACACCGCTTCAGGCGGGACACTTTGTTTGGTCCGTCTGCGTCCATGATCCGGCTGAAAAAGCAAACAGCGTCCAAAGGTTCCGGGTGGAAATAGAATAATTAAAACAAATAAATAAATTAAATAAAAACATTAAATTTTGTAACTTTAATGAAAAGTAGCAGTAGAAATATTAACAACAGTAAAACAATTCAGTTACATATTTGAGTGTATTCTATTTTTCTCTCGTTTTTTAAAATTAATGTAAAAACCATTCAGCAAATTGTTACTTAAACGGCGTCCTGTTCAAGCTGCACAGTTGGATGCGTGAAAACAGAGGGACTGGGTAGCAATGAAAATAATAATGTCAGTTACAATAACTACTATCATCATCATCATAATGGTAAAAAATAGTAATAATGATATCAAGAATAAACTCATGTAATCCCACCCCCTCCTTAGTCTTCATGAAGTAATCATTCTTCATATTCTTCATAAAACTTATGAGAATAAATATATATTATATCATATAGATACATCATATAAATATGTACGTAATAAATACATATATTATCTATATTTATACATACAAATAGAATATACATTTCTTCTGTATAGAAAAATTCGCATGAATTGAATTATATATTTATACATATTATTAAACTTATTAGTGCACAATTTTAAAAAAAGCACATAAACAAAAAAACAAATAATGAGCAATTATTAATCATAATGAATAATAACGGTGAACACCCAGTGATTGTTGAAAGAATGTATTTCTCAAAGCAATCAGTTTGACCGACAGCACAGAGTGGTCTGCTGAGTGGGTCAGGGGGCGGGGTCTCACAGGGGGCGGGGTCTCATGAACACGCCTGAGAGGAGGTGAAGAGGAGGTGAAGAGGAGGCCACATGCTCCCAGTCATCAGATGTGTCTGTTCATCCAGCAGAGGAGGATCAGACGGACAGAAAGATGAGAGAAATAGTCCACATCCAGGCGGGACAGTGCGGGAACCAGATCGGGACGAAGGTGGACTTTTATTTATTCTGTTTGTGATAAATGAATACATGTATTAGAATATTATGAATACAATATATCTTTAATCTTTCTTTTTCTCTAACTATCGGTGATACAAAACCATCAAACTTTATTTAAAGGTAAGATATTGGCCAAAATTATGATTCAAATGTTGTTTAATGACGTCTTTGAAAGTGTTTAAGCTTTTGAATCAGACTTTTAGCCAGTTTTATAACGAGTGTGCACAATATTAGATTTGAATACAAACACCGTTTTATGTCTCATCCAGAGGTTGGAGGGTTTCTCCCTCTACTGGACACAGGTGGTATTTTACAGCCAGAATCCCATTTTGTCCCATTCTGGGTCCATTATCTGTCCAGCTGGTCCAAACAGAGAGTCCTCCTGGTTCTGACCCACAGATCATGAACTTTGTGGTATTTCTATCAAATAACAGATTACTCAAAAACAGTAACAGATTAATCTATGGATGAATAAATGGATGAATAAATTAATGAATGAATGGATGGATGAATGAATGAATGAATGGATGGATGAATGAATGAATGGATGGATGAATGGATGAATGAATGAATGGATGGATGGATGAATTAATTGATGGATGGATGAATGAATGAATGGATTGATGAATGAATGAATGGATGGATTGATGAATGAATGAATGGATTGATGAATGAATGAATGGATGAATGAATGCATTGAGCTTCGACTGTAGCAGTGAACTCACCGCTGGGGGTGAGACTATGAGGAATCTGGGGCGCAGAGTGAGCCATCATGAAACTATTCATCCAGAGTGGGTGTGGGTTCAGCTGGTCGCTCAGAGACTTTTAACCCGTAAGAACCCAGAACCGGTTCTACTTGAAGGGAGGAGATATCAAATAGAGCAAAAGGACCACTTTATATAAATGAAAGATAAAAGGAGAAATAGACTTTTAAAAGCGATTATGATAAAGTTAGAAAATAGAAGATAAATGTAGAGCAAAGTCCGATCTCCAAGAACCGGTCCTACGACGGTGATGAATACATTATGATAAAGCGTGAAGGCAGGAAGAAGGACAGGTGAACCAGCTGACCCACTTCTTGAGTCCAGTGGTCCGAGCTCGGACACAGAAAGTCAGATATTAACTGAGTTTCTTCTTCGTCTTCGTCTTCGTCTTCTTCTTCTGCTGATGCTGGGACTCAGTTCTGGGAGGTGATCAGCGACGAGCATGGCATCGACCCCGCGGGGACTTACGTGGGCGACTCGTCGCTCCAGCTGGACAGGATCAACGTCTACTACAACGAGGCCTCTTGTGAGTAGAACCGGACACGAGGACGACTCCAGAACACAGAACCATCAGAGTCCGTCATGGATGATGGTTTGTCCCCATCAAGACAAAAAAGGACGTTTGTTTTACAGCTAATATTAACTTTCTGAATGACATTTTCTACCTGCTCCTGGTTCTCCAGATGTTCTGGAGTCCAATCCAGAACATCTGGAGAATCTGGAGGTCCAGTCAGCACCCTCCACTGGTTGTTGTGTTCCTCAAACATTCCTCAACAACAATTGCTGGTTATAATCTTATGGCTGATTGATGTGAAAACCTTATCTTTAAGTGCATCCGTCTGATTTAGAGAGTTAACGGCAGAAACCAAAAATGAAATAGGAATAATAGTAATAATAATAAAAGGTTTTAGGAGAACTGCCTTCTGTCTGTGCAGCACATAAATACGTCCCCCGGGCCGTGTTGGTGGACCTGGAACCAGGAACCATGGACAGCGTTCGCTCGGGAGCCTTCGGACAGCTCTTCAGACCCGACAACTTCATCTTTGGTAACGAACGCTGAGCGTAAACGGGCCGAGTAGAACCCGAGGGAACAGGGACAGAAAGCCGGAGCTAAAAGAGGCTGAAAAGCTTTTGTAGGGTTGAAACCGTCAGCGGCTCACGGATCTCCGTCTGTGGGAATCGCTGTGGGTTGGTTCGGGACTTGCTGGCCGTTTCGGGTCAACAGTTTCAGGTGGTACAGATGGATCCTCTCTGGTCGTCTGCAGGTCAGACGGGTGCGGGAAACAACTGGGCCAAAGGTCACTACACAGAGGGGGCGGAGCTTGTGGACTCTGTGCTGGACATCGTGAGGAAGGAGTGTGAGCACTGCGACTGTCTGCAGGTGAGGAGGAGGATCTGAGGGAGAGCCCAAGTGGGCGGAGCTAAAGCACCTCATACTGTTCTTCTGGGTTAATGTGATTTATGGGTGAAATCAGGGGGTCGGAGCTTAGATTGGACGGACCCCCATGAACTCTTGGTGGGCGACGCCTTCTCTCCGCCTCTGCCGCCACCAGGATGTTAACATCTCCCTCCTACCAAAGGTTTTACATCTGCAAACAGGAAGTGTGACATAATCAATCTATATTGTTACGAAAACAAACTAAAATGTAGTTTAAAAATAAAAATGTTTCCACATTACGTCGCTTAGAGACGCTGCTTCCTCAAAGAAGGGCATGTCATGTGGTCCATCTAACAAACACCAGATAAATAACTTTATAAATAATGTGTCGTGTTTTCAATTCTGCCTTCAGGGTTTCCAGCTGACTCACTCGCTGGGGGGGGGCACCGGCTCCGGCATGGGAACCCTGCTGATCAGCAAGATCCGGGAGGAGTTCCCCGACCGCATCATGAACACCTTCAGCGTCATGCCGTCACCAAAGGTATCAGGCAGGAGTTCATATGAGGGCGGCCTTAAGCTGTAGACTTGGCCAAACGCCGCTTAGCTACTTTAACGGCGCCGGCGCCGGAACGCGGTGCATGAAAATAAAGGTTTGGGCGTCGGTTCTGAACCTTGTATTGGACAGCTGTCTAGTGTCAAAGCAGGAACTGGAGAAACAGAAAGAAACGAAGTAAACGTCAGTTGAAGGTCAACCTCTCCAACCACCTCTTTGGTCCTTCCCCCCAGGTGTCGGACACCGTGGTAGAACCCTACAACGCCACCCTGTCCGTCCACCAGCTGGTGGAAAACACCGATGAGACCTACTGCATCGACAACGAGGCCCTTTACGACATCTGCTTCCGCACCCTCAAACTGACCACGCCCACCTACGGTGACCTCAACCACCTGGTCTCGGCCACCATGAGCGGCGTGACGACCTCGCTCCGTTTTCCCGGGCAGCTTAACGCAGATCTCCGCAAGCTAGCCGTCAACATGGTGCCTTTCCCCAGACTTCACTTCTTCATGCCGGGATTCGCTCCGCTGACGGCGCGGGGGAGCCAGCAGTACCGAGCGCTGAGCGTTCCAGAGCTCACCCAGCAGATGTTTGACGCCAGAAACATGATGGCAGCCTGCGACCCTCGTCACGGACGATACCTGACCGTCGCCACGGTCTTCGGTGGGCCCATGTCCATGAAGGAGGTGGATGAGCAGATGCTGAACGTCCAGAACAAGAACAGCAGCTACTTTGTGGAGTGGATACCGAACAACGTCAAGGTGGCCGTCTGCGACATCGCTCCCCGTGGCCTCAAGATGGCCGCTACCTTCATCGGCAACAGCACGGCCATCCAGGAGCTGTTCAAGAGGATCTCGGAGCAGTTCTCCGCCATGTTCCGCCGAAAGGCGTTCCTGCACTGGTTCACGGGCGAGGGCATGGATGAGATGGAGTTCACCGAGGCGGAGAGCAACATGAACGACCTGGTGTCCGAGTACCAGCAGTACCAGGAGGCTAGCGCCAACGACGGCGAGGAGACCTTCGAGGACGAGGAGGAGGAGATTGAATATAACTAACAATAGAATCTGGTAGGAACCAAACGGTGGGAGATGGTCCGGATGAGTCGACTGAGTCAGGCAGACATCCTCACTCCGAGTCAAAGATTTCATTTTAGACTTTGTAGTCGATGTGGAGATGGAGTTTGGATTTGTTCTTCAATTGATGTTATATGACGAAACATCACATGGAACAGAAATGTTTTACAAATGTCCAGAAAGTGACCCAAAGAGAAGATTATGGTTAAAAATGTCCCTCTCTGACATCCCAGCTAACGTTAGCTTCCTCAGTCTCAACACAATCCAAACCTTCTCATGTTCGGTTTGTGAATCCCGTCGGAACTGTATGATTGTCTTCCTCCTCATCCGTCTGAGGCTAACGCCGAGGAGGGAGGGATGAAGTCTTCACCTTCTGTTCTGTGTGTGCTCGACGTCTGCAGCGGCTGAAATAAAGGTTCAGGTGAAGTTACAGAGTCTCTCTTTATGTCCCGCATCACAAACACTGTCCCTTTAGTTACGCTGGTATGTGAATAATATCCATCCCCTCGCTTCATCACAACCATTTAAAATCAAGATCTGTCACTCAAGCACAAACGATTTTTCATGCACAAAAATGTCAACAGTTTTAAGATAAAGTTGTTTCCTTAAAGTGGATGGATGGATGATGGATGGATGATGGATGGATGATGGATGGATGATGGATGGTCAGGATTATCAAATCCCACAATTGATTTGATTCAGAGATTCTCCTGCAAATGTCACACGCTGACGGTGATGATGTCACACGTTGAAGGTGATGACGTCATATGTTGAAGGTGATGATGTCGCACGTTGAAGGTGATGACATCATATGTTGAAGGTGATGATGTCGCACGTTGAAGGTGATGACGTCACATGTTGAAGGTGATGACGTCATATGTTGAAGGTGATGATGTCGCACGTTGAAGGTGATGACATCATATGTTGAAGGTGATGATGTCACACGCTGAAGGTGATGATGTCACAGGCTGACGGTGATGACGTCATATGTTGAAGGTGATGACGTCATATGTTGAAGGTGATGATGTCGACGTTGAAGGTGATGATGTCACAGGTTGAAGGTGATGACGTCACATGTTGAAGGTGATGACGTCATATGTTGAAGGTGATGATGTCGCACGTTGAAGGTGATGACATCATATGTTGAAGGTGATGAGTTTATGCTTTTCTTTGGAGGGAACCATAAAGGTGTCGAGAAAAGCTTCACTTAAAAGGTCAGAAGGTCAGAGCGAGCAGAATGCGGTTAATGCCTGCGGTCTGGCTAGGCGTGCCGGCGTGTGATTTCCCAGCATTCCTGTTTGTGTTGAGGATTATGTGCCGAAAGAGAAAACGCTGATCTGACGTCTGTCGGATATTCTCGCCATCAGCTGCTCTTTGTGTCTGAAACTCGCCGGGGTTAGGTTAGGGTTAGTGGTTAATGTCCCCATGGATGCCAGCCGACTGTTGCTGTGGACACTATGGGATGTTCAAAACTGTAAGGGGCGGGTCTAAGGCAGATGGACATCAGTAGGGTGTGGGGGCGGGGCTTATGAAGCATCACCTTTCATTCATTTCACATATTTCACAGCCGTTTTTATGAACAGACAAATTTACAACCCTAGAAAAACTATCAAATAAATAGTCTCAATATTAAATATAAATGTAAAACGGTATCATGAAACAAATCATATTATAAACTCAGCAGAACATGACGAGTAATAATAATAAATCTAAAGGAATAATAATAATAATAATAATAATAAATCTAAAGGAAAATGTGAAAAAAAGTCAAAACATCATGAGTCTTGGTTCTGGGACACCGTTCTATCAGAACCATCAGTGACCCTGTCTGCGGTTCACCGGTTCTCCTTCCTTAGACCGCTTTGGTAACTTCTGACCACTGTAGACCAGAGACACCCCACAAGTCCTGCAGTTCTGGAGATGTTCTGACCCAGTCCTCTCCTCTAGACATCACAACCTGGAATTTCTGTCAACATTCTTCCAACATCAACTTCAGGATTAAATGTAACCAGGTAATATATCCCACCCACTGACAGGTAACCATGGTAACCAGGTAATACATCCCACCCACTGACAGGTAACCATGGTAACCAGGTAATACATCCCACCCACTGACAGGTAACCATGGTAACCAGGTAATACATCCCACCCAATGACAGGTAACCATGGTAACCAGGTAATACATCCCACCCAATGACAGGTAACCATGGTAACCAGGTAATACATCCCACCCACTGACAGGTAACCATGGTAACCAGGTAATACATCCCACCCAATGACAGGTAACCATGGTAACCAGGTAATACATCCCACCCACTGACAGGTAACCATGGTAACCAGGTAATACATCCCACCCAATGACAGGTAACCATGGTAACCAGGTAATACATCCCACCCACTGACAGGTAACATGTACATGAGGGTTTTTGGGTTCTGGTTGAGGAAGATTGAATTAAAGACTGTTGGGTCATTGACTTATTTGGATTTATTTACTGCTGTATTATAAATGTTTGTTGATGGATCAGGAGGAAGAACCACATTTTGCCCATGAGGAGAACAAAGTATGTAAAGATGAAAGAAAATGATTGATCACTATTTTAATGGCTTCATCATCTTCACCTCACCTGTAATGATTGTGAGTCACCACTGGGAGGAGCTGCAGCACCTCCTCAGCTCAGCATGAACCTGAGGAAACGTCACACTCTGCTGGGACGGCACCGTTCTTCTAACCTGTGGTCCGGTTCAGAACCACAGGTTAGAGAACCAGGGACCTCAGATGACGAGCAATGAAGGTTTCTCAGAGGTGATCTCGGTACCTCCAGAAGTTCCCTCACAGTTTGGTAACTTTAAACACTTCAAAGAGACAACTTTAACTGCAGAACCGAGACCAGAACCCAAAACCATCTCTATTCATCAACTACTGGAAGTGATCAGTGAGATCATCCGTGACGGATCCTGTCACCTGACCAGACGGATCTCACACTCCGAAGAAGACATCTTTATCTGTGAAGGTGTTTGATGTGTGTCAGCTGCTCCGCTGTCATCTGACCCGCCTTTGAGCCAACCAGGTTCACACAGAGAAACAGTCCAGGCTCACACAGAGAAACAGTCCAGGTTCACACAGAGAAACAGTCCAGGCTCACACAGAGAAACAGTCCAGGTTCACACAGAGAAACAGTCCAGGTTCACACAGAGAAACAGTCCAGGTTCACACAGAGAAACAGTCCAGGTTCACACAGAGAAACAGTCCAGGCTCAGACAGAGAAACAGTCCAGGTTCACACAGAGAAACAGTCCAGGTTCACACAGAGAAACAGTCCAGGTTCACACAGAGAAACAGTCCAGGTCCACGCAGAGAAACAGTCCAGGTTCACACAGAGAAACAGTCCAGGTTCACACAGAGAAACAGTCCAGGTTCACACAGAGAAACAGTCCAGGTTCACACAGAGAAACAGTCCAGGTTCACACAGTGAAACAGTCCAGGTTCACACAGTGAAACAGTCCAGGTTCACACAGAGAAACAGTCCAGGTTCACACAGAGAAACAGTCCAGGTTCACACAGAGAAACAGTCCAGGTTCACACAGAGAAACAGTCCAGGTTCACACAGAGAAACATGCCCCGGACCTCGGAGCTGTTTTTACTGGAGTGCTTGACATTTGTGTCACAGGAGGTGGGAGGGGGGGTGGGGGTGTATGTGTATGGGTGGGGGTGGGGGTTCGGGGTGGGGGTGAAGTGAGATAAGGGAGGTTTTAATTTGATGAGGAGAAGCAGCATGAACCTTCGCAGAGATTTGCTGCCGTGGTAACGGAGGTAAGGAGGGGGAGGAAGGAGAGAGGTACAGGAGCAGAGGGGTGAGGAGGAAGGGGAGGAAGGAGGGGGGAGTCTCCCCGGTTTGAGAGGAGGGAAAAACGCTGCTGACTGGAGGACGAGGAACTAACAAGCCTGAGCGAGACTCTCTCTCCTCAGTCAGACGGAGGAGCAGCAGCAGCGAGGAGCGGCGGCTCTGCCTGGCAGCCCAGGATCAGGGATTCCAGCTCGGATCAGAACCTTATCCCGACGACCGGATCGTCCTCTGGTGGGAAAGACCTGCGGATTATCTGCAGGAGCATCTTTACGGACAGGAACCCGCTCCTCAGATCTCGACTGGATCCACCAGAACCATCTCCTCTTCATCACAAGTTGACCCAGTAATCCCAGGTTAGTTCATCCTGGATTTTAAGACACAAACCCGAGAAACAAAACCAGATTACAAAGACTGTCGGTCCACATATTTTCTGACCAGGACCGTTTGAGGCGGGTCTCTGAAAGCTTCACTGCTCCTCGTTTGTTCCTGCTGACTGGGATTAAAGTCCGTTCATCCGAGTCACCACTGAAGGATTCCTGGAGGAAGTTCTGATGTTTTCTGACTCGGCCGGGAAGAAACCCGACTCACAGGCAGCCGGATAACGACCACCTTCATAAACCCGACAAACCCAACCCGGAGTTCTTTCCCGGAGCGCAAGTCAGACTTTGGGCCGAGGAGGAAGAGGCAGTAATCTGGGTTTTCCAGACCTTCATCAGAAGAATCCTGAAGGTTCTGAGGAGCCTAACATCCAATCTGGATGAAACGTTTGTAATCAGGAGCTGAGGTCGGAAATTGATCCTGGTCTCTATTACCGAGCCACTCAAGAACCAGCAAGATTCTGTTCATGTGGATATTCTAAATCAGAAGCTGGCCCATTCTTACTCAAGTAATCTGGATCTGTGGTTCCTCCAGGAGCTGCAGAGGAGCTCCGGCCCGGCTTCTGGAGCACATAGAGTACAAGACCTGAACCCAAACCAGCAGTAGTACGGGCAGAAGACCAGAAGACCAGCTAGAAGGTCAGAAGTTGACGGTCTGCAGACCACCAGCAGACCGGTTTGTGCCGGACCGGTTCTCCAGGACCGGTTTGAGGAGCTTCTGAGGTTTTTGTTTCTCTGTCGGTGAGTGAAACCTTCCTGCTGGTCTCGGAGCTCCGCGGGTTTTTATTTGGCACCTGTAGCACGAGAGTTTAAGACTGCAGGTTCTGCTGGTCCTCCCGGTCCTCTTTAGACGTCTCTCCACACCAACCAGTCCACCTTCATCACTTCATCACTTCAAAGTGATGAAGTGATATTTGATGGTGGAGTGGAGGAGACTCTGACCCGTAAGATATACCGGTACCCCCAGGAGCAGAATCCATAACCCATTAAGACCGGTTCCTCCTCAGCCGATCGTCTCCATGACGACCACAAACTGATGCTCAGAATAATGTCTGACTTCATCGTCAAGAACAGAAGAACGGACGAAGAACGGATGAAGAACGGACGAAGAACGGATGAAGAACGGATGAAGAACGGACGAAGAACGGACGAAGAACGGATGAAGAACGGATGAAGAACGGACGAAGAACGGACGAAGAACGGATGAAGAACGGATGAAGAACGGATGAAGAACGGACGAAGAACGGACGAAGAACGGATGAAGAACGGATGAAGAACGGATGAAGAACGGATGAAGAACGGATGAAGAACGGATGAAGAACGGATGAGGAACGGATGAAGAACGGATGAAGAACGGACGAAGAACGGACGAAGAACGGACGAAGAACGGATGAAGAACGGATGAAGAACGGATGAAGAACGGATGAAGAACGGATGAAGAACGGATGAAGAACGGATGAAGAACGGATGAAGAACATGAAAACGCAGCGAGCTCACCTCCTCCTGCCGCCGTCACACTGGCTGGCAACCTTCTTCCTCCTCAGAGACTCAGGGTCAGCAGGTTCTGATTGAGGTCATGTGACAGACGTGAGTAAGTATGTCACATGACCATCTAGAGATACCGTGGGGAAGGTTCTGCTCCCTGAAACATCATCCAGCAGGACCGGTTCTGCGGTGGCTCGGTGATGTTCTGAGGAGGCAGATCCTTGGAGGGTCTCAAAGATCTCCAGGTGTTAGCAAACAGAGTTGATTTGGATCAGAACCTGTGGTTTCAGTTTGATTGTGGGTCTGCTTTAGAATCCAGTGCTCAGTGGGTTGGTGGTTCTGGTTCAGGAGGTCTGGTGTGAGATTTAAATGCTGAGCCTTTAAAACTCTTGAACCTTCATGACCTTCAGGAAACTGAGACGTTTTATTCGTTCGGCTGCTTTCAAGTCTTTCTGCCACGATTAGTTGTAAGAATAAAGTTTGGACTCTCTTCTTCTTCCTGCCACAGATCTCTCTCCGCCGATCAGAACTTCTTCTGGCACCAGAACGCCGAGCAGACGGAGCATCTAGTTTCTTCTCTCGCTCTCAGAGGCTTTTTGGATCTTTCCAGGACTTCTTTTGTTTCCTCTTAATGACTTTCTGGTCTTTTGTGTCGCCGGCATGACGACCGCAGGAACCACAGACGGCACCAGCAGCTGACGCCGGGACACAAACCCACGGGGGCCAGAACTCTGCTGCTGGGACTGAATGGAGGGGGAGTTTGAGCGGGCTGAAGGCGGTGGTGCCATATTCATACCGGGCAGCGCCGGCGCCTCGGCCAAGTTATCTCCTGTGGCTCAACTCTGGATGTGAGGAAAACCGCACATGAGGCAGAACCGGAGACTTTCGACCCGGTCCGGAGCGCCCTGCTTTGACTGGATGATTCTTGGACACGCCTGGACCTCCTGAGAGACTTGAGGAGGAACGGACATCAAAGCTAAAATTCTCGGATTACAGGAAGGACTCAGTCGGTGCTGACCCGTATGCCGACGACACGATGCTGTACTTCATAGAGTCACAGGTTTTCACGTAGAGAGGGAGAACGGGCTTTTTTTGGCTTTCTGAAGGATAAACACTCAGCTGATTCCTTTTTTGCGTCAGGCTTCTCGTCAGTCGGACCTTTAAGTCACAATTCTGAAGACCCGTTTTGGCAGCAGCACCAGCGCCGGTATGTTACCTGGAGGAGGACCGGCGTCGGCTGGTGGGGGTCGCGGCCTGCTCCGGTGGCTCGGCCTCAGGCTGTGGTCCCGCCGCGGGACCCTGGTGTTCGCTCTGCTGTGGTTCGGCTCTTGGTTGTTCCTGAACGGTCTGGTTCTGGTCCACAGGAGCATCCTGTCCGACTACTGCACCGACGACAAGAGTAAGAGGATCCTTCAGAGGCTGGTGAGTCCGAGGAAATCATTATTATTATAATATCTATTATCATCTTACTTATTATCATTATTATTATCATTATTTCTATTATCTTTATTATTATCTTACTTATTATTATTATTATTGTCATTATTTCTTTTATCTTTATTGTTATTATTTTTTCAGTTCGACTCTTCGTAGAAAGGCGCTGTATAAGTCCAATCATATATTTCTTTGTATATCTTATTTCTTTGGGTCATTTCTTGATTTAACATCTTAGACTAAACTTTTAAAGTGGACTGGTGAAAAAAATCAAACTTGAAACATGATTTATCAGGTATCTTGTGTTGCATGGAATGAATCCGTTCTAGTTGGATCAGCTGAGCGTTTCGTTCTAGTAAAGAATGTTCTTTTGAACTATTGGACCCTCATTGGACTTTTTTCTTTGTAACCCGGTACGTAGTTCTGTTCAGTCCTCACACGCTTTAAAATGCCAACAAAAAGAAATCCAACTCATAGAATAGGACTTTCTCAATATCCATGGTACCGATGCCCGTGGTGTCCCTCAGGGCTCCATCCTTGGCCCCTTACTATTTATCGTAAACTAAGAAATAGAGACTCAGAATGAAGGACATCAAAGGGTTAATGACGTGTTTTACCGTAATGGCTGGCGGTGGCGGTTACATTTTCTTTATCGCCTCTGCCAAGAAGGTAATGTTTCACCGAGGGAAGAACTCATGCGTAGGTCTGCATGAACTTTCACAGAGGGTTAGGGTTAGTCATATCTGAGAAATGCTTACGTTCTGGTGAGGTGACGCCATTGTCACTCTTCTGAACCACTGGGGTTTTTTTCCTGCAATAAGTCATAAATGAATGGACGAATCTGCCTTATTGCTAAAATAAGTAGAGTTGTGTTTCTGCTCTGTGCTGACATCATCAGTTTTAGAGCTGACATCATCAGTTTTAGAACTGACATCATCAGTTTTAGAGCTGACATCAGCAATTATAGTGCTGACATCATTAGTTTTAGTGCTGACATCGTCAGTTTTAGTGCTGACATCGTTAGTTTTAGTGCTGACATCATTAGTTTTAGTGCTGACATCGTCAGTTTTAGTGCCGACATCGTTAGTTTTAGTGCTGACATCATTAGTTTTAGTGCTGACATCATCAGTTTCAGTGCTGACATCATTAGATTTAGTGCTGACATCACCTTAGGTACAGAAGTATTTCACTTTGAACCCACAGGTAATGTAATTAGTCAGACCGGTTTAGTTATGAGACAGAATCCTAACTGGGGTTCTGATTCTGATCAGGATAATGTCTACCTCGGGTCCTGCTGGGTCTTGTTGGAGGTTTGGTTTGACTAGAAGTTCCAGACTCAAGTCCCACTCAGACAAACCCACAAGCCTCAGTCCGGACCGGTCGACTGAAGGACTGATGGGTATCTCTCTAAGGACTCGCCGCGGGGGCTTCACTTTGGCACTCTGCGGGGGTCCGGTTGGTTTGGCTGTTGTGCTGAGAATCAGCTGAACGGTTCTGTGGGAGATCAGAAGAGTTCTAGTCTCTTCTTTGAACCGTCAGCAGCATCTGCCTGCTGGAGGGAAAAAATCTGACAGATGATTTAGGAAGCAGTCAGCGCCGCCGCCGTCCTGTAACGACCCTCGCCTCACTCCTGCTCGTCTCACTCCTGCTCGCCTCACTCCTGCTCGCCTCACTCCTGCTCGTCTCACTCCTGCTCGTCTCACTCCTGCTCCTCTGTCGGGTCTGAGGAACTTTCACCGCCTGGAGGCTCCACTGCTTCTCTGATCGGCCGGTTCTGTGGCAGACGACAGTCAGACGGTGACAGTAAACAGCCAGAGGCTCAAACATCCGCTGTCTCATCAGCTGCAGCATTTCTTGGTGCATTGTGGGTAATAACAAGGCTTTATTTCTCTAATGGGCCGTTTACAAAACATCGTTTCAGGCTACGTTTAGTTTTATCCTGTGTCTAAAAAATCTATTCCTCGTACCTTTACCTACCTACCCTGTTTTTTTTCCCTGTGTGAACCTGGACGGTTTCTCTGTGTGAACCTGGACTGTTTCTCTGTGTGAACCTGGACTGTTTCACTGTGTGAACCTGGACTGTTTGACTGTGTGAACCTGGACTGTTTCTCTGTGTGAACCTGGACTGTTTCACTGTGTGAACCTGGACTGTTTCTCTGTGTGAACCTGGACTGTTTCTCTGTGTGAACCTGGACTGTTTCCCTGTGTGAACCTGGACTGTTTCCCTGTGTGAACCTGGACTGTTTCTCTGTGTGAACCTGGACTGTTTCCCTGTGTGAACCTGGACTGTTTCCCTGTGTGAACCTGGACTGTTTCACAAACACTGTTGTTTTCAGAGTAACCCCGGCTGTGATGTCACCGCCCCCCCCTCCCAGTATCAAACCTCCTGGAGATCCACAATCAACAACTAGAGCGTGTTTTCTGAGCGCGGCGCTTCGGCGCCGTCCATCACGTGGTGAGAGAAGTTCTCCCAGCTCCTCCAGCCGTCACACAGAGGTTCTGTGTTTCCAGGAGCTGCTTTGGCTCCGCCGGCGGCGGTAATGCGGCACACATGCAGGAATGACTTCCAGCAGGAACCACAAACAAACCTTCAAGTAATCCTGCAGCCAGTTATCGGATTAGAGCCAAGACTTCTGGTCCGGGCTTGTCTCCAGGAGGAGGATCCTGAACAACGGTCTGTCGGTCTTCTCCTCCTCTTTCCTCTGAGCTCCCAGCCGACCGTTTGAAGCAGAGGAGGTGTTGAAAGTCTCCCTCAGCCCGGGACTGGAGGCGCTTTGAGGCTGAGAGGAGGAGCTTAACGCTCCAGTGATAAATCACCTCAAGCTTCTACAAACATCTGTCCTCTAATGACAAAGCAAAGATCTGAGGGAAATAAGGTGGAGGTCAGGTTCAGATGATGGAGGTGGAAGGAACCAGCCAGCGTGATTTCTCTAATCAGAACAACACCATCTGGTTCTGTTTCTTAGAGTTCTGCAGGAAAAGCGGTTCAGTAAAAGGAGGTGGATCCCCGTTCCAACCCTCGCCGATGGTCACGAGAAGAAACCGAAGGATCCAGATCATAGATGGAAGAACCTTCAGGGTCCTGTCCCTCTGAAGAGGGAGGACCACGCCTGGACAGGGTGGAGGCCGGGGAAACCCAGGTGGAGGTCTACAGATGTTCTGACCTGCTTATCGCTGGTGCAGCATCTGCTGAAGAAGGCTCCCACTTAAAGAACCGCCTGGGTGCCTGTCTGGGTTTTTTCCATTTAATGGGACCCTCGGTTGGCAGCAGTTGCTGGTAAATGTTCTGGGTTGGATGGTTCTTCAGACTGGACCCATCCTCCTAACGAGCAGCTAGCTGTAGCTAAAGCTAACGTCTCCATCACCTCCTGGGGTCTGGAGGTGATGGAGACGTCACCCTCTGGGGCGGCGGAGCCGTTCTGCCGTCTGGAGAAACATCTGCTCCTTCTCATCGTTCGGACCGGTGCTCTCTGAGGGAATCCGATCCAAAACGTGGTTCTGGCAGTTTTTAATATCCCAGAGGAATGTTGGCAGGAGAAGTAATGAGAGGAGCATCAGAGAAGGCGCTGTGGTCGGAGGAGAACATGATGGAACACCCTCTGGTGGACCCACGGCGGCGGCTGAGATGTCGTGGGACGCAGATTAAAATAAACTCTTGGGAAACGTTCTGACAGCAGCGGAACCGGCCCAAAACTAAAGTCTGCTTGGTGAATCTGGGCTGCGAGGTTCTGCTGCCTGGAAGAGCTGAGAGGCTTTTGGACTGTTCTGGTTTCCACAGGGTTTTACGAGTTTCTTCAAAAACACATTTTCTTTCTCTCACAGTATTAACAACCGTTTTCTTCAATGGGAGACAAAAACAGGACCAGTCTTCATGTCAACATCCCAGCCTGTCCTCTCTTACTGTGTCTGAGTGATGTCGGCACCAGAAAAACCTCAGAACCAGAGCTGAGCTAGCAGCCCTCGGTTCTGGTTAAATGCCATGGAGTCGTAATGGAAGTTCTGAGTTGGACCGCCTCTGAGAGGCAGCGAGAGAAGGAACAGATGTCCTTGTGAAGACGAGGCGTGAAGGCAGGATGCTGCTGTGGACCACTAGAGTCACGAGAGACACGAGAGACACCAGAGTCACGAGAGACATCAGAGACACCAGAGAGACCAGAGACATCAGAGTCACCAGAGACACCAGAGTCACGAGAGACATCAGAGTCACGAGAGACACCAGAGTCACGAGAGACATCAGAGACACCAGAGTCACCAGAGACACCAGAGTCACCAGAGACATCAGAGAGACCAGAGACACCAGAGTCACCAGAGACACCAGAGTCACGAGAGACACCAGGGACATCAGAGACATCAGAGTCACGAGAGACACCAGAGACATCAGAGACACCAGAGACACCAGAGAGACCAGAGACACCAGAGTCACGAGAGACATCAGAGTCACCAGAGACACCAGAGTCACGAGAGACATCAGAGTCACCAGAGACACCAGAGTCACGAGAGACATCAGAGTCACGAGAGACATCAGAGACACCAGAGACACCAGAGTCACGAGAGACATCAGAGTCACGAGAGACATCAGAGACACCAGAGACACCAGAGACACAAGAGACATTAGAGACATCAGAGACACCAGAGACACGAGAGACATCAGAGACACCAGAGACACCAGAGTCACGAGAGACATCAGAGACATCAGAGTCACGAGAGACACCAGAGACATCAGAGACACCAGAGTCACCAGAGACACCAGAGTCACGAGAGACACCAGGGACATCAGAGACATCAGAGTCACGAGAGACACCAGAGACATCAGAGACACCAGAGACATCAGAGACACCAGAGTCACCAGAGACACCAGAGTCACGAGAGACATCAGAGACACCAGAGACACCAGAGTCACGAGAGACATCAGAGACATCACAGACATCAGAGTCACGAGAGACACCAGAGACATCAGAGACACCAGAGACATCAGAGACACCAGAGTCACCAGAGACACCAGAGTCACGAGAGACATCAGAGACACCAGAGACACCAGAGACATCAGAGACATCAGAGACACCAGAGACACGAGAGACATCAGAGACACCAGAGTCACGAGAGACATCAGAGACATCAGAGTCACGAGAGACACCAGAGACATCAGAGACACCAGAGTCACCAGAGACACCAGAGTCACGAGAGACACCAGGGACATCAGAGACATCAGAGTCACGAGAGACACCAGAGACATCAGAGACACCAGAGACATCAGAGACACCAGAGTCACCAGAGACACCAGAGTCACGAGAGACATCAGAGACACCAGAGTCACCAGAGACACCAGAGTCACGAGAGACATCAGAGACACCAGAGACATCAGAGTCACGAGAGACATCAGAGACACCAGAGACACTAGAGACATCAGAGTCACGAGAGACATCAGAGACACCAGAGACACTAGAGACATCAGAGACACTAGAGACATCAGAGACACTAGCGACACCAGAGACACTAGAGACACTAGAGACACTAGAGACACTAGAGACACCAGAGACACCAGAGACACCAGAGACACTAGAGACACTAGAGACACCAGAGACACTAGAGACACCAGAGACAGAAAGTTCTGGTTTGGAAATCAGTTTCCTGTTTCGTGTTGCTCTGGCACAGGTTTTATTACAGACGCCCTTCTTGAGGCAACCCTCCCCATTTATTGGGTCTTGGGACCGGCACTGGAAGGACAATGACCTCTTGACCTCTGACCTCTGTGTGGTTGGGTTTAAAGTTCGGTACTATAATGGTCACATGGCCGACAGACTCAGCCTCCGTCCCTGAAGTCCTTCACGGAGAACCTCAGCGACCGATTGACTCTCCGGGTCGGATAAGTAGGAGGACTTCCTGTGTGTCGCGTCCGTCTCCTATCGGCGCCGTGTGACATCTGCAGAGCCTCTCGGACGAATCCGTAGGTTCTGACTATTTATGGTCTAACGGCGGCGGTGTCGGCGCTCTGACTCTGTCGCGACACGTCTCTGACATTCCTCCGCTGTTTATGGTCTGACGCCACGTTTTACAGTTCAGGGGTAGAATTACAAACCCGGCACCCGTGGGAACGACCCGTCTCAAACCATCAAAGGATCCCGGACGCATCCGGGTCGGACGTCCCCCCGACCAGAACCGGGATCATCCACAGACGACATTCCACAGAACCAGCACCGATCAACATCACATCTTCTGAGGGATAATAAAAGCATAATAAAATAATTCCACAGAAGATTCGTTCATATTTACAAACGTTCAGATATGTGAGAGAAACGAGGAGGAAGATCCTGGAGTCATCCTCACATCTCTGCTGAACTTCTCTCCACACATCACAGAACCAACCTCTGGACCCCATTCATGAGTCAGCGCTGATCAGCCGGCCCGCATCACCTCCTCGTTACCTCCACACACACACACACACACACACACACACTATTACACGCACACACTCATTCACACACACACACAAACACTCACACACTATTACACACAAACTCACTCGAGCACACAGTTACACACACACACTCACGCTATTACACACACATTCCCACACACACACAGGCTAATACACACACACTCACTGACACACATTCACTCACACTATTACACACACACACTCCCTCACACACACACACACACTCCCTCACACACAAACACACACTAACTCACACTATTACACGCACACACTCATTCACACACACACACACAAACACTCACACTCATTCACACACACACACACACACACTATTACACGCACACACTCATTCACACACACACACAAACACTCACACACTATTACACACAAACTCACTCGAGCACACAGTTACACACACACACACAGGCTAATACACACACATTCACTCACACTATTACACACACACACTCCCTCACACACACACACACACACACTCCCTCACACACAAACACACACTAACTCACACTATTACACACACACACACACACACACACACACTCACACACAGTCACACTTTCACACATACACATTCACTGACACGCACACACACACACACACACACACACACTCACACATACACATTCACTGACACGCACACACACACACACACACACACACACTCTATCACTCAGAGGTTCTGTACTCTTGTGGACTGGCGGGTCACATGAAGGAGTGGACGGGTCAGGATCTGACTCTGAAGGAAGTCCAGATGTTTCTTCTGAGTGTTGAGGGTTCCAGGCGGCGGTTGCCCCGAGCAACGGGCTGACAGACAGGTCAGGAATGGAATGTCTATGCCCACAATGCATTGCACTTGTACTTATTTAGTCTTCTGGGGGTTTCAAGCTGACCATGTTTGGTCCAGTCAGAAATTCCCAGTGTGAAACCTCCTCTGGACCAAACAAAGACCAGAACCCCGACTGGTCCGAGTCAGACATTCAGACCTGACCTAAGAGGTGGGCGTGGCCGGGAGTCCTGTTGGAGCAGGAAGTGATGGAAGCTCCTCCTCTAGTGTTCCACCTGATCTGTTCCATCATTCTTCCATCTCTGTGATCGGGTCAGATTCTGGACCGTAGAATCTCTTCATCATCTCACACAATATTCCAGCGGAGGAGGAGAATCTGTAGGAGGCTCTCTGGCGTGTGTGGTCTCCTCCTGCGTCTCCTCGCCGCCACGCTCTCTTTGAGCTGAAGGCAGGAGGATCAGACCCGCAGACAAAACACGACTCGGCACAAAACGGCCGCCGCGGTGGCGCTGAAACCAGGCTGCAGCGGCGGGAGGAGGTCTGATGAGGAGCTGCTGGGTTCATGCGTTCATCCTACATTTATGACTTATGAACTGAAATTAGTTTCTTCATCTCAACATTTCTCCGACAGATATGTGCGTCGCGTTTATTGTGTATATTGTGTCGTTGTGTAGTTTTTCTTTGATCGCCATCATCAGGTTTTATTTCCTGTCAGCTCTGTGGCGCCGCCTGCAGCAGAGACGCCGCTGAGGATGATGATGATGATTAGACAGTCCAGGTCCAAGTTCTTCAGAACAGTCCCTGTTTGCTAGACATGGTTGTTTACATGAGCTAAGGTTAGCTATGATAGCTGACATGAGCTAAGGTTAGCTAGGATAGCTGACATGAGCTAAAGTTAGCTATGATAGCTGACATGAGCTAAGGTTAGCTATGATAGCTGACCGGAGCTAAGGTTAGCTATGATAGCTGACAGGAGCTAAGGTTAGCTATGATAGATGACACGAGCTAAGGTTAGCTATGATAGTTGACCGGAGCTGACACAAGCTAATGTTAGCCGCCTCTGTGCTCAAACCGACAGCGCTGTGGTTTAGCGGCTGACAGATGAGCGGCGGGGAACGGTCACCTGCTCGTTTTCATCTTATCGAGGTTAAAAACCACTGAATCACTCTGTTCACACTTGAATTTGTGTGTGTGTGTAGCAGGAAGGGGTGTGTGTCAGTGTATTTATGGACAGGAAGTGGTGACTCTGACCTCGAGGCCCGCCCACGCCGCTTCTGTCAGTGGCGAATGCCAGCCGGCCCACACCTCCATCCCACAGCCGCTGAAAATCACGCCATTGTTCTCTGGGAGAACGCGGTACAGCGGAGGCTCCAGAGGATACTGGACAATACCGCACTCGACCTCTGACCTCCTGTCAGTCCTGATGAATCACCAGCGGCGCCCGCTTCTACCTCCTGCGATTATGAATGTGGGAAAGCAGCGGTACTTTTCACCGTGCTGTAATCCCAGCGTAGAATGATTGACAGCTGGAACAGTTGTTTGTCCACACTGAAGCTGGAGGAGGCGCCGACCTGAAGAATGGGGGGAGGAGTTTCTGTTTCTCCTCTTCGATCGACTTGTTGTTTTAAATATTACTTGAGTTAAAGGATGGTTGTTGTGCTTGGACACGCCCGACCAGAACTTTTGTTTACAGTTCTCAAACTTTGTGCTTTAAACTCTTAGAGTCTTAAAACCTTTGGAAGGTTTTTAATCCGAGGAGAATAATCCGGATCTCTCCAAACCCAGAGAAGGAGTTCTTTTCCAGGGATAAACGTCGGGTTCAGACCGAGGTCCACCTTCAGCTCCGGGTCGAGCCGAGCCGGGCCGGTCGAGGCTCAGTTCACAGGAATGTCATTAAGGCGTTTTAACGTTTCTGGAACGTCTCGGAATGCAGCGGGAAAAAAACAAAGAGAGTCTTTCTCTCAGAACCAAACGTCTCAGCTTTCTGCTCCTCATTAGAAAGGAGGAGTCCGCTTTCAGGAGGGAGCAGGAGGAAAGAAGGGATGAAAGGAGGAGAGAGAGGGAAGAAGGAAGAAATACAAGTCCTGACTCTTACTGGTTTGGTTCAGGTCCATTCATTCATGCAAATATGGGATGAGAGAAAAAGCCTAAAATAGAAAAACACAAAAGGGAAATAAAGGGATGGAAAATACAGAGTGGAACAAAAGAGGAATAAAAAATAAAGGCAATTAATGCAGGATAAAAGAGAAGGAAGGAAGAAAGAAAGAAAGAAAGAAAGAAAGAAAGAAAGAAAGAAAGAAAGAAAGAAAGAAAGAAAGAAAGAAAGAAAGAAAGAAAGAAAGAAAGAAAGAAAGAAAGAAAGAAAGACAGACAGACAGACAGACAGACAGACAGACAGACAGACAGACAGACAGACAGACAGACAGACAGACAGACAGACAGACAGACAGACAGACAGACAGGATATGTATGAAGGAGAGAAAAAATATAAAACAGGAAAGAAAGGAAGTACAGAAGTAGATTTTCATAGATTGTACCTCAATTTACCTGTATTTACCTCTAGTATCTTTACCTGTACTTACCTGCAAGTACTTTTACCTGTAAGTACCTGTACTTACTTGTATTTACCTGTAAGTACCTGTACTTACTTGTATTTACCTGCAAGTACCTGTATTTACCTGCAAGTACCTGTACCTGTATTTACCTGCAAGTACCTGTACCTGTATTTACCTGTAAGTACCTGTACTTACTTGTATTTACCTGTAAGTCATGTATGTACCTGTACCTGTATTTACCTGTAAGTACCTGTACTTACTTGTATTTACCTGTAAGTACCTGTATGTACCTGTACCTGTATTTACCTGTAAGTACCTGTATGTACCTGTACCTGTATGTACCTGTACCTGTATTTACCTGTAAGTACCTGTATGTACCTGTACCTGTATGTACCTGTACCTGTATTTACCTGTAAGTACCTGTATATACCTGTACCTGTATTTACCTGTAAGTACCTGTATCTGTATTTACCTGTACCTGTATTTACCTGTAAGTACCTGTATGAACCTCCTGGTCAGGTTCAGCTGTACAATCTCAAATGGAACTGGACGTTTTGGGTCTATTATGGGATGCAGGTTTCTGTGAAAGTGAAGTCAGGCGTTTCCCAGCAGACAGAATAAAAGTATTTGATCTTATCTTAAATCAAATGATAATATTATCACTCTGTTTTCAGCTCACATGCATTTTATCTCCTTCAGTTTGAGCTTTGAGTTTTGGTTCCGTCCTCCCCTCGTTCATCTGGGCTCCAGAGGCTGCAGACGTCTGCGCCTCCTGGGAGATGGTCCTCCTGAGGGAGGCAGTCAGGGTCATGTGACGTGATGGACCGGGAGCTTGAGGATGAGAAGATCTCAAAGATGAAGCGAGTGTTTTTTAAGGATTGAAGTTAAACACGAGACGTGATGAAGAACCCTGAAGAACTCCTCAGCTGAGCTCCTCATCCACTGTGATGACAGACAGGAGGAACCAGCCTGTCATCACAGAAGGAGCTCCAGATACGTAGAGGAGCGGGAGCAGGGGGGGGTAGTTACAGCGACTCCCCCGTCTCTCAACACGTCTCCTCCCACTCCTGTTCAATCACTCAGCCGGTGAGAGGCGGGAGGAGACGAAGTGACGAGATAGAGAGGGACAAAGACAATAGGTATGTATGTGGACAGGTGAGTAGGAGCACAGGTGTGTATGTGGACAGGTATTTAGGAGCAGAAGTGTTTGTGTGGACAGGTGTGTATTTGGACAGGTGTGTAGGAGCAGAGGTGTGTATGTGGACAGGTGTGTAGGAGCAGAGGTGTGTATGTGGACAGGTGTGTAGGAGCAGAGGTATGTATGTGGACAGGTGTGTAGGAGCAGAGGTATGTATGTGGACAGGTGTGTAGGAGCAGAGGTGTGTATGTGGACAGGTGTGTATGTGGACAGGTGTGTATGTGGACAGGTGTGTAGGAGCAGAGGTGTGTATGGGGACAGGTGTGTATGTGGACAGGTGTGTAGGAGCACAGGTGTGTATGTGGACAGGTGTGTATGTGGACAGGCGTGTAGGAGCACAGGTGTGTGTGGACAGGTGTGTATGTGGACAGGTGTGTATGTGGACAGGCGTGTAGGAGCACAGGTGTGTGTGGACAGGTGCGTATGTCTCTTTAAACCACGGCCGGTGTCATGTGATCCTCCCTGACTCCAGGTGTGTGATGTGGTTCCGTTCTCTGAGCTCCTGACTGACGGATGTTTGGGTTGGAATGTGGTCAGGATTATCGGTGTAATCCTGACCAGAACCAGATAATCCTCCACCTCATCCCTCACACCTCCAGACTCAGAGCCGATCCTGATGATCCACACAGACGGCTCCTCAGGAGAGAGAAGATCAGAGGTTCTCATCCGTCCCAGAACCCATCCAACGCTGGCCTAATAGGATCCAGAATACACAGAACCCTCCAGAATTATTGGGTTCCTCACAAAGATCTAACCTTTTATAAAAGTATTTTGTTCTGAACATCAAAGAAATATTTTCCTCTAAAACATTTGTGCCACTATTATTGTCACCATGCCTTTAATAATTAGCTCCGCCCCCTTTAGCCAGAGTAACGTCCTGGGTCTCCTCCTGTCGTCTGTGAGGAGGTCTGAGGACACATGGAGAAGATCTGAGACCATTTCTCTATACAGAACCTCTCAACCTCCGTCGGGTTCCGAGGTCCACACTGGTGGACATCCCACAGATGTTCTGTGGGCTTTAGGTCAGGTGACTGGGATGGTCATGGCAGAACAGTCAGTTTGCAGACACGTCCTCTTCCAGGTTGATGTCTAACATCTCCAGTCTCTTTAAACTTCTTCATTATTCATCTATCTGTTCAAACTGACCTTTGAACTGCTGAGATGTTCTTGTCTCCATTGTCAGATTTGTGCAGCTCTACAACTTTTCTTTGCTCCTCATTGCTGTGTTCTCTGCTCTTCATCATGATGAAGAACCTCAGAGAGAATCAGGCCTGTGTCACCTCATATTTATACCCCAGTCAAACAGGAAGTACCTGTTCACCACCTCAGAGTTCCTGCTCACACAGGTGAAGACACAGATATGACCTTTAACCTTTAACCTCAGGAGTTGCTGGAGGCGACAATAAGGGAGAAAAATCTTTGTTTCACATTAAGAGGGAAACGTTTCGTTGAAGGTTGAGGTTAGTTTCCTGTGGAGGACAGAACGGGTTTGGACATTTCTTTGTGTCTAATTTTACTTCATCAATCGTTTCAAGAACATTTTTCGTTAGCTTCTCTGACGCCTGAGGAAACTTTTAGTCACCTTCAGACAACGCCGCCGCTCCCGGACCTCCTGGCACTGCCTGTAGTCTCAGTGGTCGGCGGTGCGGCGGTCAGCTGACCTGCTGCCTGTGTCCCTCCTGCTCTGCCGTAGTGTCTGGAGTTCGATGAGGGCGCGGTGGCGGGGGACATGTGTGAGGACCTGTGCGTTCTGGGCCGGGTGGAGTACAAGCGCTGCCTCTACTATGAGAACGGGAAGAAGGTGATCGAGGCGCGCTGGAGGGGGAACCCCATCATCCTCAAGTCCAAACTGGAGAACTTCTCCTCCTACGAGCCACTGGGAATCCTGGACTACCAGGTGGGTCGCACTCCGTAGATCCACGTAGATCTAAGAAAACCACGTCCTGTTAATAATCCACTTCCTGTGGTCTGACAGGACGCGGCGGAGGAGCTCTCCCCTCTGGACGTAGTTTTCTACGCCACCCTGGAGGTGAGTCGGGCCTTCCTGATCTTTTCAATCAATCCTGATGGATACCTGATCTTCCCCCAAGAATTCCCAGCTCTTACCTGTGTCTGATCTCAGGTGAGAAGTTCCCTTGGTCTGGCTGATGAGGAGGAGGAAGAAGATGGAGGAGGTGGAGGTGGAGGAGAAGGTAACAGCTCTCTGGCCAGAATCTGGGGGAAGAGGCTGAAGAGCAGGGAGAGGAGTTACTCCAGAGCTGAGCTGGCCTCGCTCTGGTCTCTGCTGCAGCAGGAGGAGTACACCTTCCTCAGGTGTGACACGCCCACAAACACCTGGATCTAGTCTATTAGTGACTTCAGATGTTTCCACACAGCTTGAGGAAGTTCTTCCTAGTCTCTGCGTCTCATGACGCGAAGGTAGAATCTTACACTGTGACACACCTGAACAATCGCTGCTTCAACATTCAGCCTGGCAAATGTTACAAAACACCTTTGGTTCTACAACAGCATCACAATTATCACTATTATCACTATTAACATTATTATTATTATTATCACCATTATCACTATTAACATTATTATTATTATTTATCACCATTATCACTATTAACATTATTATTATTATCACCATTATCACTGTTATTACTATCACCATTATAATTAGTATCACTATCACCATTATAACTAGTATCACTATTAACACCATTATTATTATCATCACTATTATCACCATTATCACCATCATCACCATTAACACTATTATTATTATCACCATTATCACCACTATCGCTGTTATTACTATCACCATTATAATTAGTATCACTATTAACACCATTATTATTATCACTATTATCACTACTATCACCATTTACACTATTATTATTATTATCACCATCATCACCATTAACACTATTATTATTATCACCATTATCAACAGTATCACTATTATCACCGCTAACACTTTTATTACTATCACCATTATCACTATTAACACCATTATTATTATCACTATTATCACTATTATCACCGCTAACACTATTATAACTAATATTGCTATTAACACCATTATCACTATTATAACTATTAACACTATTATTATAATCACTATTAACACCGCTATCACTATTATAACTAGTATCACTATTAACACCATTATTATTATCATTATTATCACCAATATCACTATGACTACTATCAACGTTATTACCATTATCACTATTATCACTAGAACCGCTATTAACACCATTATATTTATTATCAGTATAATCACTATTGTCACCATTATCACTATTTTTTACTATTATCAACATTATTGTTATCAACAGTATCACTATTATTGATAATAGTGATGTGGATATATATATATATATATATATATATATATATATATATATATATATATATATATAGTAATAATAATAATACATAATAATAAAATAATAAAATTTATAACGCACTTAACATTTGGATCAAATCTCAAAGTGCTAAATAGAAATATACATATATACATATATTTATACATATATATAAATACTTATATATATACGCATGTACATATAATGACCCTTTCTTTAAATAAACAAAAACAAAGCAAAGTTTATCTAAATGTGTGTTAAATATTCTTGACATTTATTTCTTTAACACTTTTTTAAACTCCTCCCCCTAGAGTCCTGCAGGACCTCAGCACCCACATGGCCAAGGTTCTGGGCTCCTGCGGCCACTTCTACGCCGTGGAGTACCTGTCCGCCGGACACGCCTGGGACCAGAACATCTTCTCCCTGGAGGAAGCGTCCGGTTCTGGCGCCAGGGGGAGGTGGACCACCAGAGAGATGGTGCACCGGATCGCGCTGAGCTTCCTGGACATGGCGTGGCACTTCGACCACGACTTCACCCACAAGCTGCACCTGTGTGACATCAAGCCCGAGAACTTCGCCATCAGGAAGGACCTGACCGTGAGTCCACGTCCCGGCCCGGTCCAAACAGGAAGTTAACTCCACCTGTCTTGTATTGCGTAGGTCGGCGGTTCCGAACCGTCGGGCCACAACATGTTCGGTTAAAAACAGAACTGAGTTAACAAAGAGGATCCAGATGCGGGAACCCGGAGCCACCAGTGGTTCTGTGAGAAGGTGTACCACAGGGACCTGCTGTAGGAACCTTGTGTTTCTATATATATATATATATATATATATTTATATATATATTTAAAAAAGGTGCAGGTCTCTCGCCGGCGTCATGCAGGTCACATGATCATTTCCACAACCACTCATTATAAAGACTGCAGTAGGAATACTGCAAAAAATACACGCTCCTGTCTGGGGAGGGTGTACCCCAGGGACCTACCCGAGGACCGGTACTGTTTTTGGTCCGGTCAAAGACCCCCCATATATGTTTATGTATGTGGAGCACCGGGTTCTCTCCCCAGCATCCTGGGGGCTGCTGTGAGTCCCATGATCAGGAGAGGAAGAAAGAACTACAAAGACAAGTTCTTTGATCACACAGGTATAAACGCAGGTGTCGTGTGAATGGGCTGAAAATAAACCCCTCCTATGTGAGTTTACTTTGGGGCGGAGCCAAAGGCCTTCGTCTCCGGTGAGCGGGGTGAGATCTGGGACTGATCTCCTCTTCCTCGGCGTGTGGTTTTAGTCTCAGAGCAAAAACAGATCCTGGCTGCTGAGTGTTTGGACAGGAAGTCAGACACACGTCTGCAGATGTTTGCTCAGCGTTATCAGATGGTTTCATGATTCCAGAACCAGAACCATTAATCCTACACGGTGTCGGATCAGCGCTGAGCGCCAGCCAACGTCTACTGAATCCGAACAGCTTCCTATAGTCTCCCTGGAGGAGATGTGGAGTCAGAGGAGGCTCCAACAACTGTCACGTAAACCTCATGACGCCGCTGCTGTCAGTCGGGTCAGAGGAGACACCTTCAACAGAACCAGGTTCACGGCGCCACGCAGTAAAAGGGTTCCTGTACTACCATAACTCTCAGCAGCTGGATCTTCTCAAAGTAAAACCAGACGATCAGGATGTTCTGCTGATGGATGTTCTCCTGTTGGATCTCCTCCTGTTGGATGTTCTCCTGTTGGATGTCCTCCTGTTGGATGTTCTCCTGTTGGATATTCTCCTGTTGGACGTTCTCCTGATGGATGTTCTCCTGATGGACGTTCTCCTGATGGACGTTCTCCTGTTGGATGTTCTCCTGTTGGATGTTCTCCCGATGGATGTTCTCCTGTTGGATGCTCTCCTGATGGACATTCTCCTGTTGGAGGTTCTCCTGATGGACGTTCTCCTGATGGATGTTCTCCTGATGGATGTTCTCCTGATGGATGTTCTCCTGTTGGTTGTCTCCTGATGGATGTTCTCCTGATGGATGTTCTCCTGATGGATGTTCTCCTGTTGGTTGTCTCCTGATGGATGTTCTCCTGATGGATGTTCTCCTGATGGATGTTCTCCTGTTGGATGTTCTCCTGTTGGATGTCCTCCTGTTGGATGTCCTCCTGTTGGATGTTCTCCTGTTGGATGTTCTCCTGATGGATGTTCTCCTGATGGATGTTTTCCTGTTGGACGTTCTCCTGATGGATGTTCTCCTGTTGGATGTTCTCCTGTTGGTTGTCTCCTGATGGATGTTCTCCTGATGGATGTTCTCCTGTTGGTTGTCTCCTGATGGATATTTTCCTGTTGGATGTTCTCCTGTAGGATGTTCTCCTGATGGATGTTCTCCTGTTGGACGTTCTCCTGATGGATGTTCTCCTGTTGGACTTTCTCCTGTAGGATGTTCTCCTGTAGGATCTTTTCCTGTTGGACGTTCTCCTGATGGATGTTCTCCTGATGGATGTTTTCCTGTTGGATGTTCTCCTGTTGGTTGTTTCCTGATGGACGTTCTCCTGATGGATGTTCTCCTGTTGGTTGTCTCCTGATGGACGTTCTCCTGATGGATGTTTTCCTGTTGGACGTTCTCCTGTTGGACGTTCTCCTGTTGGTTGTCTCCTGATGGACGTTCTCCTGTTGGTTGTCTCCTGTTGGACGTTCTCCTGTTGGTTGTCTCCTGATGGACGTTCTCCTGTTGGTTGTCTCCTGATGGACGTTCTCCTGTTGGATGTTCTCCTGTAGGATGTTTTCCTGTTGGACGTTCTCCTGATGGATGTTTTCCTGTTGGACGTTCTCCTGTTGGTTGTTTCCTGATGGACGTTCTCCTGATGGATGTTCTCCTGATGGACGTTCTCCTGTAGGATGTTCTCCTGTTGGACGTTCTCCTGTTGGACGTTCTCCTGTAGGATGTTCTCCTGTTGGACGTACTCCTGTTGGACGTTCTCCTGTAGGATGTTCTCCTGTTGGTTGTCTCCTGATGGATGTTCTCCTGTTGGATGTTCTCCTGATGGATGTTCTCCTGTTGGACGTTCTCCTGATGGATGTTCTCCTGATGGACGTTCTCCTGATGGATGTTCTCCTGATGGACGTTCTCCTGTTGGTTGTCTCCTGTTGGACGTTCTCCTGTTGGTTGTCTCCTGATGGACGTTCTCCTGTTGGTTGTCTCCTGATGGACGTTCTCCTGATGGATGTTCTCCTGTAGGATGTTTTCCTGTTGGACGTTCTCCTGTTGGATGTTCTCCTGTTGGACGTTCTCCTGTTGGATGCTCTCCTGATGGATGTTCTCCTGTTGGACGTTCTCCTGTTGGATGCTCTCCTGATGGATGTTCTCCTGATGGATGTTCTCCTGTTGGACGTTCTCCTGTTGGATGTTCTCCTGTTGGACGTTCTCCTGTTGGATGCTCTCCTGATGGACGTTCTCCTGTTGGTTGTCTCCTGATGGACGTTCTCCTGTTGGTTGTCTCCTGATGGACGTTCTCCTATTGGTTGTCTCCTGATGGACGTTCTCCTGTTGCTTGTCTCCTGATGGACGTTCTCCTGATGGATGTTTTCCTGTTGGATGTTCTCCTGATGGACGTTCTCCTGATGGATGTTCTCCTGATGGACGTTCTCCTGTTGGACGTTCTCCTGAAGCGTCAGAGACTGGCCGGAAGTCCGTCTTAAAGATGGTCTCTTTTTCTGATAACCTGTGGAAACAGAAGATTTCTCGCTCAGACAGGAAATGACTTTCAGGGTCCGTCCATCACGTCTTCGTCTCTGGACTCTGAAACGTTTCCACATTCTTCACTCACTAAATATCCGACCGCACGTTTAGTTTTATCGTGTTTGTTTGTTTTGCCTCATGAATATTAAACGTCTCCATCCTGCGGTGAAACGCTGCAGGTGGTGGCCATCGACGTGGACATGGCGTTCTTCGAGCCGAAGATGAGGGACATCCTGGACCAGAACTGCAGCAGCGACGAAGACTGTAACTTCTTCGACTGTTCGTCTCGCTGTGACCCGGACAAACGCAGGTGCAGCCCTCAGCGCCGCAACAGCAACCTCCAGGTGAGTCTGGGGCGGGGCTTATTCTTCAGGACGCACAGAGGGACTAACATGAAAGAAGAATTTTATATTATTAGTTATTTGTTTACTCCTCAAAAATATATCCAAATAAATGTTTTATCTGTGAATCTTCTCTTCATCATTTATTGACTGAATCTAAATTTCTGCAGGAGAATAAAATGTGGAAAAATGTTTTAAATTAAATAAATAAATAAATGTTTTATGCATTCATTCAATTATTATTCACATTATTATTTGATAAATTTACTAAATTTAAAATTCCACGACAGAGAAACACTTTTGTCAAACGTTGTCATTAAACTATAAAATGAAATATAAAAAGTCTGAAAACGTTTATAAACGGCAGAAATGGGAACAACGTTATAACAATTTACATTTAGACATTTTTTTTACAAACAAAGTCTCCAAGATTTCAAAACATTTCTGTTTTTACTTCTTAAAAATGTAAAGTATAATTTCCACATTTGATTTAAATGAATAGAACGATCAGAAAAACATTTTTATTTCATTTTTTGGTTTTTAGGTCGGACATTCATGATTTTCTTTGATCTTAAAATCAAGAAGGAAAGAAGAACTCTTTGAAATAAGAAGAAAATAATTGAAACTATAATTGAGGATATTTAAAATTACTGAAAATACTAACGCGTATAAAAAAGAAAAGTAGAATAACTCCATCACGGGAAAGACAGAATGAAAAGGGGAAAATGTGAAAAGAGAAAACGTAAAGAAGGAGATAGAAATGCTGTAAAAAATGAAATAGGAAAATAGAGTAAAAACCTGAGATGATGGAAACTTGCTGAAAAAAGGAGGAGAGGAGTGGGCGGGACTCTGAAGCCCCCTCCACCTGTCAATCATGCCCTCAGGGAGGCGGGGCGTTGCTTTGTTTTGGTGATCAAAAGCGAGTCGTCATCAGCATACCGACGCATCCGTCTCCTCGTTGCTCCTCCTTACTCCTCTTTCTATCCATCAATCTTTTTTCTTCCTCTCAGATCCTTTCCGTTTCTAATGTTTCATTCTCATCATCTCTTCCTCTCACGTCTTCTCTAACACATCACCGCTCCTGCTTCCTTCCCTTTCCTCTCTTCACTCCTTCATTCTTTCCTTTCTTCCCTTCCTTCCTCTTTTATTTCACAATGGAATTAATATATTTTGTATTCCTCTTTTCTTCAGGTTATCTGTGAGAAGATCTTCAGGCCGTGGTTTTCTCCCACTCTGCTCGGAGCGAAAGCAGGACTCCCACTGCAGGTCTGTTTCACCGCGTGAACCTGGACTGTTTCACCGCGTGAACCTGGACTGTTTCACCGCGTGAACCTGGACTGTTTCTCTTTGTGAACCTGGTCTGTTTCACTGTGTGAACCTGGACTGTTTCTCTGTGTGAACCTGGACTGTTTCACTGTGTGGACCTGGACTGTTTCACCGCGTGAACCTGGACTGTTTCACCGCGTGAACCTGGACTGTTTCTCTGTGTGAACCTGGACTGTTTCACCGCGTGAACCTGGACTGTTTCACCGTGTGAACCTGGACTGTTTCACCGCGTGAACCTGGACTGTTTCACCGCGTGAACCTGGACTGTTTCACTGTGTGAACCTGGACTGTTTCTCTGTGTGAACCTGGACTGTTTCTCTGTGTGAACCTGGACTGTTTCATCGCGTGAACCTGGACTGTTTCTCTGTGTGAACCTGGACTGTTTCTCTGTGTGAACCTGGACTGTTTCATCGCGTGAACCTGGACTGTTTCTCTGTGTGAACCTGGACTGTTCCACCGCGTGAACCTGGACTGTTTCTCTGTGTGAACCTGGACTGTTTCTCTGTGTGAACCTGGACTGTTTCTCTGTGTGAACCTGGACTGTTTCACTGTGTGAACCTGGACTGTTTGACTGTGTGACTTAATGACAAATATTCTTCTTCTGTGTTTTTTTTAGGTGGAGCTCCAGCGGGTGGTGCAGGAGTGCTCAGAAACAGAAGGAGGTGTGGAGGATGGAGAGGGGGACGGAGGAGGAGGTGAAACGGGCATTCACCAGCGTCTCCTCAACATCCTGACCCGTCTCCTCCAGGAGGGCGGGACTTCAGGAGAAGGAGGAGCCCAGGAGGGCAAAGGTCACATCCACACAGCACTGAACTTCTAAGAGACCTGTGAAGACCATCACATGGGAGGGGCTTCTCAAGAACTCCTGCTTTTCATGATGGGACACTTTTAACCAGAGGATGAACCAACAGGACAGAATCTGAGACGCGTCAATCATGATGGAGGCATGCAGGTGACATGGCCAAAAGTCTGTGGACGCCGTCTCTGTGTGCCCCTGGTTTGTCTTTAAGGTTTTAGCTCCAAATGAAAGGAACCCCTGATGAAACAAAGTTTGTCTTCATGTCCTCATTTTCATCATCACAGCGACTCGCCGTGACAAAAAGTCACGCCAACGTTTCTGCAAAATGAAGATGTTCCGATTTAAAATGTGACGAGGCAGGGCTTATAGTTTAAAGTCTCCTTAAGGCTCCACCCCTAAAGGAACATCAAGGGAATCATAGGAACCCCTGACGCCGAGCGCCCGCCTCCACCCGTCAACCACCCTTTTCTCCATTTCTTCCCAGCTTCCATCGGTTCACAGAGGCGTAAAGATGTTTGGAAAGACTTCAAACATTAGATCTCCGGTTTAAATGTGTCTGTGGACACAGTTTCAGGCCAGCGCCATCTGTAGGGTATACCAAACCCACCCTACTCACTCACAGACAGACAGACAGACAGACAGACAGACAGACAGACAGACAGACAGACAGGGATGAAAACATAACCTGTGGCGGTGGTAAATCTACTAAGTATGACATCACAGGTTCAAAGGTCAGTTTGTGGTGAAAGAAAGATCCAAGAATGCGTTGAAGGACAGCTCTGCTGTCAGACATTAGGCGATAATTAGCTTGATTAGCATGCGGCGTGATGATAGCCTCTGCTGAACGATGGCGGACCACCATCTCTGTTTTTCCTTTTATCAAAACTACTGTCACGAAACAAAGACCAACAACTTCCAGACTCAGACTAAGGCTGGGAAGCTAACGTCATGATTTCCATCGTTTGAAGCTCTTGCGATGACATCATGGTCCTCTTCTCCGGCGGTTCTGGCTCGGAGCAGTGAGCTCAGATTCAGTCAGAGGCGTACTGTGAGCCAGGAGATCCTCTGACTGCTGAGGCCCGTCCTGCAGAAACGAGGTCCTGATTTTCTCCTGATATTTCCACTCTGAAAGATTCCTGGCAGAAGATCCGGTGTCGCCGCTTCAGCTCCAGGGAAGGGATTGAGATGGAAATGTTCTGCTGGCGCCGTGTCCAACGCAGCCTGGCGTCGTTCCACTGTTTTCATTTTCCATAATGACACCCGCCGCAATAAAAGCTGCGATTGAAAGCAGAGCGGAGAAGAAGATTACATCCCTGCCTACCAACCCGGGGGCCCCGGCCCTGAGGGGGTCTCAGGCTGATGCTGCCGATCTCACTACAATACAGGGAGAAGGCGGCGGCGACGGAAATCCTCCCATCTACCTCGATGTCAGAAGCTCAGCAGACGACGCCCACCCATCCATTCTCTTCCTCTTAACGAGGGTCCGGCAGCAGCAGGCGGACACAGAACATTCCACGTGGCCCTCCCCCCAGAAACACTCTCCAGCTGACCTTTGGGGAACCCAAAACTTTTCCAGGCCAGAAGATATAAAAAGTCCCTCCAGCGATTTCTGAGGTGCTCCAGCTCCTGGCAGTATTCAATATGGATGCGTTCATTTCTGATGTATTTGTGCAATTTCCCAAGAACTCATGAGCGAACCGGAATAACAGTCCAGTATCTGGCCTGGATGTCTCAGGCAGAATCCCAGCCGGGATGAACTCAGAGATTCAGACTGAGATTCCAGTCCGAACTCGCAGCTTGTCGTGCAGGAAGAAACACGTCTAGGGCTGGAATTCCTCCTGTTTGCCCGAAGGCGTTGGTTCTATTTAAGTTCTGACTCACGAGTCAGATCTATAAAGTTTATTTCAGTAAATGTAGATCTGGACGCGATGGTTGCGTTACGTTCGGACCCTCGGGCCGGATTCGCTCAAACCCTGTAGCTCCTGCGATTCTTACTCTGCACTATTACGAGTGAGTTAGCTTAGATAGTTCATGCTAACTCTAGCTGGATAACATTAGCTGATGCACTGAGTAAGAAAGAGGATGCTAATTTATTGATTTCACGTTTATCTCTAGCGTGAGGCTGAAGTTATTCTTTTGTGTGAGAAAATGTGAAACTTTACTAACAGTTTCTGAACTTTCTTATTTCTCAGACTTTTTCATAAAAGTTCTCAATATTTTCTTAAAAGATTTCTTATTCTTCAGTAAACGTTCTTAATGTTTGATGGGTGGAAGCTGCATGATTACTTAAATATTTCCTAGCTTATAGGACTGATACAGCTAACCGTTGCTACTAATGCTAGCAGCGTCGTGACGTGAGTTGATCTACGATTCATTTCATTTTGGTCTTATATTAAGGTTGAAACAAAAAAGAATCAAATTAGGAGGCTTCTACTAGTTTGGGGCCAACACGCTTAGCTAGCCAGGTCAATGCTTATGAACCCGTATGTCTTTCAACCAGTGCTAGTGAGAGAGACATCGGTAAACTCCGAACATAGTCAAGTTAAGTCGCCGTGGCTTGAAGATCCCGGGCCAGGATACTCATAGGGCGGGGGTGGAGTCACCTGATTCAGCGTGAAGCGGTGTAAATGTACTGACTGTGCCGGTATTGTGTTGGTCTGGAGGGAGTCAACACAACTTGTGTTGATATTCCCTCGTCTCTTTTAAGAGTTCAGATGAACCCGCTCCGTCTTGAGTTCTCATTCATTCCATTTCCTGCAGCTCAAACCACAGACACGATTCCAACGCCGTGGACCTGAACCAAAGCCGGTTTGGCACGATCTGCTGTATTCCTCTGGAGTCTCAGGCTTAAATTTTCCAGCTGCCACTGGAGGAGCCAAATGAAGCTCCTGTCTGCAGGGAGCCACGCCCCCTCTGACATCATCATGAAATCACCTCGCCTCAGTGGCACGAGATCAGATGTTTGGTCATCGGAGCTCAAAACAACCGTGTCTGAAACCGTTCAGTCTTCTCACGATCTGCTCCGCTTTTATTTTCATCTGATTTGTTTCTGACTTAAGTTTCTATTAAGTTTAGGAGCCTTTGAAGCTGGGAGGAACATTTCTGAGTTTCCGATGCGTCAATCGTTTCCTGCTGCTCCTGCCACACCTCAGCAGACACCGCATTAGAATACATCCAACAGGTTCTACCTTCAACAAATGAAACATCACAAACCTTTCAGAGCGTGACATCTGATGTCATTCACAGCAGCGCCTGTCTTCAGACTCTTGAGTCCATACAGTGAAAACAGAACCGCTGAAAGAGAAGCAGTGGATTTACAATCCTTTATACGATAAGGTGACGACGGCCGGTTACTTTACTGTCCATGCGTTGGACCTACTCTCTTATCAGAACCTTCTTCTATCGGCTGCTCCCTATCGAGTCCACAGCGGATCATCTGTTTCCATCCATAGCCGCGGCCGGTACCCTACTGGTCAACAGTACCAGTGATGGTATTTGTTAAGCGGGCCCATACTGATCCACTTTTGTGTTTGGCATTGGGTTAGCTCCTGCAGGTCTCCTGAAGCAAAGTGGTCTCAGAGAACGGGCCAGAATAAGAGCCTCCGAGGAAGGTGTGACAGCTTGAGCAGAGTAGGGAGACTGGGTCACCCTTCTGGGGGTCATCTGGAGGTCATGTATCTGACCTCTAGACCTGGGAGGGGAGCTTCTGCTGGCTGGACACACAGATTCAACATGCTCAATCAAATACTTCTGCAAACACCAAAGTGGTGGAGAAGTGGTTCAAACCACTTCAGACTGAACAAGCAGTAGAAAAAAAGAACCCAACCGCTAACAGGAAGTGGATGTTTCTGCTCCTCAGGATAATATTAACTTTTTTCATATTTAAGGTTACATGTCTAAGGAAAGCTCTGATTTCCAGAGGCGTCGACTTCCGAGGCCTACCAACAACGTAGCACGGCGGCGGATCACCGATAACCTTGAGATACTTGGCTTCCTCTGGCGCTGGAAACCTTCAGGGACTCGCATTGAGAGGACGCTGAAGACTCGGACGTTCTGTAAGGACAATTATCACAAGGAGGCCTCAAAGCCCAGCAAAGCTTAGTTTAACGCTAGTACCGCTACAGTTAGCTCATGTCAGCTATCATTGCTAACGTTGGGTGATTTCAGGTATCATAGCTCAGGTTAGCTAAAACCAGCTACAACAGATGTAGTCCACTTGTTTGCTCAAACCAACTATCGTGGCTAGAAACAAATGCTAGTCAGCTGACCCGACAATCATAATTAAAGTTTTGCAAGTCCGGTGGTTCTGTTGGGCTATTCCTGCACTGGGACCGGTGAGGACATGATGATGATGATGACTATCAGGAGAAAGAGACAAGCTCTGGCTGTCTACTGCTCCATCATGGGTCCAGATGTCAAACCTCTGGAGGTCCTAATAAAGACCTCCTAGTGAATGGACCGAGCAGGTTCTGATGTTAGCAGATTGCTGTCATGAAGACAGACGTGTTACGTTTTTCTTCTCTTATTATTATCTTTGCATCGTTTTAAATCCCAACATTCTGACGGACCTCAAACCTCCATGAGTCCCCTGGGAACCAGAGGAATGCAGTAAGATAATTACAGCAGGACTCCTGACCCCCACGGGTCAAAGGTCACACTAACAGTTGGTGTAACATTACCGCCGCCTCAGGCTCCGATTCACCTCTGAGACCTGGACACACCTGAGACTCAGATGTCAAAGTTCTGCACCGGGACTTCCTGTGGACTTAAAACTGAAGAAATGTGTTTTCTGTTAGCAGAAGCTTTGGTGTCGCCATGGAAACGCTCACGGACCTTTGTGAAATACCGACAGGGTGAAGAAACACGAGACAATCTGGAAAGTTGGACATCCCACATCAGAGACAGGAAGACTCCTGGAGATCCGTCATATGTGTGAAGGGTTCGCTTTGAGCGGCGTTCTCCGGTCCAGTTCTGAGACACAGATGAAGTCCGGCTGGAACCGCTTAATCACACCTTTCAGACCTCAGAGACCTCCTGGCTTCCTAATGGATCACCGTCTCTGGGGGACATTCCTCACATCTAGCTGGCAAATGAGAAAAGTGGAGGGCATCGATCAAACAGCAGATCCATACGGGTTCAGAACCCAGATGTCAGATTTTCAATCAGGAGGTTCCTCAGATACCTGCTCCGTCCTGATGGACTCCCAGACGGTGAGGAGATTAGCTCCAGGTGTCCTCAGAGGTTTGAGTCGGTGTCAGGGCTCAAACAGAACTACTACTAGATGGTTCCTGAAGGTTTTACTCTAATATCTAGGCTGGATCACCCAACAGATGGTCAGGACCATCGTAGACCTCCAGCAGACTTCCTCTTGGTTCTGAAGATCTTAAGCTAAACATGCCTGTTACAGCTTAACACACTTCTATGGTTAGAACCAGGTTAAGAACTGCAGGTAGTTTCTGACACCTTCATCATCCTGGACCAGTTTGACTTTTATTTTAAATAGTCAAACGAAGAGGTTCTGCTTATGGTGGTCTCAGTCTTCCTGCCAAACAAGATGGTTTTGCTTTGCGATGACTCTCGATGGCAGTAAAGGAGATTTCCTGTGGTTCCTCAGAGTCACAAATTAAATGTATTATTATTATTAATGAGGTCAAAGGTTAAGAGGCGTGACATCCAGCAGGGAGCACCAAGGCAGACCCTGAAAGGAACTGGGCCCCCTGTCGCAGGTCTCAGTTTCTTCACCCCCGATCATCCTGAGGAAGTTCCTGGACTTTCATCTGCTCCCAGCACACGGAGCACTTAGGTCCGGCTGAATCCTGATGAAACGGACCCGGAACGCCTCCTTTTTATTACCTCATTCCTGAATCCTCTTGTGGAGAAGTTGGCGAGGACGCAAAAAGGCGAGTCTTCGTCCAGATCCAGCACAAAGAGTCTTTTGTTTCTGTGGAACCTGGTGGAATTCTGAGTAATGGATTTACAGCAGTTCACAGTGTTTTACAGTGTGTGAGGGGGGGGGGGGATGTCCCGTACCCTATAAAAGTAAATCTCTGCGAAGGCTTTGGGGGAGAAACGGATGGAGGTGAGGACCACAAATCACCAACGACAGAAGCAAAGATGCCTTCAAGAACTTTGGTCCAACTGTTACGTAACCATTCTGGCGAACGTCTATCCTGATCTCAGAGATGAAGAGTCGCTGTGAGAAGATCCCGCTGCAGAGAGGCCACACTCTACGATACCAGAACCGCTCCGTACTCCCAGGTCCGCTCACTCACTTCCTGTCACTATTGCTTCACACCCAACCCAACGGCCATCTCTGCAGGAGGCGTGTCCAAAGGGTGACGGCTCCATGGCGTCTCTTTGGGTTGAGTTCCAGAGGGGTCTCCTTCGTCCGACCGGTGTCACATCACCCTTTGAGCCAATTCACGGGCTTTTTCCAATCACGCTTGATCACAACGTTATCTAGAGGCGGAGAGAGACCGCTACGATAAGCTCCTCCCCCACTGAATCAACATCCTGCTGACGTTCGGACGTGTGACAGAATGTCAACACTGATAGGCTTTATGCATGTTAATATGTCAATGTTAGCTTTTATTATTTCATGTGAGTGTTTTTAGCCTGGTGTGAATGTGTGTGTGTGTGTGTGTGTGTGTGTGTGTGTGTGTGTGTGTGTGTATGTGGGGGGGCGGACCCCTAGAAGCAGTTAGAAGCTAGTCATAGTAAGAAGTTAGTAGCAGTTAGAAGCTAGTAGTAGCTAACAGCTGGTAGTAGTAAGAAGCTAGTAGCAGCTAGTGGCTAGTACTCAGCAGCTAGTAGCAGTTAGAAGCTCCATAAGCCCCGCCTCTTTGCTGCTCTGCCACCGTTCTGACCAGCATGAATACAGATATCATCTCAGACCTGCTGTGGGCTTCTGAGGATTTGACATGGGGGCAGCGTGGTGAGGTTCTTCCTAAAGGTTTTCCCGGGTTATGTTCTACGGGTTTGAATGACTCTTTGCCAATGAACGGTTCTGGACGGCGTGCAGAGGGCCGTGCAGCGAACGGCGCCGAGCCTCCAAGCGTAACAACATGTCGTGTTTGACGGTGAAGCAGCGGAGAAGATCTTTGATTAAAGAGACGCTCTCAGCTTCAAAGGTCTCCCTGGTTTCATCTCTCATCCCTGGCTTCCTGTGATGTGGCGCTGATTAGTCCGACCCAAGTCACACTCCAGCAGTTAGGCCCTCTCTTTCATCCTCTCCCTCCTTTCACCCTTCCTCCTCTGTCTGCTTTAGGATTCTTCTTTCTGTGGGTCGTTCAGACTTTCTGATCTCCTGCCTTCTCCCCTCTTCAGTTTGAAACCATTCGGGTCACATGTTCTGTGAAGAACTCTTCATCTCTCCAGCATATCGTCTAGATACTGGTCTGATGACAAACATGGGTTTCTTCAGATCCTGTTTTCCCCAAGGGCAAATTCAACGTTGGGGGGGTGGGGGGACCTTAGACAAGTCGCAAAACTTACTACAGCAGTTTCTGGACTGTGAAAGTAAAACTGGAGAACCTGGAGGAAACCCACGCACAGCAGGGGAAGATCATGAAAGCCCCTGGAGGGGACTTGAACCTGCAACCTTGTTGTTGTGAGGCAACCCTGCTGCAAGCTACCTACCAGAAACACTCAAACCTTCGCCTGTGGCGAGAACTTGCCCCTTCTCTTTCCCGTTAGTTCTGCTGCTTTTGCCAGCTGACATTTCACCGGGCCCTTCCTCCGGCGATGCCTGGGCTCCTTCTTTTTATCACGGCATTTTTTCCTGCCTCCCGTTCTTCTGCTCCTCTTTGTCCTCCTCACTTCTGCTCCCACAGACGGATAAAGGAAACCAGAGGACAAAAGAGGAACTGACAGCCCAGAAAAGACAAATCTGCGTGTTGGGATTATTAAACTGCTGCTTTGACACTCACTGTCTGTCTCCTTGGAGTTCTTCAGAACCTGGTCGGGTCCGGCCCTGTTTGGACCCTGAATTCAAACGTCAGGAGTCTGAGTCAGGGAACCAGTCGTGACTCAGGAAAACATTTTCTGAGGAAAGTGAAGAGAAGCAGCAACCGGCCTTTAATTATTCATGTCTTATTGATTTCTACTGCTCAGAGATCCAGTTGGTTCGGTTCTTTGCAGGCTAGAAGGTAAAAACAAGGTTAAAAGTTTTGGGCTTATTTGCATTTATAATCAGTCCAGACCCAAAAAAGATGAACGTGACTTTGTGTTTTAATTCAAGACGCAAAAATAGTCTCAGAGCTTTTGTTTTTGGGCCTGTCTTCTGGTAGATGCTGAAGTTTATGGGTCGGTTGGTATCTGGGTGGGTTGATGGTCCTAATCTTGATTTAAGTACCTTCTTTATGTGGCTTCGTAACTTCATATTCCTCGGCTTTGGGCAGTTCTTGGCTTTTCTTTAACTTTTCGGACTTTGACTGGAGATGTTCTTTTTTGTTTGCAGGTTTTGTTGTTTGACGTAGATGTTAGATGTGATCCTGCTCCGGGTTTGGGTTTCTTCTACGTTCCGTCCTCAGAGGACATCTCTCAAAGACGAACCTCCAGGATCAATGTCAGCTAATTACCAAACATCTTGTCAGAGGAACTGAGAGGGGGGGTTTAAGAGTCGCCGCCTACAGAGCAAACATCAAAGTTTCTCTGTGGCTCTGAGTCCGTTAGAAGTTAGATTCTATCAAAGAGAATCTCTGTTGGTTCTGAAGAGATGAAACCTCTGAGATTTCACCTTTAATTATTTTATGGCCGTTTCTGGCTCCAGTTTTCCCCTCTACTTCCTGTCTGCCATGTTTCCATGTTTATCTCCTTCCTCCCTCTTTGGAGACACTGGACAACTTTTTATGAGTCGACCGAAGGAGAGGTTTGGATTTGTTGGACCGGGATGATTCTGATGGCGGCGGGAACTTTTGGGTCGTCCAATGGTACCGACAGAACAGTCTAGAACAGCAGCTGGTCTACGGTGAAGGTACACCTGAGTGTCGTCTGCGTAGCGGCGAACAGGACCATGATGACGTGTGATGTTAACTTTTTAATCTGTACAACAACAGAGTTACGTACAAACTGCGAATCTTTGGGAAGGAGAAAATGGCCGTCTCCGCCTTCAGCCGGCGTGTGGCGTGTTTAAGAACAGGAGCAGCTTCAGGTTCTGCTTCTCGATCATTGATTCATTTCTTTCCCAGACCAAAAAATCCGACAAGTCTGGGCGACAAAATAATTGGAATGTCTCCCACAAACTCTCTGTGACCGCCTCGGAGATAAAACCTTCATCCTCCGACCCATTCATCAGACCCACCCCTGAGCAGAAATAATCCACTTTAGTCTTCCTCTCAACTGATGGAATCATCCTCGCTCTTGTTCTCTCCACAGGAAATCCCATTTATCCTCCCTCAAATTTATCACTGTGTGGGCCTGGACCGTTTCACTGCGTGGACCTGGACCGTTTCACCGCGTGGACCTGGACCGTTTCACTGCGTGGACCTGGACCGTTTCACTGCGTGGACCTGGACCGTTTCACTGCGTGGACCTGGACCGTTTCACTGCGTGGACCTGCCAAAGGCTGCGTTTATGTTAGCTTCCACCTGAAGAGCCTCTTAGAGCGGAGAGGTTTCTGCTCCAACCTGTCAGCGGATGTAAACACGGCGGGTTCGGAGGTCAGATCTTCCCTCCAGACGCTCCTCACTGTTGACATCAGGAGAACGAGGTGATGAAACGCCTGACGGCTGACGGTGACCTCACCCACAGGGAATCTGATTGGACACACACTCGGCGTGTCTAACGTAATGGAATTCCTCGGCTCTGCGTCTCTCCCACGGCTCCGGATTGAGTTTCCTGAGGGGGGAAGTAATCAGAATGCATCGTGGGAAGCATTCGCCTTCAGGAGGCGAACTGAGGGGAGCGTCGGGCTCAGCTGGACGGGATACAATGAGCTGAGGTCATGTTTTCTTAATGATCCGGCGCCCGAAGAAGCACGCCAGCAGCACTCAGAGAGGCAAAACGAGCAGCAGGTGGGTGCCGGGGGGAGGGACTGAAGACCCTTCATCCCACAGGTTTAACCCAGAGTCATTCATTCATTCATAACGCGGCAGGAAGTACTGGGGAGAAAAACCATTTGGTTACACGCTTTTAAAGGAGCGGCTCAACATTTTGTTCAAGATCTGTTTTCAATAGTTGTGGGAGAAAAAACCTCGTCCGCACAGGCTGGTCCACATCCGGCGCCGGCAGCAGACGCAGCACCAACGCCACATCCAGACACTTAACGGCTGATACAGCAGGTCCTCACGTCAACCTGCGTCTGACCGTCAGTAGCTGGTCAGTGGTTTGTCACTGGTTGGTCAGTGGTGGCTGTTGTTGTTGTTGTTGTTGTTGTTGTTGATGGAACTAAACCTTTGAAGGCGTTGGCTAAAGCGGTGACGTCCTGACGACAGGTCATCACAGCCGTCCCAGAAAGCTGGATCCAACAATCCAGGTTCATCCAGTGAGGTAGTCTACGTTCATACCGACCAATCCAGGACAGGAAGTGGGGGGGCAGGCGTCAGATGTGACACAAAGATCCTGTAGTGGTTCGTACTAATTCATTAAACTGTGGAGAAGTTTTTTCCCACCTGTTTAATTTGACTGTAAACAACAAATGTAATTAAAGAACTGTTTACCTGACGTAGGTGTCAGCAGCCGAGGGAGGGGCTCTGATGACGACGTCAATGTCTGTGCAGGGAAAAACCGTTTTGGCCGATGGTCAGTAGGATCTTGTAAAAGGTAACATTTGGCCAGAAACTCCAAAGAAAGTTGTTAGAAGGAATCGTTAAATATGTTTATTCTTAATTAAGACTTCAAAGTTCACCACATTGATCTATTTAACCTTAAAGGTAAAAGGAATATTTGAAGGGGACCATGACTGGGTTCATAAACCAGTAGTATCACATAATCCTGACAGACACACACGCACACACACACACACCAACTCACACACCAACACACAGACAAACAGACACGCACACACACCAAGTCACAGACAGACACACACACACCAACTCACAGACAGACACACACACCAACACACAGACAGACAGACAGAAACACACGCGCACACACACACACCAACTCACAGACAGACACACACACACACCAACACACAGACAGACAGACAGAAACACACACACACACACCTTGTGTTACACCTGGTTGACATAAAACACAGGGACACACCATCTATATATAAACAGATACATGGATGACTGAACAGGAGTGTGTGTGTGTGTGTGTGTGTGTGTGTGTGTGTGTGTGTGTGTGTGTGTGTGTGTGTGTGTGTGAATAAAAACTACACACTAGAGTTCACAGTTTGTTTTTTATACACAGAACTTCAGTATATAATTATAAATACACACAAACATTCTTCTGTGCTGTATAAATAAATAAGTAAAATCTTGAACTCGTCTGAATTCACACACTTTAATGTGTTTAAAGTGGCGGAAGAAGAAAGAACATGGATGACCTGACTGTTCATGTTGGGTCATAGAACTCATCAGAACCACCAGAACCACAACTCTTCATCATCAACAAAGATGAGACACTCTGAGAACATTTTATGTCCTCAAACCAGGATTGTCCAAACTCAGTAAGTGTGCGTGTGTATGTGCTTGTGTGTAAGTGCTTGTTTATGTGCGTGTGTGTGTGTGTATGTGTGTGTGTATGTGTGTGTGTATGTGCGTGTGTGTAAGTGCTTGTGTGTAAGGGCTTGTTTATCTGCGTGTGTATGTGCGTGTGTATGTGTGTGTGTATGTGTGTGTGTATGTGCGTGTGTATATGCGTGTGTATGTGCGTGTGTATGTGTGTGTGTATGTGCGTGTGTATGTGCGTGTGTATGTGCTTGTGTGTAAGTGCTTGTTTATGTGCGTGTGTATGCGTGTGTATGTGCGTGTGTACGTGCGTCTATGTGTATGTGTGTGTGTGTATGTGTGTTTATGTCTATGTGTATGTGTGTATGTGTGTGTATTTGCGTATATGTGTGTTTATGTCTATGTGTGTCTATGTGTGTGTGTGTATGTGCGTGTGTATGCGTGTGTGTTTATGTCTATGTGTGTGTGTGTATGGTGTGTATGTGTGTGTGTATATGGTGTGTATGTGTGTGTGTATATGGTGTGTATGTGTGTGTGTATGTGTGTGTGTCAGGCCTCTGCCAGAAAGGCCATGACCTTCAGAATCAGCTCCTCCTTCCTGGGTTTGGCCCTGAAGAGTACTCCTCTTCCTCTCAGCCAGGCCAGCAGCGTCGCTGTGGTCATCTTGGACAGCTGGCGAGAGAGGAAGGGAGGAGGCGTTTTAAACTTCGCTTCACTATCATTATTATCATCTATTAAAATGACAGTATTATTATTATTATCGACAGAACAACACAACTGATGTTTCGTCTTCGCTTTGAAGTCACAGATATGATGATGAACAGAAAGGTGCCATGTCCGAGTTCACATCATTCTTTGGAGGCGGAGTCAGTCAGCTATGATAAGCTCCTCCTCCACTGCAGCAACGTGATGTTTATGATGATGTCATCCAGTATCCTGTCATGTGAGGAGGTTCCTCTAGATCGATGTATTTAGTAATCCTATTCCACGTCAGATAACCGATATGAATCTTTCTTCCACATGTTGGTAGCATTCCGTTGCTAACGGTAGTTAGCAACGTAGCAACCAGGGCTAAACAAGACATGAGCTCCTAAAAGCATCATTTCTTTGACTTTGACCTTTTCTTGGTGATCAATATCTTGATAAAGGGAATATTACAATCGTTGTATTGATTTTATACTTATCAACACGTGGGTAAAAGGTTCCTTCGGCTGGTAACTATGGTAACTATGACCAAGCCCCAATATGACGTTTTAGCTGAGGCTGTAAAACAGGAAACTCCAGCGTCACGCTGAAAATCGCTCTCCCTCATTTACTACTTTCTTCTGCCGTTGCAAGTTTTCCCAATTCTGGACGGTGAGAGATCAAATGTTACAAACGTCTTAGAACACAAAAGAGTTCTCCAGCGACACCCCATTAATTATCTTCCTCTTCCTCGTTGGTTTTTAGAGGTTTCTTCATCGTCGTTCTGCTAACTCAACATAAAAATGTGAAAAGTCTGCTGAGGAGGAAGTTTTTGGAGTAACTCAACGTTAGCGACAGAAATGATGAGAGAAAAGAAATGAATAATTCCCTTTTAATCCCTCAGCTGCCGCCTGCAGTACCTTCACATTCCTCTAGGGGCCACTGTAACATCACTTGAGAAGCCGTGTGTAAAAATAAAGTAGTGTCTGTGGTTTTTAACAGAACTTAGGGCTTGGTTCTGGCAGCACTGATGATACTGATGATCTCTGCTCTAGTGATCATGTGACCTTCTCCCATAAGAATTAAACAGACTGGCCCAACATGTAAAACTGTAATCGTGTAGATAACATTCTGAACATTAAATGCTCTTGTACTCCGGTAAACGCCAAGTGTCCTCGCCTTAGATCACGTCCCTCTGCTACCTCAAACCGACCGGGCCTCAGACGGGGGTGGGGGGGTTGGTCACATTCATATTTCTCCCTATAATATAAAGGGTCAACTTTTTTGCAAAAACTGTTCTGCAAATTGTTAAAGGCGTTGTGGGACTGGTGACACGGAGAAAAGGCGTCTGAAATAAGTCTGGCGTGGAGAATATCCATTTGTGTGCCTCCTGTTCATTCAGAGCGTCTATGACGGCGATTAACCACAACCCTTTCTTCCTCGTTTTTCCGCCACTTCAACCTGGAGACGCCAAACCCCCCCTTCAGAGCCAGACTTCAGTTTGTCACTTCCAGGCTGCCGCACCGGCAAGGCAGAGGCTCCGCCCCCTCAGGAGATATGGGACTCATTCTGAGCTAAGGTTTCAAAAATGATCTTATTTTCGGCTGATTAAAGACACGGCTGTGATGACTCTATTCATTCACTCACAGCCAGCCGTCAACCTTACAGACTGCACCTTTAAAATGTTTGTTCCCCAGCAGAGGGTAAAGGTGTGGGTGGAGTCGCCTCAGGGCGAGCGGATGAAACCCTCCGCGTCTCTGTAACTGTCCTACAGGACCTTGCTTCTGGCTGTGGACATAAAAAGTTAAATAGACGATAGAAGTGATGTACTGTTGTTGTAAACCCGCGGGTCGGCGCTGTAAAACTGATGAATGTTGTTATTAAGGCTCCCTGCTCCCGCCTCCTCCTGAACATTCATCACTTTAACGGTCCTCCCTCCTCTGGAACGGTGTTTGGGAGGAAACGGAGGCCCAGCGTTTGACGCTCATCTCCCCGACGCACTTTCATTCATCACGTTAATCCACGCCGACGTCCTCCAGGAAGCTGAGGGAGAGGATGCAGACGGACCGGTACTCTCATCACTTCTCAGAGGTCCTCTCTGGAAAACGCTGCCAGCTCTTCCACCTCTTTAAGATTTGGTGTTTTAATCGATTCTAATCCTGTAGTTTTGCTGGCGAGGCCAAAAGGTTCGTTACACGTCAGCAAACAGCTACTCAACCTTCAATCTCACATACCCTGAGCGTATGGCGCCGGTCCAGAACTCTAGAGACTGAAATACATTCATGCCTGAGGACCGTCGTCATGATGGGAAATCATTGAAATAAGCATCAAAAGAATAAATTGGGGAATGTTACAGGCAGCCAGCCAGCATGTGTTTTATATATTTCACCCCCTGAAATGAATGTGAGAGTGACTCCTCCCACTTCCCTGGAAGGATCTATGTGAAGGGAACCAAGGAAGAGGATTGGCCCACGGCCATGATGCTGGACGACAAAGCTCCCAGACCCAGACCGTCCGTTTGTCTGCGTGGTGTGAGGTGAGGAAGAAGAGGAGAAAGAGGGTGAAGGTGGATTCTGTACGCGTGCTGACCTGGTTGCTTCTGGCCATTTTCTCCACGTCCACATCTTTTAGTTCCGATCTGGAATTCTTCCCCTTTGACTGGAACTTCACTTCCTGAAACGACACGAACACGACTCAGACCTTCATCACATCATCACGCACAAAACAGGAAGTTATCTCAGCGCAGGAGAACATCCCCACACCTGAGGGGTTTCAAGGTGATGACGATGGCTCTGTGCCAGCCTGGCTGAGAACTGATACTGCACACCTAACCTGCTACGGAGGAGGATACCATATCAGCCATAACATTACAACCACTGACAGGTTCCAAATGAAAAACTTGGAGGACCGTGTCAACGTCAGGTTACCGGTCAGTGGGTGGGATATATTACCTGGGTACCTGTCAGTGGGTGGGATATTTTACCTGGTTACCTGTGTGGGGGTGGGATATATTACCTGGGTACCTGTGAGGGGGAGGGATATATTACCTGGTTATCTGTCAGTGGGTGGGATATATTACCTGGGTACCTGTGAGGGGGAGGGATATATTACCTGGGTACCTGTCAGTGGGTGGGATATATTACCTGGGTACCTGTCAGTGGGTGGGATATATTACCTGGGTACCTGTCAGTGGGTGGGATATATTACCTGGGTACCTGTGAGGGGGAGGGATATATTACCTGGTTATCTGTCAGTGGGTGGGATATATTACCTGGTTACCTGTAAGGGGGTGGGATATATTACCTGGTTACCTGTGAGGGGGTGGGATATATTACCTGGGTACCTGTGAGGGGGAGGGATATATTACCTGGTTATCTGTCAGTGGATGGGATATATTACCTGGTTACCTGTCAGTGGGTGGGATATATTACCTGGTTACCTGTAAGGGGGTGGGATATACTATCTGGGTCTGCTGCGAAACCTTGGGTCCCTGTAGTTCCTACCTAAACGTTGCTGCAGACCAAGCCCCTCCCCCTTCATGGAAACGGTACCCACTGGGATACTCCCACCTGGGAGTGGTGGATGATGCTCACTGCAGGAATGTTTGAGGGACCAGTTCCAGGTGCCTCCAGATTCTCTCAATCTGAGAACTCAATCCAATCTAGTATTTGTGGATTGTTCTGGACCAACAAGTCTGATCCATGGAGACTCCACATCAAACCCCCCGGACTTAAAGGATCTGCTGCTGCTTTCTCGGTACCAGGTACCAGGTACCAGACCACACCCCAGCGGGTCAGAGCTGGTTTGGTGACAAAAACGGTGGAAAATAAGTGGACTCACCTTTTTGTCGTAGCTTTCGGGGTCCCTGTTGTCGGGCGATGGTTTGAGGCAGGACTTGAACCGGATCTCCACCTTTGGAGCGAGGAGAAGTGTGGGTTTATACTTGGATCCAGGACTGAGGCTGGAGAGGTGTTTGACTTTGGGCTGAGCTGATGGAGCAGCACCACCCTGAGGACGCTGGCCATGTCTGAAGCGAGGGATGGTGGGAGGAGGATGAAGGGAGAGGGCTGACAGAGAGGAAACAGAGGAGGAAGGAGCAGCGGCGGGTGTCATCTTCGTGAAGGCAGGTAACGACACTCTCCTCCTTTCCTCACCTCCTCCTCTCAGCTGCTCCTTCTGCTGCTTGGCTCGCAGGAGCGCGATGTTGACAAGACGCGATGGACACTTGTTCTTGAAGATGGGAACGACTTTGGGAGCAGTTTGACTGGGAGGAAGGAGGACAGAGGAAGATTGGGAAGAGAAGGAGGGGGTGAGCGAGGAAGATTGCTGGAAAGGTGGAAGGGAAGAGGAGGAGGAGGTGAGGAAGGAATCCGGTTGGAACGGAGGAAGCGATGTAGAGGAGGTGAGGGATGGAGGTGGCTGGTAGCCCGATGAGTCATTTAAAGAGTTGTAAGAGGAGTAGGAGGAGGAGTAGGAAGAGGAGGAAGCGGAAGGCCAGTCTTCAATCCTGCAGCACACTTGGCTTTGTGTCAAACTGCTCCCAAATCCATTACCCAGAAGCCCCTGGGCTCGGGGAGGTGCCCCGGCTGGAGGCTGCGACCCAAAGAAGGGCTTGACAGGCTGAGGAGGAGGAGGAGGAGGAGGAGGAGGAGGGAGCTGGGTGAGGATCGGCCTGATGGAGAAGGAGTTGGTCAGGTTGACCTGCTCACCACTCAACACCTGAGGAAGAAAAAATACCATCATTAACGGATCATTTATACCAGTAGAGAGCAGCAGGACGCCATCTTGGCTCTGGAGGCAGAAACAAAATCTGTTATGTTGTTGTTGTTGTTGTTTTCATAACAACAGGGATTGAATCCAGTAATAATTCACTAGTTCACAATTCAACAACTACTGGTTTCATCCTCACAGACACATAAAAACAAACTCAATCAGATCGTTAACAACGATCGCCACTGGCGTCCTAAGCCAGCAGCCTGTTAGCGGAAACGATGCTACCGTTGGTGGGAGAAGAAGACGGGGCAAGATGGAAACAACTGATCCGCTGTGGCGACCCCTACAGGGAACAGCCGGAAGAAGAAGAAGAAGAAGAAGTCTTCTGTGGCAGCAGCAATGATGTAGAATCATCTTCATCACTTCAGCTGATGTTAGCATCTCCACAGTCTTGAGGGAGAGTCTTAAGTCCATCTCTGTGACGAGGAGCGTTCCTCATTCTCCACTTACAGAGTAAATTCTCTTTCAGCTCTCGGAGATGGAAAATGGACGGTATAAATATTTTAGCGTCCGTCTGTGAGCGGAGAATGAATAAAGTACATTCCTGCTGCAGCTTGTGAATACAGAGAAGTTAGAAGAAGCTCTCAGAGGTTCTTCCGTGGATTCAGATCAAGAAAGCGTACGTATGATAACACTCCATCCATCATCAAAATGGAGCTCTGGATAATAACTGCCGTCGCCCTGCTGACATCTGAGTGATGGAAATGAGTCGTCACCACGCAGACGGGGGACTCTCCCTCACCTTCACAGTCGTAAAACTGTCCGTGAAGGTTTTACGGGGGGGGGGATCCTCGCTGCACATAAAACTCCACATTCATAAAATATGTTGAAGGAACGCTGGATTTCTCATATGGAGTGAGGCTGGCTGGAATCAAACCTCCACAGAGAGACACGGAAACCAGAGGTCAGGGGTCATCGTCTAGTGAAGACCTGCAGAGGAGCTTCTGCTGGTTTTATCTTTGGGGGTTTAGGGAGAGTTCAGAACATTCTCACAAACAGAGTTCATCTTCAAGGTCTGTAATATCATAGTCCGTGTCTTCCACCACTACTAGATGATCCCCCTCATTAAATATTTACATGGAACCTCCAATCTGACCAGCGCCGTCAGAACCTGAAGGAAAGTAGACTTTACGTTCTCCACGTTTGGAACACGAGCTCTGATCAGTGACAAGAAAAGATCACAGTCTCTCATTGGGCTGTGTGTGTGTGTGTGTGTGTGTGTGTGTATGTGTGTGTGTGAGTGTGTGTGTTGGTATGTGGGACTGTTTGAGTGTGAGTGTGTGTTTGTATATATGTGTGTGTGTGTGTGTGTATGTGTGTGTGTGTGTGTGTGTGTGTGTGTGTGTGTGTGTGTGTGTGTGTATACCTGTACCGTGGCTGCAGTGCTCAGACTGACTGTGTGGAAACAGGCTTTGCTGGTCAGACGTGAAGGGAAGCCGCACACACTCTGCAACCTGCTGCTAATGTCTGACAGGAAGGAGCCCAGCGCCCCCTGCAGGTCAACCCGGGGGCAGCGCTGCAGCGGCTGCAGGCGGATGCAGCTCAGTGGGTATCTGTTCAGGATGAAGGTTAAAGGACCATTCTTGTAGATCTATGATCAGTCATGATTATTAACTTTATCATTGGAAACTAGGTTGATAAACTTTTATTGACTTCATCTTCATGACTTAGACGAGTTTCATATCCTGTGCGCCACCGGTTGAGGTGTGATCCTGACGCCTCAGCGTTGGTTGTCACGTCTGTGGGCTGGAGCGCGACGGCGTGCTCCCCAACCCTAAAGATGAGGAACTGTATCTGGGCAATCACGGGGTAAAGACCTCAGGAACCATGTAAGATCTGTTTGTCTCTGAGGTTCCCTCAGAACACCTGGAGCTCAAAGTTCTACAGTCTGATCAGGTGAGGAGGAGGATCAGAGGTCTTGGAGAAACAACGAGAAACAACCTATGGTTGAACTTTAGCAGGTCAGAAACAGGATACGTAAAGAGTCTCTCTCCCACCAGCCTGAAGTAGACGCTGCAGTACACCACCTCCTCCTCTGGAAGGTCAGGGAGTCTGTATCCATACTGACACACACACATATAAAGACATACACACACACACACACATACAAACAAACACACACACACACACATATAAAGACATACACACACACACACACATACAAACAAACACACACACACACACAAACACATGCAAACAAACACACACACACACACACACACACACATGCAAACAAACACACACAAACACACACACACATATAAACACATACACAAACACACACACATGCAAACAAACACTCACACACACACAAACACACACACACACACGCAAACAAACACACACACACACACAAACACATGCAAACAAACACACACACACACACAAACACATGCAAACAAACACACACACGCAAACAAACACACACACACACACATATAAACACATACACAAACACATGCAAACAAACACACACACACACACACATGCAAACAAACACACACAAACACACACACACACATATAAACACATACACAAACACACACACATGCAAACAAACACTCACACACACACAAACACACACACACACGCAAACAAACACACACACACACACAAACACATGCAAACAAACACACACACACACACAAACACATGCAAACAAACACACACACACACACACACACATGCAAACAAACACACACACACACACAAGCAAACAAACACACACACACACACATATAAACACATACACAAACACACACATGCAAACAAACACACACACACACATATAAACACACAAACATACACATATAAACACACAAACACACACATATAAACACATACACAAAAACACACGCACACAAACACATGCAAACAAACACACACACATATAAACACATACACAAACACACACACATGCAAACAAACACACACACACACATGCAAACAAACACACACACACACAAACACATGCAAACAAACACACACAAACACATATAAACACATACACAAACACACACATGCAAACAAACACACACACACACATATAAACACATACACAAACACACACACATGCAAACAAACACACACACACATGCAAACAAACACACACACACACAAACACATGCAAACAAACACACACACACACATATAAACACATACACAAACACACACACATGCACACAAACACACACACACACAAACACACACAACACTGTGATCATACTGGTCAAAGTCTGATTCAAACCATTGCGTTCTTTGATTTTTTGCTGTTCTGATTGTATGTGTGTGTGTGTGTGTGTGTGTGTGTGTGTGTGTGTGTGTGTGAAGCGCGGGGTTACCAGGAGGTTCCAGTGGTTCTTCAGGTCCCTGTAGGTCCTGAACGGCCCCCCCTGCGGCAGCTTCCGGCTGATGGTGATTATCTGACCCTTCTTCATGCTGACCACACAGAAACAACCATGACATCCTCATGACCACATGTCCCTATCCTTAGCCATGGTACCGTCATGAGAAACAGATGCCTTCTCCATAGTAGGCTTGTAACCATGGTAACGGAAACAAAGAGAACTAAAACCTGTTGCTGTGACCGCCATGCTGCACTGATCAGGGACCCTCTTCAATCTTACACTTGATCTTCTTTTTACTTGGTTATTTCTTCCAGGATCATCTTTTTCTGTTTTTAACGTTAGCTGTCATTTACTAGAATCTTCATTCTATTCTATTTCGTTGCTGTTATTATTTTTTTAATCCCCTTTCGTGTCGTCGTCTTATAATGCTTCACCGGGATCATCACTTATCAACTGTTGTTTTTAAAGATGCTCTATAAATAAAGCTTGTTATTATAATCCTATGTTGTCCTTCACTTCAAGGCGGGACATAACACACCTGTCAATCAAGCTAAGAGTCTAATCAGGGATTGGGCGGGTCTTATTCAAGAGCTTTTAAGACCGTTAATCAAATTTAAGAGCATTTCAGCTAAAAGAACGCCGGACGTGAGTCAAGGACCTGCTAAAGGAACGAATGGAGGTCCTTCACGTTTAAGACCTCACACCTGGTAGATTTTAGTCCTTTTCTGGGATAAAATCCACATCATGAAACCCTTGAGACTCAGCAGAGACCCGGCTGAGGTTGTGGGTTCAAGTCCAGAGCCGGAACCCTTCAGGGTGAGTTTGCGTGATCTCCCTGTGTCGTACGAGTTCTCCAGCTGTTCAGATCACAGACCTTAGAGGAGTTAGTGACCATAAATGTAGAGGAACCGGCCCGTCTGGGTCCGCCCTGCCTCCCAGCGCTCCTTTAATCCAGCAAGCCTTAAGCGGTCGGAGGAAACGGATGGTGGTGAGAGCGGGGACAAACTGGACTCTGGCCTGTGATTGTAAAGAGCTGCAGCTCCCCCTGCTGGTCAGAATCAGTATGACACCACCTGCTCCAGTGGAGCGGGCTGGATCTGAGGTCCTACCTCTGCATTAGAGTTATTGAGAACCCTGCTGGTGCTGAAGGACTCAGCCGGAGCGGTCTTACCTGGGCAAGACGTGACACCAGATGGTCCCTCCGGTGGATGAGGGGTCCAGGATGGAGTCAGGGTCGCTGCAGAACTTCCTCAGAACTAACAGAGGGAGGTTGAAATCCTGCAGCTGCAACAATATATTTGACATGTAGGTGATCTGGGATTCAATCCTGGTTTCATGGTTCATGCGTGAGTTTTCTCTCACTGTGGTTGGCGGCAGTCTGACGGCGTCGGCTTCGACGCTGATGGTCAGCTGGCCCTCGGAGGTGTTGAGCTCCATGCCTGAAACCGGTCAAAGATCATGTACGATGACTCCGTGAAGGAAGCATAATACTCGTTGATACTCACTGACAGCGTCGAGCCTCCCCACGTCTGTCAGGAAGTCTCTGCCTGAAAGATCAAACAGGAGAGGCGTGAGGAGTCAGCAGGAAACGTTCTCACGGCTGTTTCAGCAGGAAGGGGCTTACACAGGATGTGAGGCGGGTGGTTGTAATGTTTCGGCTGAACGGTGGTCGTACGTATTAGAGTGGCACCGATGGATCGGCGCCGGGAACACTACTTTGGAACTTAGTCTCTTTAGCTAACGTTAACGGAGCGGCTAAAGCCCTGAAGTCCATGAACCTAGAAGTTGTAGAACCTAGAAGTTGTAGAACCTAGAAGTTCTAGAACCTAGAACAGACTGAAGGAGGCGTTCAAAGTTTTATTTTCACTTTAAAATATATTATTATTATTATTATATATAATTGTCACAGAAGGTTAAAGGAACGCACGGCGGGGAACGCCTTCTCCTCAACAGCTCAGAACACGTACACAAGGGCTGGTCCTTCAAAATAAGAGCACTTAGAAAAACATTCCTCGGTATGATTTTTAAAGTACATAATTTTCAGAACTAAATCGGACCAGTCACCAGTCGCTGCTTGAACTGGTGACCCAGTCCACGATCGAATGTGAGCGCTGAGGCCCGGCTCCTCCTTCCGTCAGACCACTCCTTCATTTCTCCGTCACACTGGGTCAAAGGTGAAGGCCGGACTGTTGTGACACTGTTGTTTCTGTTCCTCCGATTACAAACGCCCTCTCCGGTCCAAACACCAGCACCTGCTAACGGCCCGTCAATGATCCACCACCAGCGGCTAATCTGTGTCCCCGTTTGGAAGTTCAGGGCTGGTGGTTCTGGACTCCCTGTTTCCCCTCCTTAAATCTGCTGCTTAATTTAAACTCTGTCAGTCATGGATTAACTGAACTGGTTAAAGTCCTAGTTAGCATTAGCAACAGGCTAACACTCGCTACAGCTGTGAGCCGAGGAGGTTGAGCTGAGTAACTTCTCCACGACGTGATTGGAGGAATGATTGATAAACAAGGTTGAAACCAAGTCTGGATTTATCTGCAGGTTTACCAGAACTAAACAGAAACTTATTTGACCCGAATCCAATCTCTCCAGAAACATTATACAACAATTAAAGAAATGTAAAAAACACTCATGAGGCCAAGATGGCTGGACTGTTTCTCTGTGTGAACCTGGACTGTGTCTCTGTGTGGACCTGGACTGTTTCTCTGTGTGGACCTGGACTGTTTCTCTGTGTGGACCTGGACTGTGTCTCTGTGTGAACCTGGACTGTTTGACTAGATGCACACCTGTGATGAGGTAGAGACCTGCTTTGTTCCATCTGGGAGACAATCTGGTGATCAGAGAGTAGGACAGACAACACTGGAGGACACCTGGAAACACACACTGAGAAGAGCCAAGCTACACACAGACACACACAGACACACACACACAGACAAAGACACACACACAGACAAAGACACACACAGAGACACACACACACACACAGACACACACAAAGACACACACAGAGACACACACACACAAAGACACAGACGAAGACACACACAGAGACAAACACACACACAGACAAAAACACACACACACAGACACACACAGACAAAGACACACACAGATTTCATCAGAAGTAAATTTCCAAGAGTTGATTAAAATATCAAAGATTTAAGTAAAAAGCCACGGCGGCTGAAGCGCTGAAGTCCGTCTCTCCGTCTCACCTGCAGACCTCGTCTCTGTCCAAACACCTGGAGGATTCCTTTCTGGTAAAACGGGATCTGTCCCAACAAACACAAACTTAATATGAAACCGTTACATTCAACTCTCTGGATCTACCGCCTCAAAATCTACTTCAACGATTGACAGGTCAGGACACACAGCCTCTGATTGGTCCGTGTGTGTGTGTGTGTGTGTGTGTGTGTGTGTGTGTGTGTGTGTCTTCGTCTGTGTCTTTGTGTGTGTGTGTCTCTGTGTGTGTGTGTGTGTGTGTGTGTGTGTGTGTGTGTGTGTGTGTCTTACAGCCATCACTACAGTGATCTCAGTGAAAGAGTCCAGAGCTGGAGAAGCCAGAAGATCAGAGAACAGCAACACCAGCTCTCTGTGGACACACACACACACACATATTATGACTCGCACACACACACACACACACACACATATTATGACTCGCACACACACACACACACACACGAGATCACTCGCACATACACACACGTAATGACCCGCACACACACACACACACACACACACACACGAGATCACTCGCACAGACACACACACACATTTTTCTGATTATTATCTATTTTTAATAAAGTTCGTTCAGATGAATCCAGAATTAAAACCTTTTGTTAGGATTAATGTTTACACAAACAAAGATTTGACTTCCTGAAGCAAAACCAAATCCGCCCAAATAAAAGCATCAACGTCCATGAACACATTTAAAGAATGTAAATATATTATTCACATCTTAGAAGGATTATAGATTATTTTTTAATGAATTTAATATAATATTTAATCATATTTCATGTCATTTTAACATTTTGATACACATTTAATTGTTAAAAACAAATACAAATCTTTAAGTACTATGTTATACTCTTTGTATGTAATTTTTTGACATTTTTATGACTATATATAAAAATAGAATTGGTAAAAAAAGGCATCAATCAATTTTGTCACCTAATAATATCATCAAGATTCAGGACAAGACGTTTAACGATAGAATCGTTTGTCAGACGATCGATCTATTCCACCGATAAAGTAAATGTACGTTTACTACGTGGAATGTCACTCTATCGCAGATTCACGACACGCACTGATCCACATCTGAGGCTGTCGAACGATCGTCACGGGTCGGAAATTCACAAATTTGGATTTTACCAGGGTCTTGAACGCAGCATCCCTCTGTATATCTGGTCTAAAGTAAACCTGTCCGTCCACCTGGAAGTGGGATCTAAGCCCCGCCAGCTGTCACTCAAACACGTGGTCACTGACAGCGTGACCTCTGTGGAGAGACAGTAACGCATGAATCCTTCGGGCTTCAGCGAGGCGTTGAGTTGAGTTCAAGCGCCCATCTCTCCGTCACCTGCAGGTCTTCATCTGTTTGCTCCTCGGCTCCTCTTCCTCCTCCTTCAGAATCACGGAGACGCAGCAGAGCTCCTTCAGGTCGGGGAGACCGAGGAAGAACACGGACGGTGGCGCTCCTCCGCTCATGCTGCACAGACAAACACCGAGTTAAAACAGGATCAATGTTTAAGTGACAGGCGGGTCGGGCAGAACCAGAACATTCAAACCGACATTCCACTGATAAAATGAAAGAACCAAATAAAATAAAATGCTCAGAATCTACCGCTGGGTTCTTTCTGGACAGAAATAAGAAACAGGATTTGTTCCTGTTAACCACAAAGTCAGATAAATAAAAAATGAACCAATGATTCATAATTAATGAGTCTTAACTATTTCATCTGAATATAACGGATTTACTACTAAACTAAACTAAACTGGTTTATATCTAGTTTAGAGGTCGTACAGTCTTTTTGTATAAAACACTGTTTAGATTTTATTATTACAACAGAAAATGATGAAATACTGCATATTGTTTTATGTAATAATCACAATTAGTCAGAACTCTCAAACTCTTTGAAGCGTTATCTAAAACAAGCTAACGAGATGCTAGCAGGCTAATCAACCTGAAATCCCTTTTCCAGTCTTTATTCTAATATCTACGTCAAAAGCTTGTATTCACAATTACACTAGACCTCAATGGTCGTTGATTTTGAGAATAATCCTCGTTGTGTGTTAATTATTAAAGTGATTTAGGCATGAATGAAACAATAAACCTGTCATGCTAGTTTAGCTGAGAGGTGACGGTTTGAGAGTGAGCTCCCACTCTATTCGCATTTACACAGACCTTTATCGAAACAGAGGCTATACTTTTACTATTTTATCTGAATATACAGGATAAAGCTAAGATATTGCTTCATAATTTGTTTTAAATGGATTTTAAATTTTATTGACATTTCATTATGATCATTATTAGGAGTAATTGGGAAGTACGTGGCTACAGAGTTAAATTAGGGTCCATCTGATTTTCCTTCGGGAGTGAGCTACCATTCACAAACTATCTGTGATGAAGAGTCTGGTTTTCCCGCCAGAGAGAAGAAAGTGATTTCACCATAATTACACAACATGGCAGATTTATCGCTACAACTGGGTATTTACAGGACCCGCAGAGTGAAAAATAAAACTTCCATCACTGCGATAACATGAGATAACACGCCTACCCGCCCCTTCGCGTGAGAAGAGTGTTTCCTTGAAGTTGATGAACTGGACTAAACTTTGGCTTCGTCCTTGCCCACAAGCGCGCTGATGAGTGACATGAGGGAGGACAAATCATAGAGGACCGGGAAGTGGCGGCCCAATAGCAGTGCTAAACGGCTAGTGGAGGCGGGCCCTGCAAGCTGGAGACTCAGTGAGGTTGTAAGAATGGAACACATGCTAAGAGGAAGTTATCTTTTCAAAATAAAAAAAAGTGCCTCCTTTTATTTGACGCCGTTCTAAAAGCGAGGAAAAACTTAATACAATATTAACTAAATGGCAAAATGTATTTATATCTTGATCACTCCGTGAATTAATTCTTAATTATTCTGCAGTATTAAGTATTCTAATAGTCTTTCAGTTCCAGGTCTTTGCTCATGTCCCACAAAGTAGAAGTAGAAGAAAGTGACAAAGACCAAGAGGAAAACGGGGGCCACAAAGAAAAACATAAACGTGGAAGTCTTTCTTGAAGAAGATGAGGAATGATCAAGAAGTGACCGGTGAAAGCAGCAATATGCCACTGCTGCCTCTAGTCTGCCACAAATACAAGATCAGAAGAAGAAGAGTAATAAACCAACATAAAAGAGAAAGGCAAAGGTCATGAAAAATGAAACGTCAAAGGAGGTGATGAAGGCTGCAAAGAACAAAAGGACACGAAGAAGAAAAAGAAGGCCTCACAATGAACATGAAGGTTAAGGCCATGAAGAAGAGTAGGAAGGCAGTGAAGAACACAAAGGTGAAGGCCATTACAGGGAATAAGGTAGTCTTTTTCTTTTTCAGACATCTCTCACCTTTATTTCAGATTTGAAACAAAAGTATTTTGTTTCGTTTTACTAAAATACTTTGAATTCGTCCTGTTTTTTTCTCTTCAACTTTATATCATTCCATTTATTGTTATATTTTATTCAAATTCCAAAGATTTTAACATTTGTTTACATTTTGAACCGGCCACAAGGCCTGAACTCTTTTATTGTGAAGGCCCAGACCGGATCTCCGTCGCAGCGTTGCCTCCATCTTCTATTCCGGAGCTGCTCGTTATAAAGTTGTGTTGTTGATAAAAGTGGGTAAATGTCGGGGTGTTTGCTCCGTGACAAAGGTTACACGACTCGGTTCTAACGATCCTCCAGCGGCTCTCCGTCTCACTCTGACCGGCTTCGACCCGCACAGATGGGCGATAAGGAGGAGCACAGCCCCGCCGGAGTGAAATACTACAGGCTGTCAGAGATCGAGGAGCAGAACTCCTTCAAATCCACCTGGATCATAATCCACAACAAGGTCTACGATGTCACCGAGTTCCTGGAGGAGGTCAGTTGGAATCCTGAACCTTTACCAACCGGAAACAACACAGCGATCTCTAAATCAGACAGCTTTCTGTCAAACTGTCACTTTAGTTCAGTCAAATAAGGCGTTAAATCAACAGATCCCATCAAATGGATCATTTTATATTTTATTAATAAACAACAAACCTGCAGAGATCTCTCTGCAATTTGCTGACATACACGTGCTGCGTTCAGTGGTCCATGGTGCGTTCATGAGCACTCGGAAATCCTATAGTCCACCTGTGAAAACAATATGGCTGCCCGATAATAATGATGATAATAATGATGATAATAATGATAATAATGATGATAATAATGATGATAATAATGATAATAATGATGATAATATTCAGATCAGTGACACTAAAGTGGGCCGACGGTGAATGTAAATGAATACAAAGTAAAGGTAGTCGAAATATAAATGCACCTAATGCAGAATGTTGTGTAACAACTTTGTAATCATGGAGGAGAAAATATGAATCAAACTTTTTGGTGCTAAAATGTTGTTATTTTTTGCAACTTTTGATAGAAGAATATAGAGTAATTGTTTTTGTGGTCCACTAGATGAGATGTGAAAGTAAGGTACTTCCAACAGGAACGTTGACCTCAGGTGTCAGAACCAGGAGTAGCCTGTAGTTGAGGTACGCAACGGTAGCCAAACAACAACAACAACAACAACAACAACCGAGACCTCAGACGCATCTCACCGATGCTAATCTGGGCCCATCATCGGTGATGGTACTGAGGGTCAAAGGTTGACCGAAATCCGGACGGGTCGCGGTACTTTCAGCTTCTGAAAGCTCGGCATCACGTGACGCGATGCTGCGTTCTCATTGGTCGAGGGAGGCTGGCGGGATGCAGCTGGTGTTCTGAGTGAGAAGGCTGCAGACTTGATGAACCTCTGGTTGCAGATCTGAGCGACCAGAACGACGGTTGGTTCATGAACGGCGCCCCGTGGTGAAAATGGAAATGTTTGACTTGAATAGACGCTTGAATCCGGATCATGATCTCAAAAGCTGTGCTTCCCTCCAGCGGGTTGATCCGGTCCTGATCAGACCTGTAAAGTATTACACCACCGCTTGGACCTTTGACCGTTCACCAACCTTCCAGGATGACTAAGCATTTTCCTACCTGAGCTGCTACACTGGTCTGAGCGCCGACCTGCCGTCCAGTGTGACGTGTATTGACTCGGAGGACTGGTATGTAGGTCACGCGTCAGCCCGTTCTAAGGTTTAAGTCCAGGACAAATACGATGGCGCCGCCTGCGTCCTGTCAATCATTATTAGAATAGTAGGTCTAATGTGGGCTATAGATCCGAACGACACACGACTGCAAATGCCTTTACTGATGACATCATCGCCATAAAGTACGTGACCTCATCAGATGTAGATGGTTCAAGTCTGGAAGATAGTCCCCAACAAATCGACTGTTTCCTGTCTGACTCTCGTCTTCCGTAGGACCGCTGGGCCTGAAGCGGACACCAAAAATCTCGCAGGCTAGTTAGCATGTTGCTAAGGTATTTCACATGGACTCAAGTAAAAATGCCAAGTTAACATCATCTGATACAGTTGGAAAAAAGCTACGTTATCTCCAACTAGCTGATTTATCAACTAACGAGCTAGCTAACTTTAGCAATGTCACCTGAAATCAACCATCAAGACAGTCGAGGGAAGAAACAACAAAAACATGATGATGTCATTAACTTTCCAATTGCTGACTTATTTTGTTGTTCATGGGGTTTTTTTCAAAATATTTTGAGACTTGCAAACATTAGTTATGATACCTGAAACGAGCCTTAAGCTACTTTTGGTGCAATGAAACGTAAACTATGACTCTGGGTTTTGGCTTTAGTTGGCAATAATAATTTAAATTAAACATCATTAGCTATAAATGCTGAAGGTAGCTGTCTTTAGCCCCGGTAGGTGAAAATAGCTAACTTCAGCAATGTTGGCAATGATTGCTGAAATGAGCTAATGTTCACCATGGTGGGGAAATCGGTCAGCGTTAGCGATGATCAGTGAAATGAGCTACCTTTAGCGATGATTAGCCAACATTAGCCATATTGCCTATTTTATCATTAATTGGCTTAAATGATTGGGCGTCTCCCAATCGGAAGACCAAAAGGTAGTCGATATTTTATATGAGCTAATTAGCAAATAATTGTGGCCTGCTCAAACCACACCCCTAAATTTATCGGATATTGCCTGAAGGGAATGATTTACCGAATCGAAGTCGTACTTCTGACCTTAAATGTCTTGTTTTCCGTCAGCATCCCGGAGGAGAGGAGGTTCTGAGGGAGCAGGCAGGAGGAGACGCCACCGAGAGCTTCGAAGATATCGGACATTCTTCCGACGCCAGAGCGATGGCGAGAGACATGGTGATCGGAGAGCTGCACCCGGTCAGTTACACCGCCGTCTGTAACCATAGCAACACTCCACGTCTGATGATGTCACCTGTAAACGTCTGATGATGTCACCTGTAAACGTCTGATGATGCTGATGATGTCACCTGTAGACATCCTCAGATGTCACCTGTAGACATCCTCAGATGTCACCTGTAGACATCCTCAGATGTCACCTGTAGACATCCTCAGATGTCACCTGTAGACATCCTCAGATGTCACCTGTAGACATCCTCAGATGTCACCTGTAGACATCTGATGATGTCACCTGTAGACATCTGAGGATGTCACCTGTAGACATCTGAGGATGTCACCTGTAGACATCTGATGATGTCACCTGTAGACATCTGATGATGTCTTTGTACACATCTGATGATGTAACCTGTAAACACCTGATGTCACCTGTAACTGTCTGGTGATGTTACCTCTAAACGTCCGATGATGCTGATGTCACCTGTAAACATCCAATGATGTCCCCTATAAATGTCTGATGATGCTGATGATGTCACCTGTAAACATCTGATGATGTCACGTGTAATCACTGATGATGTCACCTCTAAATGTCTGTTACCTGTAAACGTCTGATGATGCTGATGATGTCACCTGTAAACATCTGTCACCTGTAAATGTCTGATGACACCTGTAGACCTCTGATGATGTCACGTGTAAATGTCTGATGATGTCACCTCTAAATGTCTGATGTCACATGTCTAATGTAACCATCTGTCTGTCTGCAGGACGACTGGCACAAGATCGCTCCACCTGTGGTAGGTGAACAGAACAGATGATGATGTCATAGTGATGACATCATCGAGACTACAGGGGTGTATATCAGGAAGCAGGTTTTACAAACTCTTAAGTTCATCCCTGACCTCTGGTTTGATCAATCCTGAGATGAGTGACTCAGAGATTTGGGTTCCAGAACAGCTGGTTCAATCAACTCTGACTTCCACTGGAGCAGAAGTCCTCATCCATGAAGCTCTGATCTGTGATTCACCATGGCAACCAGTGAGAAGCTCTGGACCTGTTGGTGGCAGACAGGTTGATGATTAAACCCGACTTCGGTCTGAAACATATTTATAATATCGGTATTTTCAGCTGCTTTGATCTCAAATATTGTGGCATGTTGGAGAAGAAGCTTCTGTGTGGATGTGAGAGACGTCCACGCTGTGAGACGTTTGAGACGGACGCCTGGACAACGTCCTTCAGATAAATCCTGCAACGCAAGCAGGTTCAATCTGGTTTCAGTCCTTTCCTGATGTCAGTCAGATGATTGACGGACACGTCTCCTGCTCCTTCCTTACTTTTATTTCTCTTTAAAGGCTGAGAAACACGCAGCGTTGCTAAAATGCGATGACGATAATAAAAACTGAAAACCTTCCTCTGGATTATTTCTCAGGCGAATGCGTCTCGTTGTTTTTCTGTATTCTTGCTCACAAACACACAGACAAACACACAGGTGTGACTCTATCACCTCTTAGGAACCATCCCAGAGTTTCCACTAAACCTGCTTCCTGAAATACTCCCAGATGTCCCACGCACTCTGATGCATTATGGGTATTGTAGTCACACTACATGTGTTACTGTCAATATGACCGTCTGTGATTCGTTGGTTACAGGAAACACCAGTGACAACGGTGAAGGACGACTCCAGGTACACACACACTAACACACACACTCTAATACACACACTAACACACACACTCTATAACACACACACACACTATAACACACACTATAACACACACACACTATAACACACACACAACATAACACACACTTACACACAATATAACACACTATAACACACAACATAACACACACACACATTAACACACACACACACTTGTGGTCGGACAGGAAGCAGATGAAACTTAATATCTGCGGTGTCATTGGACAGAACCAGGGGAGGCGGGTTTAAGAGCTGAGAAATCAGCCGGTTAGTTTGGGTTTAGTTTAAATTTCTAACTAGCTGTCTCTCTCTAACTAGCTGTCTCTCTCTCTCACTAGCTGTCTCTCTCTCTCTCACTAGCTGTCTCTCTCTCTCACTAGCTGTCTCTCTCTCACTAGCTGTCTCTCTATAACTAGCTGTCTCTATAACTAGCTGTCTCTCTATAACTAGCTGTCTCTCTCTCTCACTAGCTGTCTCTCTCTCTCTCACTAGCTGTCTCTCTCTAACTAGCTGTCTCTCTCTCTCACTAGCTGTCTCTCTCTCTCTCACTAGCTGTCTCTCTCTCTCACTAGCTGTCTCTCTCTAACTAGCTGTCTCTCTATAACTAGCTGTCTCTCTATAACTAGCTGTCTCTCTCTCTCACTAGCTGTCTCTCTCTCTCTCACTAGCTGTCTCTCTCTCTCACTAGCTGTCTCTCTCTAACTAGCTGTCTCTCTCTCTCACTAGCTGTCTCTCTCTCTCACTAGCTGTCTCTCTCTAACTAGCTGTCTCTCTCTAACTAGCTGTCTCTCTCTAACTAGCTGTCTCTCTCTCTTCTGATGGTTTATCTGATCAGTTAGCCGTTAGTTAAATCTTTAACCAGCTGTCACTCCTCCCACAGCTGGTTGTCAACCCTTCTGATCTCGGCCATGGTGGCCTTCCTCGTCACGCTGCTCTACCGCATGTTCCTCGAGTGACATCATCCGACTCGCTGTGATGTCATCAACGGGCCCCGCGGCCGAATACCCGATTTTGTCACGAACGGTCGGATCGGCCCGTGGCGGCGCAGACGAGACGCGGACCGGCGAGCGTTCGACCGGACAAAGTAAAACCTCACGCCACCTCGCTGCAATCCCACAATCCCTTTCAACCTGACCTGCCAGCCGGCCAATCAGGTGGCGCCGTGTGAACGAAGTCATCAATGCTGTTCTTTGATCCTGACGGAATCTCGTAGAAATATGGTGGACGTATAATTTCTAGTAGCTTTTATATATGAGACGATATCTTGTACTATCATGATGTCATCAGTCATGTGACCCTCCTCGCCACCTGGATGTAGATCATATAACGTGAATACTGACTCTGTCTATGAATAAAGTTAGAAACATGTATTCCCGTGTATTTATTTTAAATTAATCTGATCATTCTGTTCAAATGTGTGGGCCCCCCCAGGGGTCGGTCCTCGGCCCGGTTCTCTTCACACCCTCCATGGACTCTCACTCCGTCGCTACGGTGACGACACGCAAATCTTCCTCCGCAGGAAAAGAGAAGAGGAGGAGGAAGATGAAGAAGCGGCGGAGGAGGCCTCCATGTGTTGTTGTTGTTGTTGTTGTTGTTTGGGTGGCTGATGTTGTTTGGTGAGGGACATGACGTAAAGTGGGAGGGGACAGGGAGCTCCTCCTCTCCTCCGTCATGAACAGGAGTAGAAGGAGACAAAATATAAAGACAGAGTTGAATGAAAACGTGGAACGGAGTCCGATTGAACCGGCTCACCTCCTTCTGTCTCTCTGGAGGAGGCGTGACGTCAGGATGACGTCAGCTGTTTGTTCAGTGGAGGTTGCGTGACGCTCAGAGCAGCGTTACACAACAGCAGCGTTACATAACAGCTGTTTACGTTTCCACCCCTGTCGTTCACTGATGGCCACATCAGCATTATTCACCTTTTCTCTGATTTACAGATTTAAATGATATTTACTGCTCTCTGTCTTCATCGGTTCGTCCCCTCGGTTTATTATGGGATGTATTTCCTTCTTCACATTTTGACAAAAAGAGAGGTTTTCTAGAAACCAACTGCTGTTTGTGTGGAAATGAAGGAAAGATGTTTATCCTGATGAATAAACACCAGATCTGTAAACGTGTTTATGTAAACAAACCTGGTTTAAATAATGTTAAACTCTGCTTCTTCCTGTCATGTCCTAAACACAGTTTGTTTCTTAGCTACCAGGATTATTATAAACATCTGATCTGATCATCATGAAATGCTTTCTAACGGTCAGCTTTTAGTCCAGATTCTGCTTTTGATTGGGATCATCGTCTGGATCCAGAACGTTTTTAGGATTCTTTGCATCACGTGACACTTTATTGTTGTTTACACCCTCCTTTGAAAAGTAAAATTGTTTGTTGTTATGGTTTCATTTGTTTACAGAACAAACTGTTGAGTGACGTTCGTGACGTGACGTCACAGTGTGCTTACCCCTCTGTCAGCTGCTACGGGTCTCCGTGCTCTCACGCGCTCCTCTCTCCTCCGGGGGGAGGGGGGGGTCTCTTCTCTATAGAAGACTCCCCCCCCAGCGGAACTCCGGACTCCGGACCGGCCTGTCGATCAGCTCACAGGCCGCCTGTCGGGCTCCGATGTCCCGTATTCCTCTGCAGCTCCACGCCGGGGGGGAGTCATCCTCCCCGCGCCTGTCAGTGGAGAACGGCCAGCAGGAGGAGGAGGAAGAGGAGGAAGATCTGGACGATGAGGTGGACGCGTCTCACCTGGAGAGGTTCATGAAGGAGCGGAGGAGAGCCCAGTCCCTGCCCGCCTACCCGGCGGCGCTCCTGGGCGGAGACCCGGGGGCGGAGGGGAGGAAACGGGTGACGTTCGCCGACTCTCTGGGTCTGGACCTGGCCAGCGTCAAACACTTCAGCTCCCTGGAGGAGCCGCAGATCCCGAGCAAAGTTCTGTCCAGACACAAGAGCTTCCCCTCGCAGGAGCAGGACATCCGGAACGACCTGGGCCGAAACGTCAAGTCCGGCCCGGACACGGACCGGCTGTTCTCCTGCTTCCCGGAGCTCCGGGACGCGGACCGGAGAGTCCAGCAGCTCCGGGTCTGCCTGGAGAAGCTCAGCATCAGCCAGTTTGACGTCAGAGGCCAGATCCGGGTCTCTGCCGACAGCACCGACAAACAGGTCGGGGTGAGGTACACCTTTAACGACTGGCTCTCCTACGTGGACGCGCAGGCTCTGCTCGTGCCCGCGGATCAGCCGGGCTTTGTGGGGGAGCGGTTCTGCTTCACGGTCTACACGCCGCCCATCATGGACCCGAGCTCCAGCGTGCACTTCGCCGTGTACCTGAGGAGCGAGGAGGGGGAGTTCTGGGACAACAACGGGGGGCAGAACTACACCCTCCGGTACCACTGCATGCCCAGAACCGCGTCCTTCATCAGCGCCGCCTTCCACGCCACCTGATCCCAGTTACACCCCCCCCACCCCCAGAACCGCGCGTAGAACCTCCCCGTCCATCCGGTCCGAGTTCTGGGATGCTCCTGTGTGGTTTAAGTTCTGGTTGGAGCCTTCTGAGATGAAGGGAGGTGTAATCGGTCAGAAGACCCAGATTGGACCCAGACTGTGGTTCGATTTGGCCCCGAGTGGATCTTGGTGTTTCTGAGGAGAACTTGGAGGATTGTTCTCCCATCAGACCCAGACCCAGACCCAGAAACATCTGCCGGATTTAAGGTGTGAGGGAAATGTTTACCAGCAACCTTCTGGACCTGAGGTCCCAGGGGAGAATGTAGAAGATGTGGACGGACGATGAAGATGAGAGGACTGAGCAAAACGTCTCCTGATGGAGCCGACGTTCTTCCTCTCAGGAGAAACGTCTCCTCTGATCCTCTGAGCTCAGCTTGTATGTTTCTTCTTAAATTCAACTGTTGAGAATGTTTCAGATGTTTCACATCAAACATTTCCAGCAGAACCAGAACCTTCAGGAGGCTTTGTTCTAGAACTGAAGCAGTCTGACTGGTGGACCCACCAGAGTGATGCTGCAGGTGCTCCTCAGGGATCTCCTCCAGGACCTCATGCTTTCATCATTCTTTTCTTCATGATCTTCAATCATTTTGACAGAGTTTTACTTTTGAATCAAATATCGGTTCTGTAAGTAAGAGTCCGGTGACGCGTCGCCTCCTGCTGGGAGTCTGTCTGTGGTTCTGACAGACGGTTCTGGATGATTGTTACTCAGGAGGAGATTCTGAACAATAAAAGATGATTTTAAAACAACAAGCTCCTGAAATGTTCTTCAGTTCCTCAGAGAGTTCTGACCCATCTTCTCAGAACCAGAACCAGGTCTAGGTTCCACAGACGTTTGGTCTCAACAGATGTTTTAAGTGAACAGAAGGAATGTTAGAAATAATAATAAATAAAACGTTAATTAATAATAATAATAAATAAAGTTGATAACTATTAAATTAAAGTTGATTAATAATAATAATAATAATAAAGTTCAATAATAAATAAAGTTTAATAATAAATAAGTCTAATTATAATGAACAAAACATTAATTAATAATAATAAATAAAGTTTATAACTATAATAATATAATAATAATAATAAATAAAGTTGATAACTATTAAATTAAAGTTTATTGATAATTAATGAGGTGGAAAAACTATCAAAAGCTTCGGGATAACTTTGAAGGTGTTGCCATGACGCTTTGCTAACATCTGATCCGTACATGAGACCCTTCAGGTCCTCGTCCGCCAGCAATCTGTCCCACGTCTGTCGGCCTGTCCGTCATCGTCACGGGACGGCCAGGGTTCAGGAGTCCAACGGCGCCGTCAGGATCCCTGTTGACCAACCGGACCACATGTTAAATGCATCAACATCGACGCGGGTTCAGCAGCACGGAGGAACCCGTCAGACGGAGAACAGGCAGACATTTAAAGAGTTGACGCTTCTTTCCTTCTTACTCGCATGTCATCACCACGGCGACGGGAGACACATTCAGCTTTTCTTACTCCTCCCTGTATCATCAGGAACCTTTTCTTAACTTTTTGAAACCATTTCTTTTCACACAAATTGACGATATTAAAGCGTTTATGAGTGACAGCGCCGTATGACAGTGGTACTGTACAAAATACAGACGGAGAAAGAGAATAATAATGAATATCAAGCATCAACATTGATCAAATTTCACATTTTACAGTAAAGATTAAAATGTTCCCCTCCAGGTCTGAAAAAACTAAACTAGATAGAGTTAATAAATAAATAAGATAAGGTGGGATCACGGGACTCCACATCTCTGTAAACTTCTCAGACGAACCTTTGGTGGTTTATTGAACTTTTCCAGCTGTAGATGATGGAAGGTTTCGTCCATCCAGAGCGAGAGGAGGCCGACTCGGTGATTTCCATCGCCTCGACATGAGACATGGAGTCAGTGATGCAACAACAGCTTCTCAAACTTCTGCACACTTGTATCATATGAAGATCGACTAAAAGCCCCGGAACGCCAAGACCTAGCGCCAACAGGAAAATAAAACCGTAATAATAATAATAATAATACATTTGATTTATAAGGAACTTTACATGTGGATCAAATCTCAAAGTGCTACAAAGTAAAAGCAGATAAAAGTATCAATAAAAAATATAATCATAAATATGTAAAAATATGACCAAAAAGCAGCAACGTTAATTAAAGTTATAGGTTCTGCAAAAAAGGAAAGTTTTATGACCTTTTTTAAAAGTCTCAGTCGTCTGTGGAGCCCTCAGATGGTCGGGGGAGGCATTCCACAGTTGAGGGGCAGCAGAACAGATTTTGATTGATTAGTTTTGTGACAGGCAGATAGATATATAGATTATATTAATGTGTTGTAATTTGACAAACTTGGCCCACAGAATTCATCCCACTGACTTCAAACTTGGACTTTCGGGTCTGAAGACCTTCAGGATGAAAAGTTATCAAAACCTTCAGGGTGACTTCAGTTGGCGACTACATGACCACATATTACAACACAAGGCAAGTTCTGGTCCAATCGGGCCAGAACTTGTTCTAATGACATCCAAAGGTCAAAACAGGAAGTGACATATTACTCTGATGTCTTCCTACTAGACCTTTCAAATGTGGTCAGAAAAGCTACGACATCCTGACGTCGTGACGATCATGAACAGATTTCTAACGGCGAGGCAGAGGCGGCGCCACCATGTTCAGTGAAACAGGAAGTTGCAGTTGAGACTTTAATCACTTACAAACCTTTCACGGCAACTGGTACGGAACACAAATCCTGCCATCTGTTTGGGTTCACATGGCCCCGGTTTGAGACCTCGCAGATCCGGGCTTTGGGTCAGAGTCTCGTCTAAAGTCCTGACGGTCGTGACGATCACATGCATCCATCATGTGTTCATCTGATGAAACGTCGCTCGCTGATTGAGCAACGTCACACCTGAGGCCCAGAAACTGGGCCAGCGTGACCCGATGTCCTTAAACCAACACGTGGGTCTATTAATAGCTGCCGCCGGTCCCTGCTGGGACCTTCACCTTCCTCCTGAGCTCAACTCCTCTGCTGCAACATCCATTCCATGTTTCGACACACGGCTGCTGAACTCACAGAAACCGGCAGAACTGGGGTTACCTTCAGGTGAACCTGAACCACAGCGTCTATATTTAACCTCACTGGAGATGTGGGTCTCTGTGATTCTTCCAGAACACAAACTGGACTCAGGTCCACCTCGGATAAGGTCTGTCCACCTCAGTGTCTGATGCAACATTTAGCCAAAACAGGAAAGAAGAACTAATCGGGCTTTCATCCGCCGGTTCAGATGAAACAAACAGACTAAATCAGGCGTACGTCCATTGAAGGTTGGCGCTGGAGTCCGTTTGATAGCGGCTGCTGAACACAGCTGAGAGGGAACTAATTACCTGATAGAGCTTTAGGAGCCGGCTGACGGACCTCTGCCCATCTGAACCCAAACGCTCAGTCCGACAAATTTCAATTGAACAAATGAAGCGCCAGGATTCAGTAACCGGTCCTTTTTTCTTTTTGGTTCTGTTTTTGTTTTAGCTATACGTAAAATAGATAACAGAAAAAAAAGAAACAACAGTGACTCCTGCAGACTGTGTTCTGCAGGAGTTTTACAGTTTACAGACTGATGGTTCCTGATGGAAGCTGCAGCTTCACCAAATATCTGCAACACTTTACGGCGCCTTTGACGGTGGACCTATTATTATTAATGGGGGTTTAGGCAGCAGAGGTAGCAACAGAGATGAACCATGTCTTTATCAAACTGCTCCGTCGGTTTGAATCCACAGGTGATTGAAGTTTACCCTCCAGATCAACTTTAGTACTGTTGGGTCCTGATGGTCGGTTCTTACCCCCCCTGATCGATTTCAAACACGTTTGACATTTAGAAGTTAGATCCTGTGACTGGAGGTACGGAACCAACGCCAGCCACCGTTTACACCTGCTTCTCAGAATGTCACGTGAGGCGAGGCGTCATGTGATGGAACATTGTTCTGTAAAGTTGAATGTCTGAGAGTGGATTACTGAGATGAAGCTCGGTTCCATAAACATTCAATATTCTTTAACTCCTGCGGTGGAGTTCGGATTTAGAGAAACCGAGTCCCGTCAAAAATCATATCCAAGACATTTAAAGTGTCAGATTATTGAACTTTTGAATGACCTTCAACAAAGCCGGTATCTGTTTGTTTGTGTGTGTGTGTGTGTGTGTAAGAGATTCTTGTTTTTGCTGCATATGGAGGACCTGGTCTCTGAGGTGAGGACTCTCGGTAAAGTGGGGACACGTTGGCCGGTCCTCAGAACTGAACAGGCTGAAGACTAAAACTTGATATTCATGGGTTTGGTTCGGATACCGGGATCTTCAGTACCCGAACCAAACCCAGCACAACATCGTAATGTAGTGATCTGCATCAGCCTTTATGAACTGAAGCAAATATTGCAACATAGAGTCTGCTGGTCTGTTTGAGGACCCTCACCCGCAGTTTGAACACCATGCTGCGTGTTTGAACGGAGAGTGGTGATGAAATATGATTCTAGTTGAATCCAGGTTTGTTAGGATTAGAAGTAGAAGCGGAAAAATAGAGACCGATAACGACACCATTATTTATTCTGCTGCTAACGCACTGATAAAGACTTTATCGGATGAAAAGCTGAGCTGCTTTGACCAAAACCGAGGCGAATGTGGAAGAGCTTCAGAAACAAAACTGCAGCAAAAAGATCAACATGTGTTTTAGTGTAACTTTATTTATACAGCTTTAATATGACACAGATGTCAGCGTCGACTTCAGCGTCTCTAATCTCCTGGATTTGCCGCTTCTTGTTCTGCAGCACGCTACCAGAATACTGAACACGACTGAGCTCTTGCAGAATAAAAGATGTATAAGTGAAAACAATACAGGTTAGTTCAAGTGTTTCATTTCCTCTTATAGTCCAAGATCAAAGGAAATCCCCCGGACAAATTGTGCGTTTTATAGAGATAACACTGGAAAGTAAAAGAAAAACATTGATGCACCGATGAACCGATTTTCTGCTCATGATATTCAGTTTCCCACAGTCTGAGCTGTTTATCGTTATATATAATCAGAAGTGGAAAGAACTGTCAGAAGATCATTGCTAACAACCAGCAGAGGGCAGCAACACGCCGTTGTAGCCTCTACTCCGTCTTTCTCTGATTTGTTGTTGTGATTGAATACAGGAATATTTCCTCCTAGTAGTTCCCAACTCACCAACTCCTGGTTTCAAACTGCCTAAAAATCTCACAAGCCAAATAACTTACCAACGCAAAAAAATGCTATGGAGGTTAGAACAAATGCTAAGCTAACAAATCATAAAAACAGTGAATAACGCCCGATTTTGTTCAACAACTTATCCGGCTAGCTTACTGATCAGATCTTGAGGTAGGTAGTGACGGCCAAATAATAAATAAAGGTATCATTTTCTTGTGCTAATATTTGCTGAAATTGCTTTTCAAGCCTTTCATCTTATAATTCAAACATATCAAATGTATGATCTAGTGTTTCTACAGGTTAGACTGGTTAGCTTAGGATCACTCCCAAATGGTGAGTGACTCTGAAATGTGGCACTGTTTGATTAAACCTGAATCAGGACTTTGGTCAGACAGCTTGATATTAGCGCATGAAACTAACCCAAGATACAAGTAGGAAACTATAACTTACTAAAAAAAAGTCAGACTACAAATCTAAACTCAAACCTTAGAGGAGATAAATGTTGCTATAATCTAAGTAAACCAGATATTTGATGAAATATGATGATTAATCGGGTCAATAATGATTCCTTTACATTTATTTTTGAGATTTTCTTCTCACATGTGGACTTGTTTCTGGAGAACGATCATGGGATGCTCTCTCCCTGTCTTGATATTTTATTAAACCAATTATTGGAATATATGGCGAGTGAAAGAATAATAAGTTAAGTAAGAAGATCTTCAAAGAGAAACATCTCCTGATTGACGAGTAGAATCTGATCCATCGGTGCATCCAGGAAGAAAAAGAATAAAAGGCTAAAATCCAAACAAACTCCGGTCTGTCCAACATCCCCCACAATGCCTTTCACCTCCAGCTGGTAACTGACACAGCAGGTTGCTTGGTTGATGGTGGTGACGTCGGTATGGGATGTAACATCCTGTTGTCTGCTGGGACGGTTTCCTTCCCGTAAACGACTCCAGCAGGAGGTTAACGATCCACCACCGTCTTCTGAGATTCAAACATCTTCCCGATAGCAACCTGGACAAAATAAGAACCGGATGAGATCCACAGAACCCGGACTGTTTTACTGTATGAACCTGGACAAGTTCACTAAGTGAACCCAGACTGTTCCTGTGAGGGTGTCTGTTTACGTGAGTGTGTGAGTGTGTGTGAGCGCTGTGTGTGTTTGTGAGCGTGTGTGTGTGCGCGTTTGTGAGTGTGTGTGCATTTGTGTGAGCGTGTGTGTGTGTGTGTGAGCGTGTGTGTGTGTGTTTGAGAGTGTGTGAGCGTGTGTGTGTGTGAGCGTGTGTGTGTGAGTGTGTGTGTTTGAGATTGTGTGAGTGTGTGTTTGTGAGTGTGAGTGCGTTTGTGTGTGAGTGTGTGTGCGTTTGTGTGTGAGTGCGTTTGTGTGTGAGTGTGTGTGAGTGTGTGAGTGTGTGAGCGTTTGTGTGTGAGTGTGTGTGTGTGAGCGTTTGTGTGTGAGCGTGTGTGTGTGGGAGTGTGTGTGTGGGAGTGTGTGTGTGTGTGTGTGAGCGTGTGTGCGTTTGTGTGTGAGTGGGTGTGTGAGCGGGTGTGTGTGAGTGTGTGTGCGTTTGTGTGTGAGTGTGTGTGCGTTTGTGTGTGAGTGTGTGTGTGAGTGTGAGTGTGAGTGTGAGCGGGTGTGTGTGAGCGTTTGTGTGTGAGTTTGAGTGTGTGTGCGTTTGTGTGTGAGCGTTTATGTGGGAGTGTGTGACTGTGAGTGTGTGTGCGTTTGTGTGTGAGCGTTTGTGTGTGAGCGTTTGTGTGTGAGTGTGTGTGTGTGTGTGAGCGTGTGTGTTTGTGTGTGTGTGTGAGTGTGTGTGCGTGTGTGTTTGTGTGTGTGAGCGTGTGTGTTTGTGTGTGTGCGTGAGTGTGTGTGTGAGTGTGAGCGGGTGTGTGTGAGCGTTTGTGTGTGAGTTTGAGTGTGTGTGCGTTTGTGTGTGAGTGTGTGCGTTTGTGTGTGAGTGTGTGTGTGAGTGTGAGCGGGTGTGTGTGAGCGTTTGTGTGTGAGTTTGAGTGTGTGTGCGTTTGTGTGTGAGCGTTTATGTGGGAGTGTGTGACTGTGAGTGTGTGTGCGTTTGTGTGTGAGCGTTTGTGTGTGAGTGTGTGTGTGCGTTTGTGTGTGAGTGTGTGTGTGTGTGAGCGTGTGTGTTTGTGTGTGTGTGTGAGTGTGTGTGCGTTTGTGTGTGTGAGCGTGTGTGTTTGTGTGTGTGCGTGAGTGTGTGTGTGAGTGTGAGCGGGTGTGTGTGAGCGTTTGTGTGTGAGTTTGAGTGTGTGTGCGTTTGTGTGTGAGTGTGTGCGTTTGTGTGTGAGTGTGTGTGCGTTTGTGTGTGAGTGTGAGTGTGTGTGTGTGTGAGAGCACGTGTGTGTGTGTGTGTGCGTGAGCGTGTGTGTGCGTTTGTGTGTGAGTGTGTGTGTGTGAGAGCACGTGTGTGTGTGTGTGTGTGTGTGCGTGAGAGCACGTGTGTGTGTGTGTGTGTGTGTGTGTGCGTGAGAGCACGTGTGTGTGTGTGTGTGAGCGTGTGTGTGTGTGCGTGAGCGTGTGTGTGCGTTTGTGTGTGAGTGTGTGTGTGTGTGTGTGTGAGTGTGAGAGCACGTGTGTGTGTGTGTGTGTGTGCGTGAGTGTGTGTCTTTGATCACAGTTCAGGATTGATTTTCTCTTCTCTCGGCGCAGACACAGGACTGACCTACAGAACACGACCACATGTGACCCCCCCCACACAAACACATCGTGTTCTGAACATCTGGATATCGGATCTTTCGGGACACAGCTCCACATTCTACAAGAACATTACAACATCTAGGAACTACTTTGTTGTCCCAGAGGAGGAGAACATCTAAGGAGACGGTATCAGAGTTGAACTCTGCCCATCAAAGAATGTCATCAAGCACAACACGGCAGGATCATTCAGAAGAAATCATAGGAAATGCCGGGTTGTGTACGACAGGGTTGAAATTATAATGTGGTGAAATGATTCACGCACCACAGAAGGTCGTTTTCCCAGAGGATACTTAGTTACTTTTTGGCTTTGACTCTTTCAACAGTCCAACTGAACCAGTCAGGTTCCAGAACCAGAAGGTCATTTCACGGTACCTTTGGACTCCTCCTCCGCGAGGACAAACATGGTTCCTTCTCTCTGTGGCAGTTTCTCTTTACTCTGTTATTTGGTACTCACACTTTTTCCAACCCCTTCACTCGGTTAATGTTTAAACATTTTAGTTGGTTTTTAAACCTGTTTTTGTGGGAGTGTGTGAACGGGAGCTCTTGATGACACGGTTTAAAGTCCGAGAGGTTCTCCATGAACAGACTTTGACCACGGATCCATTTCTCACAGCATCTCGTCTCTCTGGTGGGATTCTTCAGAACGACAGGCTTGTTCTAATGATTAATGTGTGCTACACCCCTGTAGACCCACTAGGGGGCACCGTCTGTCAACAAATTGCTGTTCCTCCCCCAGAACTCCCTCTCTTTCTCTCGCCCTTCTCAGGCCCCCTCGTGTGTGTCGACCCGATTGGCTGCAGTGTGGCGTAGGAGGTAGGGAGGTGGCGGCGAGGCGGGGTTCTCTCCGAACCAATCGGCTTACAGGAGGCTTGGCTCTCATGTAAATTGTTGCGGCTGTGTCTCTTAACAAAGGGATGGCCTCCCTCTCTCCTTACACATCTGCTCTCTCCATCCTCCTCTTCATCACATCATCTCTTTTCACTTTCACCTCAGTTTCATCCCGGCATGTCTGTAAGGCTGGAGCGTCTGAAGCGGGGGAACGTTAGCTCTGTAGACGACGAAGACTCTTCTCTGTAGAGGACGAAGACTCGTCTCTGTAGAGGACGAAGACTCGTCTCTGTAGAGGACGAAGACTCGTCTCTGTAGACGACGAAGACTCGTCTCTGTAGACGACGAAGACTCGTCTCTGTAGAGGACGAAGACTCGTCTCTGTAGACGACGAAGACTCGTCTCTGTAGACGACGAAGACTCGTCTCTGTAGACGACGAAGACTCGTCTCTGTAGACGACGAAGACTCGTCTCTGTAGAGGACGAAGACTCGTCTCTGTAGAGGACGAAGACTCGTCTCTGTAGAGGACGAAGACTCGTCTCTGTAGAGGACGAAGACTCGTCTCTGTAGACGACGAAGACTCTTCTCTGTAGACGACGAAGACTCGTCTCTGTTAAGTTCATTAGCTAGCTCAGCGGTAAAGGGCGTTTACTTAACTCTTCTGGTGGGTTTAATTTGACTTCTCAAATGTAGTTAATGACGTGCCGAAGAACTCTTATTAAATCATGATGTTTTTCTCCACCTTACAAATGTTTCCCTACGTTAAAATCAGACACGTCGCATTTCTCACAGGGACGTTTCACGTTGCTGCTGAAAGTGTGTTAGTGCCTGTCCAGTGTACACGTCTGAGTGTGGGGGCGTGGCCTGTGTGGGCGTGTCCAACTTATAAACCATCCTGATGTAGTTGTATACACAGAAAGCACTGACCGTTTCTTTTTATATATTTACATTAGTGTTTGATTTGATCCATAAAAAACTGTTTTTATTTTTTATATATATCATTTTTTTTAATACATTTTTATTTACCTTTGGTATCAGCAGTGATGTGACACAACATGAAAAGACTAAATTACAGTTCAGTAAATAAGGTGTTGGTATGAAAACACACACACACACACACACACACACACACACACACCTTTGGGCTCCTGAGATAAAAGGCATAACCTTTGTTTTTTTAAAATCACACCCCCTTCTGGTTTTTCAATTCAGGCCAAACTTAAGGTTAAGGTTCTATGAACTCTCAGAACCATCTAGGGGCTCTGGTTGAGGTCTACAGAGGTCCTGACGGTCTTACCGGTGGTCTGACCTGGGTTTAGGGCGTAGAGCCTGCAGGAACCATCTAGTGACTGGTTCCCTCTCGACTTGATTGACTAAAGTCTGAACAAGAATCTGCCGTCTTAGAGAAGGAAGCCACTTAAAGTACAGGACTGGTGGGAAGCCTGAATAGAAGCAGGATCTTTTGACAGGAGACTAAACAAATATTGACTCCCTCAACATAATTACTGTTGGTCTCTTAAAGCCTGAAGGGAGTAACTGCAAATAAACACCTATGTAAAGCTAACTTCAGCCTCCGTCATATATGGTCTTATCCATCGCTGGGACAACCAATCTGCTCACACAACACGGGGGCAACAAACTCTGGTCTACTTGTGAGCGGTGGCGGTCTGACCTGCAGTCCCACCAGAGGGGAGGTGGACGATTAAACAAAGGCTGCTGCCGTCAATCCGACGGGTGACAGCGGCTGAGGTTGTGACGCACTCCAGCTGCTCCTCTGACAGCATCTCTGCACCTCCTCAAACCAGAGAAGAATCTGGACCAGTCTCTCACATAAACCCCAGGATGAAGGAGCAGAGGGCAGCATCGGCCCCACGCCTCCAAGACCACCTCCAGACAACCTTCATGTGAATGAATGATGTTTGATCCACGGATGGGTTAAACTAATGACTAATGTTCGGCTGGGAACATCAGGCCCTATAATCCTTCTAGATCTTCCTCTGACTCTAACAACAACAATTTCAAGGTGCTAGCTGGACCTCCAGGTTCTACTGGAACCTCAAAAGTCTGCTGGAGTCCAGGCTTCCTCGGGTGGGGACTATACAGGACTATCCAGGTGGTTATAATGTAATGGCTATTCAGTGTTGATTATACTCAGAGGTGTGCCGTGGAAAGGAAATGGTGTTGTGTTGAACAGGAAACAGTAAGAATGGAAGTTAAAGACATGAAGAGATGGAGGCAGAGATGGATGAGGAGTTGGAGGAAAGACCCTCCCCCGACCGCCTCCACAATGCAAGGGAACCAATCAACGCAGCTCGCAGCTTTAATGCTATTTGACTTGAGTGTGAAAACCCTTTTTTAATGGTTCGGAAAGGAAGTCACAGCAGGCCACCGTCGCCAATGAACAAAGACAAAGCAAGACCGGAAGAAATTAAAAGTGAGCCGCGGCGGTTGCGATACGTTCTGATGGAAAACATCACCAGTTAAAGGGGAAGAATAAACAAATAAAGTCATGGATTTACTTCATTAATTTGCCGCTTCCTCCGCTGGTCGGCGCATCGATCAACATCAGGCAGAGGGAGACGCAGACGATGATCTGTGACAACATGCACAAAGGCCCCCAAACCGTCCTTCTGTCCCGCACTCTCACTGAAGACCCGGATCTGTTCTGGTGTTTCCTTCAGTGTTCCGATTATCCGTCCCCTAAAAGAGTTTGTAGGAGGGCATCTGGCGTGAAGTCTTTCTGACTGGAGGAAGCGGCGAGGACTGAGGCAGACGACCGTCCAATTACAGCGTGTGACGGTTCTTTAAGTTACCGGAGACATCCGTAAAAGTCAGACGCTCCAAAACATTTACAGGCTGAAGACAGACGGGTGAATACACCGAGACAAACAAGGTTCTCTACCTTCCTTTCAAATGTCCAAGCAGATAAAGCAATAAAACCCCTAAACTGACGTTTACACTCTCAAACCTCAGGACGCCGCGTCCTCGCCGCCATCCAGCGACTGTTGCCCTGGAAACCATCCAGCCAAAAATAACAGTGAGAAGATGAAAAAAAAAAAACCCCTAGAAGAATTTCAGACGAATCCGTGGATTCACTCTCAGGGAAGAAACTGTTTGAGCTTTTATTCCAAACTTAGTCCAGCTTTGGGGATAATAACAGAACCGGAAGAAGATGAAGATGATGATTTTGACAATCAACAGTCTCTACAGACTTAAGGCTTGACTTGGACTGTTCCTGGTTTACTTTAGAGACAGACTTGGACCTGTCTCAAGAGATGTGACTGTTGACTTTGCCTCTTCTTGTTTTGAGACTTGTATCAAACAGGTTCTGATTTGAAACTGGACTTTCTTTGATAGGACACGGCGCTGACCTGACCCTGGTCTTGAATATCCACCGACGAGTTTAACTCGGACTCGTCTCCCATGTCAACTTAAAGTCGGTTGTGGGAGACGCTGGAGAAAAGACAGCAGACATCCCGGTAGGTCCGGGGGGGTTCCTGCTCAAGGACGGTTCCTCTACACCCCCTGCTGCCTCACCTCATGTCGATCCGACCAATGACATCGCTCCGTCCAGGTTCTCCTCCCCACACCCCTCGTCTTCACTCGGTCTCGGCCCCCTGGTCCTGTCCTCCGTCCTGCGGCGTCTCCGTGTTCCTGCATGTGTCAGAGATTAACGTTGTAGAACAGAGGCGTGTCGCCGGAGCGTCTCTGTGTCTTTTCCAAAGCGCCCGGGTCTTTCCTCTGGCTTCGTGTCCTCATTAATGATTCATGGACTCTGTAGAGCGCCACAGGCCCGTTTACAACACCATGTCCTTCTCCGCACGGTTCCCTCCCTCCTGGTTTCCGGCCCATCTTCATGAGACGGGAGTCAAACTCTTCGTCTCTACCAAAGTCTTTAAGAACCCCGTCAACACTGTTGTGAGACTGCAACTAATATCTCTTTGTCTCGATTCATCTTCAGATTCTTCTCTTATTTGTCCAAAATCCTTTGCTAACTTACCACTTAAAAATAACCCAGACTTATATTATAATAATAATAACCTTTCAACTTTTGACTCAAGCGGCTTTTCATAAGAACAAGTCCTATTCACCGCAATATCCAGAAAATCAACTGTTTTAACCCTTTTATAACTAACAGAAAACCTGGGATGGACTCAGGAGAACGACTTGGAGCCATCTCACTTAACTCTCCACCGGACTTGGACTCATCCTGGATTGTATCAGAGACTGACTTGAATGATTCCTAATAACTTGAGATTTGACTCAGAGTCCTACTTCAGAGATCCAGACTCGTTTCAACTGACATGAGGGTTTGACTCGATGACTCTCTTGTATTCTTTTTATCCGTAAAAGATTAAACTGCTTACAACTTGTAACTGTTAAAGCACAGTTGCTATGCTAGCCATTAGCATCTGAAATAGAGAGTCTTTATCGAGTTATAGTATGAAACGCAACAATGATTCTTAGGTACCAAACCCATTCAAACAAACAGAGCTCGCTGTCGGAACCACGTACGCCGCCGTCTGGGGACATGACTTGAACATGAGCCAAGAGGTCATTTCCGGGCCCAGACTGGTTTTAGTGAACTCGGATGACGTCCGGGTTAAACCTGGGCCAAAAAGTCTTCTCTTGACATTTCTCTCACGGCCTCAGTTATGCTCCAAATCTATAATATTCCAATTTGTGCTGCTTCTAGCAATACTAACTTGAAGGCTAACAGTCATATAGTTCTGGCTCAGGGATGCCCTGAGTACCAGGTAGTCCAACAAACTTTGACCTTTGGTCTGAAAGACTGTACCAGTTTCCTCTCTGACACTTTGACTTAGTCCACATAAATGATAGACCTGAGGGCTCAGAAGCTTCCAAAGGTGCTGTGGGTCATAATGTTCTGGCTGTAAAGTGCTCCTTTGAACACTGACACCTACAGGTTTCACTCCCGGCGGTCTGCCGTTGGGCCTTCTCTCTGGTCCAACCTAAAACCCAGTGGACAGCTTCATTGTCAGACCGGGTTTTTCACTGCTGGCTGTTCTGTTGTTTTTGTTTCCCTCTAATCTTTACTTGTTGGCTGTGCCGAGTTTGAATAATCTTTATTGGCACCGCTGTCAAAACAATGCTGTCGTCTACCACCGACATCAGAAAACAATCCGGAGTATCGATCTTTCTGCCTCAGTCTCTAGCAGCTGCTCCCTGATCTCCACCTTCCAATGTTTCCCCAACGATATTCTTATGATCCGCACTGATGGATGTTTGACAGCCAGCGAGGACGCCGTGGCATCAGAGTCTGACCTTTCGCTGAACCCGGTCTGTCGGAGGAGCTTCACTGCGAAACACTTTGAGAAAAACATGTCGGCGAGGCCGCAGCATTCAAACGCTGGCTGCAGCGTCAGAGGCACCAGATGCGTCCAGGATGACACGCCCGGCCCGAGAAACACCTGGTCAAACGCCGATGGGATCCAGGTGACTCATCTAAGGACATCTGCAGCAGCTGCAGTCCACGCTAGAACTTTCTGCTCATTTAAGTTCATCCTCGCCTGAATCACATCTCCACCACTGTCAGCTGTTTCTGCATCACCTGGTGCCTGTGGACAGGTGAGACCTGCCCTCATTTACTCAGTATTGTATCAGACAAAAGCTCCTGCTATCAGGTAGAACATGAAATATAGTAATGAGATCTCCTCCAGTCGATCAAAACTGGTCTAAATCGGACTAACAAATGAGAAATTACAGCTCGAAAACTTTGGGAGAGAAAGCCCCCACTAGTGGCGGACATATGCTACTGACCTTTAAAAATGACTCCAGTTCTGACTCCAGTCTAAAATGACTCCAGTTCTTCCACGCACTGAAATCTATGTTGGTGTAAAGTCTGAAAACGATCCATAAAATAGTTTGAGTTATCGGATAGATATATCTATATAGATATATAGATATATCTATATATATATATATGTTTGAGCTGGAGGCCACGCCCCTACGGAGAACACACGCTGCTGAACAGTGGATGCGGCGGTTCTCCCTCTCTGCGACGTTAACGAGGAGTTCCTCCGATGCCTCTGGCTCTGGGCTCACACACTAATGAGAGCGGGGGGAGAAGAAGTGTGTGTGGAGTTCCCTGAAAGACGGCGCCGTGATCTCCCGTCTCAGTCCGTCACACACGCCGACAGCCAGCAGGGGAATGAGGAAAGGAGTCTGCTTAGGAAACATTGTTACGCTCCTCTCCTCTTCCACTGAATAGAATCAAAGTAGAGGCCTTAAATACAGTCGCTACAGCCCCGCCCCCTCAGGAAGAGGCCCTGCCCCCTTACACAAACCTGCACAAAGAACATTCGCCCACAGTGATGGCAGGAGAAAGTCCAATACTTCTGAACTCCTCATCTGCTGCGTCTCCTCATCTGGTGACGGCGGCGGGGGGCTTTCCTCGCCGCTTGTTTGAGGTTTGAGCAGCGTTTCTAAACTGTCAATAGACTCATTAATCGTCAGACGAAGAGAAGACAGACAAACAGACAGAGAGACAGCGACAGAGACAGAGAGGGAAAGAGAGAGACAGACAGAGAGAGAGAGAGAGAGACGGAGACAGAGAGAGACAGAGACAGACAGACAGAGAGAGAGAGATAGAGACGGAGACAGAGACAGAGAGACAGTAAGAGAGAGACAGACAGAGACAGAGACAGAGAGAGAAAGAGAGAGAGAGAGAGAGTAAGAGAGAGAGAGAGAGGCGTGGAGGACAGCGGGCTGAGGATAATGAGAGGCGGTGATTGTGAGGGGAGTGGATCGATGGTAATCTACTAGAGAGTGAGAGAACGACAGGAAACCGAGGAAGAACTCCAGAATGACTCATGAGGAGAGGAGAGTCCTTCAGAGAGACGGACCAATTCAAACTGATGGACAGGCGCTGCCATTGAGTGACATGTGGCCGTGTTGTGCCCGCCTCCTCCTCCTATCCTACCCGTCTGCTGTAAACTGTTGTCTTTACTTCCCATTGCTTTCTGCAGTCAATAGATTTCATCATTCAGGGGAAGCAGAGGAGGTGGAGGTGACGGAGGAGGAGGAGGAGGAGGTGGTGGTGAAGGTGGAGGAGGTTACAGTAGCATCATTGCATCAGACTCACATTTCTAAGAATAGAAGACAACACATGGTGGGAAAGTAAAAGCATATTAGAAGTAAAAGGTGTTTAAGTGCGTGCACAGATCTGCTAACAGGAAAGCATGTATCCCATAATAACTCGGAAGGATGGTTAATGTCTGCTGGAGTCCTGACACAAACTTGGAGTCGGGTTTAATTTGTAAGTTTCTTCCAGTCAGGATTTAATGGCCTGCCAGCAGCAAAGACTCATGGGAGTGAACGTCAATAATATTGATGTTGGAGGTTGTTAAAGTCTCTCATTACAAACAAAAGTGTTTCTCTGCCTCCTCCTTCATAACCTTAATCTTCCTCCAGCCCACTTCATCACGCAACACCTCCAACCCTCATCCCAGGCCAGCCCCATCTCACAAATACCCCGTCAACATACCAGCTGGTGGCGCTAGATGGGGTCCAAACCCGAGAAAGAAGTCTGTCACATTAGGTTCACATGTTGGTTAGCATCCCAACCAACCAAAAACAGAACCAACCATCCCAGCATAAACCCAAACATACAACCATCTAACCCACCGACCGCATGAACAGATCGACTAAACTCCAACTATAAACACAGACAGCCGGGCCCCGAGAGCCGGGCCCCGAGAGCCGGGCCCCGAGAGCCTGGCCCCGAGAGCCGGGCCCCGAGAGCCGGGCCCCGAGAGCCGGGCCCCGAGAGCCGGGCCCAGAGAGCCGCCATTATTCCCCCAGTAATAACTGGACTTGGTCACGTGACCCGAGGCTGTGAGTGATGTCTGTTGTAAGGTAATCCCACATGTTTTTACATGTGCATCAGCAGCGCTCCGTACTGAGGTCCTAGTCGCTCAGAGAGGATTCGGACCCCTAGAACCTGTCGGATTAGAGCGGGCTATTTTTAAAGCTTTACTCGATGGTTCTGGATGTTTGGGAGCTTCTGAGGAAAGCATGGGTTTAAAAAAGTCAGAAATCAATATTCTGTCTTCAAACCTTTGTGACACACATACACAGAGACAGACAGACCGACAGAGAGAGACAGACACAGAGAGAGACAGAGAGACAGAGAGACAGAGAGACACAGAGAGAGAGACAGACAGAGACAGAGAGAGAGACAGACAGACACAGAGAGAGAGACAGACAGACAGAGACAGAGAGAGAGACAGACAGAGACAAACAGACAGACAGAGAGACAGACACAGAGAGACAGACAGATAGAGAGAGAGACAGAGAGAGAGACAGAAAGAGACAGAGACAAACAGACAGACAGACAGAGAGAGAGAGACAGACAGACAGAGACAGAGATGGACAGAGAGACAAACAGACAGACAGACAGAGACATAGAGAGAGACAGATACAGAGAGACAGACAGATAGAGACAGAGAGACAAAGAGACAGACAGACAGAGAGAGAGAGAGAGACATGACCTCTGATGACAGAGATCTGAGTCCATCCTCTCTTCCTCAGGACGTAGGGGGGATTTTCAGCTGAAGTCTTCCTCAGACGATTCCTGCTCCCACAGATCAGCCAAACACCACAAATAAAACAAATAAAACGATGTTTTTTAAAGGAGCGGTTTAACAATTACTGACGTCTATCGGTGTAAATAGAATATATTCAGTAATATTCAGAACTATGTTTGTATGCGTTTATAATCTGCAGGAAATAAGAACGTTTTTTTCTTTCAACACTAGCTCAGAATGAGAACTTTATATCTCGTGTCCTCGTGTTAGCACGCTAGCCTGGAACGGACAAACTGGACCCTGGTTCCGGAGAAGACTCTATAGAGCAGTGGCCGTCTGATCCATCTCACACTTTAGGACCCAACTGACGCCTGCAGCCCCTCGTCACTCCTGACAACTGTCAAAAGCTTCATTTGAAAGATGTTTGTTAGCAACATGCTAACAACCGTCTCGTTCCTCCTCTGCCTCAGTCATCCGTCTCCATCATCTCATCAGAACCAAACCCTCCCGTCATCAGGTGGAGTCCCTCTGGGTCACAACTCAATCTGAAGACAGGTTTGATATTCAGCGGGGCGATCTGGAGGAATCATCTCCGACGGGTGGAAAAAATGCCCTTAGAAGTCAAAGAAGAAAAAAGGCCCGACTCTTCAGAACTTGACTGGGAGTCAAGTTTTCTTCAGAGTCAAAGTATCTCTACATCCATGGCTGAACTACAAACAGAAGCAATTCACCAGACCTCACGCATGATTATCCTCCAGCATAATTAAGACAAAGATTAACGACCAGAGCCGATACATTTATTGACCTTCAGCGACAGTCAGCGCCTGAAAGATGACGGCACGCCGTTTGGTTCTGTATCAGAAAACGAGATGTGTTTTTATCCCGCTGCTGAGAAGAAACTCCATGACACACTTCTAGGTTACAGACCTGAAAGTAAACAAAAGGTGTGTCCAACAGCTCCAGGTGATGACGAGCCACGCCTTCATCTCTGCAGGAACATGTGACCTCAGGAGAACTTCGACGTCTGATGTCATTTAAAAATCAAATTCAATGTCAGAGTGGGTTCTGAGTCCTTTCTATCAGAACCGGCTTCAACCTTTTCAGCCGTTTGTGCTGCAGTAGATCTTCTGTGAGATCAGAAAACCCTGGCTACCCTTCACAAACATCAACGACCTTGGTGGTCCTTCATTTGACCACTTTGGAAAAGTTATAACCACTGCAGACCAGGTACGTCCAACAACACCTGCAGTTCTGTAGATGATCTGACTCAGTACTTTAGACATTACAAGCTGGTCCTTGTCGAAGTCTCTCATATCTTCAGGCTGGTCCATTTTAACTGCTTCTAACTTCAACTTCAGGATATTACCAATGGCAGGTAACCATGGTAACCAGCTAATATATCCCACCCACCGACAGGTAACCAGCTAATATATCCCACCCACCGACAGGTAACCATGGTAACCAGCTAATATATCCCACCCACCGACAGGTAACCAGCTAATATATCCCACCCACCGACAGGTAACCATGGTAACCAGCTAATATCTCCCACCCACTGACCGGTAACCATAGTATGAAAATGCAGGAGACCTTTGACCTTTTGCGAATGTGCAGATGTGACTAATCTTCAAACCTTTTAAGTCCAGTAGAAGACAGGATTTAAGGATTTATGATTTTAAAATACATATCTGGACTTTCATCAGGCCGTCTATGGAACATCTGTTGTACAGTGTAAACGCCAGTTCAACCATCTCATCAAGCGTCATCAAAACCCAAAAAATTCAGATTGATGAATTGATAAGCTACTGGAGGAACTGTAAAGAGGCTGATGAAGAAAGGTTTCTTGTCAGATTTAGGTCACCTGACGCGGCCGATCAGTCTCGTGTCTTCTTAGGAATCTCCCTGACAACTACCCGACAAGTGTAGAAGATAACATCTGCAAACGGTGCCGCCATGTCTCCATTTGAAACACTTTTTATTCCAGCAACATCCCTCCGGTGGTCATTAGAGGTAGAGCAGCTGAACAGGCCCGGTCGAGCAGGTTCAGATGAAACCAGTGGAGTCTCTGCCGAATCATCTCCACAGAACCAGCTGCTGAAGAGTAACACCAGGACCCTCTCCTGACCCACCTGCTGGCCTCAGGTGAGTCCCTTCTTCTGTAGTCCTCTGAGTGTTTACTGAACGCCGAGGCTGAGATTGCACCGAGCCCCGAGACAAGTAACGGGGGGACTTTCCACTAACCGGGCAGGTATAACTCACCGGCCGCCGCGCCGTTAAATCTCCATTCAGCCAAAATGGCCGAAGGCTGCGTGACATCCCGGTGACATTAAGGAGCAGTAATGTGTGAGAAATGGCTCGTCAGAGGCCGCCGCCGCCGCCACCGCACATATGCACACGCACAGAATGATGAAGAGTGTGTGGGTGAGTGGGGAGTAAATTTAGCTGGAGTGGGACACACACTGTAAACAGACTGAGAGAACAGTCCAGCATCTATCCATCATACAAAATTCATCTGTGCAGTCCAGCGCTCCTCCTCCTCCTCCTCCTCCTCCTCCTCCTCCTCGCTCTGCTGACTGTTATTCCTCCTTCTTTGTTGCAGCTTTGACAACACTTTCACAAAAATACACCAAAACAAGAGCATATCTCAGGAGTGGAGGCCTGGAGCCGAGTCACAAGGACGTTTTCATCAGCATCAATGACATCATCACGTTACTTTATCCACCGCCACACATCCTTCCTGTTAACCCGATAACCCAAAACTATTTCATGGATCATGTTCAGACTTTATTCCGACCCAGAACCTCCAACACAAATGAAACTGGAACCGCCTTTTGTCAGTGTGAGGAAGAACTGGAGTGATTTGGGGAAATGTGGTCTAAACAGAGAGAGAACAGAGTCCAGTCCAGTATTCATTCTCTCTCTCTCTCTCTCTCTCTCTCTCTCTCTCTCTCTCTCTCTCTCTCTCTCTCTCTCTCTCTCTCTCTCTCTCTCTCTCTCTCTCTCTCTCTCTCTCTCTCTCTCTCTCTCTCTCTCTCTCTCTCTCTCTCTCTCTCTCTCTCTCTCTCTCTCTCTCTCTCTCTCTCTCTCTCTCTCTCTCCTAAATGTGATGTTTTGACATGAGTAATTTTCCTAAAGTATCTCCCCCTAGTGAGTAAACTGTGAACTATTGGAGTAAGATATGACATAACGCGGTTACATCTCCTCCAGTCCATTCATCTTCATCCAGTTTTGACTAAATCCGATCAATGGTTGAGACATTATGACCCGAAGACTTCATGGATAAAGACGCCCCTAGTGTCAGAAACACACAGACCACATTTCCCCAAATCACAGATGATTTTTGAGTTATTATGCGTTAAGATGACGGATCTGCGGCGATGAGGATTCCATGAAATTTCAGACTTTTCTGAGACATAATTATTTATTACCCAGTGGTTGATGCTTTAAATACATTTAAAACCATAACTGGAAATGTTTTGCGAAAAATAAAATTGTTGCATCTCATTAGGCACAAATTTTACCGCGGTATAAGATAGAAATAAACAGACAAACACATTTTGACATTGAAGAGTGGAAAAGGTTTAAAGAAAAGACAAACGGGTAGAGAACAGTACCGGTGTGCAGCGGTACACAGTTCTACCGCTGGAGCCACAAAATGTCAGTACATCTCAGGTCCGTTCCTGGACATGCCATCCCAGCAGTCTGTGACATCATAGCTAACGTTAGCTAGCTAGTTTCTGATCTTCTCTTTCCAACTCTGGATCACTTGATCACTTGATCTCTTTTCTGGACATCTTTGCTTTCCTGTCTTAGAAAAGTGAACTAATTTACTTTTTTATGTTAGCTTAGCTTTAGCTTGGAGGTGTGCAGAACACAATACTACACTTCCTGTCAGCTGATCAAATCATGCATCAATGCATCATGTGTGATGCATTATGGGAGCACAGTGATGTAATGTGTTTGTGTGAAAGGTGGTGTTGGGTTGGTTCTGGTTAACACGAGTGTATGTGTGGGTCACCTGTCTCTGAATCAGTCCCAGACTCTGCCGGCCCTCTTCCACCAGTTGCTGCACCGCCTGTGGATCCTCTACCGTCCGGTTGGCCCTGAATGCATCACGAACCCGCCTAACTGCATAGGTCCTAAAACAAAGACCTTAACGTCAGTCGGTCCATTTAAAGAAACAAACAACAACAAACAAAGCCATCAGAAAAGACACGATCCCTTCAGTAGAATTTTAAAGCTCTTGCTAACACAGTTCTCCAACTGGTCTGAACTGGTCCGGACCGTCGGTATCTGGACCCTCTGCAGGACAGCTGGAGCTGTTGGAACATTGTAGCGCTCCTAGCTGGGATCACATCACTGCTGTTGTTGACAGAGAGCCAACTCTAATATTTGGTGTAAGCAGGGTGACAAACTTCAGCAAACACTGGAGAAAACAAAGCAGTGGTAGAAAAACACCAGAAAGGAGTTTTGAGGTCGGAATCTGGAAACTTGTTCTCTTGGTTGAATGGGAGAAACTTAAAACTTTTGATTTCAGGAGGTTCTCGGACCTCAGAGGGTTAAGCAGTGTAGCAACGTGGAGAACATCATGAACTACGACTCCTGTCAGCAGCCGGTGTACAAACTGAACGTGGGCGTCAGAAATCTGCCAAACCGGACCGGGGTGACCTCACTCCACGCTGGAAACAGCTAGTGCTTCGGCCTCAGGAGAAATTGATGGTAGTACAGGAAGTATAAAAGCAGACAAACTGTTTTCTGTAAGGAGCGTCTCCATCAACACATGCATGTATGTATGTATGTATATATATACATATATACATACATACACATATATACACATACACATACATACATACACATACATATATATATATACATACATATATATATATACATATACATACACATACATATATATATATATATACACATATACTGGTTGTGGTCTCTCCAGAACACAACCAGTACGGTAACAGTTCAACAACCCAGATAGAAACTCTGATCTGGACTTTATGGACTGGAAGATTCACGGGCAAAATGTTTCTGTTTCGGGGAATTCTGGACCTTCTTCGTACGGATTGAAGGCCCAATGGAGATAAATAAAACGTTTGAAGACATTGGGCGAAGATTTGGAACCCAAGCTTAGTTTTACCGATTGACCAATGAAATAGACTAAATGGTGCAATTCTGTCTCCGGTTTGAAGGTCATGGACTGACACCTGGTCTGACACCTTAACGGAGGTCTACTGCGTTCCTCCATACCTCCACCTCACAATGTCATGGCTTCTTCTTCGTAATATGCTACACTTATGATAGTTAGATAATCTTTATGGTCTGTCCCATCAGACAGAAATTCTTCAACAGGGTTCGTCTGATTTATGCGGAAATGAAAATATTTTTTTAAAAAAGGCCAATGTGGCGACTCCAAATCCAAAGAAGACCGTTTCAGTTGATCCCGTCTTCACTGAGTTAGCGGCTAACTATTGCTGGCTGATAACTACTTATCAGCCAACTGCTACTTGGCTAGTAGTTGCTAACTGCTAGTAGCGGCTACTAGCGTTTTTTAAGGCTGATTTCAAAACAGAATGCGTCAGCCAACGTCACAATCTTTTACACCGTTTCGTCTCTGTTACTACCTCTACTGCCGTCGTCCATTCAGACCCCCCTACTGCACCTCCACTGGTCTTATAGAGAACGAGGGGCAGCATAAAAGGGGCACCAGCCTCACCTCAAAAAGCCTGTATAAAAGGGGCTGCTGTTTGCTTGTAATGGACTCCTGCCTGTAAACTGGATCTTAGAGTCCCTGAACTGGTCTGACTCTGCCTTTAGTAGACCAGATCAGGGACCAGATTAGGGACCTGATCTGCAGAGTTTGGATGTAGGCAAGTTCCAGAAACGCAGCAGGAACCGGATTTGAAGACTTGCCTGGGTAACTTCATCATTCAGCTGCTCAGTCAGCTGTGGAGGACCAGGTCTAGAATGAACACAGGAGGAATAGACTGAGGAAGACAGAGGAAGGACAGAAGTGAAGGATGTAGGGAAGTAGGAAATGAAGGCAGGACGGACAGAAGAAAAACCATAAAGATGGAAAGAGAGTCTCCATTGATTAAGGAGGCAGGAAGAAGCAGGAGGAAGTTTGAAAAGGAGAATGAAGATGAATTCCTGAGCAGCTGGAGGAGATGAAGCAGCTCAGAGTTTGTCACTTAGATGTCGGGCGTGACGATGAGGCCTTCAGGCTCCTCCATCAAGATGATTCTCCTCGGCTAATGGACCCGACTTAATGAAGCCACCACTAATGAGCCAAACAAAGGACGGGAAAAACAAAGCAGACGAGAGAGCCAGCAGGAAGTGATGCGCGGGCGGGACGGGAGGAAGAGGACCAGCAGCTCTGTGTCTCTTCTGGACAGGAAGTCACTCTTAATGGACGAACGAGTCCAACCAGAACTCAAGTTGACAAAGTCAATCTTGAATGGGAATTTAAGTTTGTAGCACGATGAGGCTCAGTACTCTGCAGGGTCCACGTCTTTCTCTGGCAGGACTTTTAGAGAATTTCTTTAGATTCTCCGACCCGGTTGACCCCATCAGTGGACCCATGGGTGGTCCTGCTTAGATGAACTGGCAGCAGTCCTGTAGGAGTGAACCGGTCTCATTGCCATCTTCTTCGTTCAACCAGCCGTTAGTGCAAACGTGTGTCCGGAGGAGAAAGGGTGTTTCTGCGTTGTGACGGACTGACTGAACTTCTCTGATCATGACCCGCCATCATGAACGGGATTCAGCGCCGTCCCGTTCATTTCAGACGTTTCATCAATTATTTCTCCCCGTAGGTCATTGTGTTTGTTTCCTCCTCCCTTCATTAACCCCCGTCTCCACAACCGTCTCATTCATTCTCCTCTGCTGCTCCTCCAACACGTGGATTAAACCCTGAACTGGCTAGAGAGAAGACGTCCACGCTCAGCTCCGCCCTCCTCAGGCTGAGGATCATAAAAGTTTCATCCCCTCGGTTTGTTTTTCTCCTCCCCCCCAAATGCAGCCAAACTCTCCCGCTGTTTGTCGCAGGAAGTGCTGCCAGCGCCTGCGTCCGCCCTTGTTGTGGAGACAACAGAACACAGCCTTCAGCGCCGTCTGGCAGATTGAGGTCATCCCACCACCATCCAGCAGTGACACCCAGCTCTCACAGCAGCCAGGAGACCTCTGAGGGATGAAACCCACAACCATCAGGTCCGACGCGTCAGTCGCTTCTTGTCGCACGGCCTCGCAACGCCACATGGATGAAGCGTTTATCATACTCCTCACACGCGGCGGGGTAACTAGTTACTTTAAAGCACGCTACAAACTCAGACCGTTCTCTCGGTTTGGGTCCAAACACATCCAGGTCACATGTTTGGGTCGTTAAATAACCTGTTATTATTAAAAATGATATAAACGTAAACAAGACAGAAGATGTACTGTGTTCTATTTCACCATCTAAACAATGCTGCTGTTCCAAAGCTGAGCCTACGGCAATAACTTCCTGTGGAAACGTTTAATTACCAAATGATCTAAGACAGATTGTAACAGTGAGATTTCAGAGTTCAAACAAACATTAGTTAGACCCTTACTGTAAAAGACTTCTACACAGTAATGATTATTATAAACCACAATGTTCCTTTACTGCTGCCGCAGTACTTTACTGTGTTCTACTTGTCCTGATGAAAGTACTGGTACCTATACGTGTGTGTACAGAATGAATATGTATGCGTGTACAGTAATTATATATATATATATATATATATATATATATATATATATATATATATATATATATATATATATATATATATATATATATATATATATATGTATGTATGTATGTGGGTACAGTATATATGTGTGTATATGTATGTGTGTGTATATGTATGTATGTGTGTATGTGTACAGTACATATGTGTGTATATGTATATATGTATGTATGTGTGTATGTGTACAGTATATATGTGTGTATATGTATGTGTGTGTATATGTATGTATGTGTGTGTATGTGTACAGTACATATGTGTGTATATGTATGTGGGTGTATATGTATGTATGTGTGTGTGTATGTGTACAGTATATATGTGTGTATGTATGTGTACAGTATATATGTGTGTATGTATGTGTGTATGTGTGTGTGTATGTGTACAGTATATATGTGTGTATTTGTATGTGTGTGGTGTCAATGTTGGCTTTAAAACATTCAAGAAAAAACAAACAATCAGTATCTGCAGGTCAGACTGTATAATAAATATCGGTGATCGCGTATAATACTTCCGCCAAATACGTGAAGTTTTCACTTCTGTGCGTTTGACTGTTGGTGTGTTTGTGAGCAGGATGACGGTACTGCAGGAACTTTTACCCAGAGCTAGATTTGAGCGTATCCGGGTATCTGAGAGATACTCAGAGAGTTTGTTGGAGTTGTCAGTAGATTTAGAGGCTGGCAGTAACTCAGACATTCATGGAGGACTCTGCCCTCTGAGTGCTTTTTCTCGTTGATTATAATGTCATACTAATGCCGAGTCATTTTCTAGTATAATTATTTTCTACATGTTGGCTATCTTGATAATTACAAAGGGAAAAAATGACATTATAGATCTATATTATTGGTTTTGTCATTCCTGTACAGAACTAAACAACTATCATTGAACTCTTATTTCATTATAACAGTTTATTTTCAGGTGTAGTAATCTACTGGCCCAGTGCATGCTGGGACTTGTAGTCAGTTAAATCCAGCAGCAGATAAATAAACATGATGATCGAAGTTAAAAGAGGAATAAAGTGATTTTGTTTCGCACACAGACGTGTGTCCGTCTGGATTTGACTTTATATGTACGAACAGCAGCAGGAAACTATCTTCCATCCGTCCACTCAATAATTCAACAGCGCGGAGGTCTGTGTGAAGGTTGGCCAGGAGCGGAGGATTCCTGATCTCCAACTAGAGAGCTGTTGTGACGGCTGAGGAAACATGCACACCACACACACACACACACACACACACACACACACACACACACACACACACAGGACTGATTCACTGCGTGGACCTGGACTGATTCACTGCGTGGACCTGGACTGATTCACTGCGTGGACCTGGACTGATTCACTGCGTGGACCTGGACTTTCGCTTCCATAGAAGTATGATTTTTGAGGTCTTTGTGACATTTAATAAAAGTATCAACTTGGCATCTTAAACTATCAATCAATCAATCTTTATTTATATAGCACCAATTCACAACAACAGTTGTCTCTCGGTGTTTTCCAGAAAGAGCAGGTCTAGAACAAACTCTTTATATAATTATCTACAGACACAACAAATTCCTCCTTGAGCAGCACTTGGAGACAATGGCGAGAAAAAACTGCCCTTTAACGGGCAGAAACCTCGAGCAGATCCGAGACTCAGGGTGGACGGCCTACTGCCATGGGTTTGGACTAACAACTGAACTAACTACTTAAGTTCTAAATAGAATGACTTAAAATACAAGAAATAAACCATGTCATCATCATTCTCTTGGTAGAAAAAGACACACCGTGTTAGAAGCGAGTGGACATTATGGGGAATGCTCCTTTAAAGCATCACGATCACTTAAAAAGCTGCAGGAAAACTTAAGTGATAAAAACACGACAATCTACCCACTACATCCACACAACACGTCCAAAAACCGCTTCGTTAGTTGAGGGAACCGTCCGTGGTGGTTTACAGATTCTGTTTAGTCACGGTTAAGTAACTGCTGACCCGGAGAGACTCCGGGTCGCTGGTGTAAACAGACGCGTTAGCCGCCACGGGGCATCTTTAAACCGCCGACAGTCCGGTTTAAACGGAGCCGGTTGCTCCTCCGCCTCCCTCAGACACTCTCTCTTACCTGTAGTTGTAGGAGGGGAACTTCTTGCTCTCCGTCAGCAGCAGTTTGTACAGAGAAAGGACCTGCGCTCGAGCCGCTGCCGCCATGTTTCAGCTCACAGTTCAACCTCAGGACCCCCCGATGACGCGTGTCCACAGAGCGCCTGTCATAAATACGAGTTCAAATCAGCGGATTATCTTCGTACAATCAATGACACAACGTAAGGTCCACGTTCAAAAGTTTACATGTCATACAAAATCATCAAAATATAGTTTTGAATTTTTAAAAGTTCAAATTCAGTGTATTTTCCTGGTGACAAACAGGCACCTGTGCGCCGACCTGAACCGAGTCTGACTCTGGTGTGTGACAGACGGTGAGTTAACTTTGCTCGTTTTAACCTCCATTAAATCTAATCAAAACTCTATTTAAATGTATTATTAATATGCGATGCTGTGAAATTGTACTGCCCGGATTTAGGATCCGAACTGGCAGACTGTCGGGTGTCTGTGGGGTTTAAATCCCTCCAAAGAGTCTTTGTTTTGGGTTTGTGTGCTAGCTGCTCTGCTACAAACCGTCCGGACCGTTTAGAATTCTGCAAGGTTAGATAGTTTAAAGTGTTACAATTAACCAGAGAGAAGGTCATTAGAGGCTTTTGTATGGAACAAATCTTAGTAATTCCCTCGGGGAAATTCAAACGTATGTTTTAGAGATGCTAAGTGATGAAACTTTATGAATCCATTCGGTCAGTTCTATGTAAAATAAATGCTCAACTTTTATAGATTAATAGTCCCTGAATGTGTAAATGAATGTCAGTGATGATTGTTTCTTTTATTATTTCAAAAGAAAATGTAATAGGAATTTTTAATTATATATTATTGTCAAGCTTCTATTTTCTGTATAGAGCGTTCGTTTCGTTTTCTTCCGTTTATCCGGGTCCGGGTCGCGCGGGCAGCCGTTTCGACAGGGAAGCCCGGACTTTCCTCTGCCCGGCCACATCCACCAGCTCCTCTGGGAGGATTCCGAGGCAGGCGGTACGGAAGGGAAAGAAAAAGGTTGCGGCAGTCATTTAACGTTGTACTCTGATATCGATATTTTTTGGCCCCTGAATACTTTGGGTTCAGGAGCCAATGGCTGATAGATATTTATTTCGTCTGGAATCCTGACTGGGAATCTTGGCTGTTTCTGTGTATGGATATTAATTTGGAGGAAGTGATGTCAGAGTTAAGCCTGATGAGGAAACCAAGATGGCATGTAGCTGATATATCTGTTTGGAGGACGACACACAGCAGTGACTTTGACCTTTACACTAATATACAGCAGGACGTCAACAAACAGGAGGTGGCTCTGACCTATCACACAAGCAACGCTAAAGATCATACTGCACACGCACACACACACACACACACACACACACCCACACACATACACACACACACGCGCGCACACTCACACACACTCACACACACACACACACAAACACACACACACTCACACACACACACACACACATACACACACACACACACACATACACACACACACACACACACACACACACACACACACACCCTGGAAAAGCTCCGTTGAGGATATCGATTATTGTGTTTGGTTTGCTGTCATTATTCAGATAAATCCCAGATTCACCTACATGATGGATCAAAGATCCAAAAAGATCTAATTTATCATCACAGACGACGGAGAAGAGCCTGAACATCATCGGGGGAGAAGCTGGATTCTGTAGGTCCTCCTTATAGGACCCATGGGGGCCTGGACTCAGGCAGACCTTTCTGCTGTGGCATCTGGTACCAAGATGTCTGCAGCATATCCTTTTATGTCCAGGAAGTTCTGAGGTGGAGCCTCTACGGATCAGACTTCAACATGTGGCTGTTCCTCCTGCCTAACGTTGCTGCAGACCAAGTCCACCCCGTCACGGAGACGATGTTCCCTGACGGCAGCAGCAGGATGATGTTCCCGACTCCCTGCAGGGATGTTTGAGGAACACGTAGCAAAAACCGGAGCATGGAAACATTTTAGGGTGCAGAATCTATTTCATCAGAGTTAATCCAACTCTGCAGAGATGTTGTAACTAGACCCAGACTGTTCTCGATGATAGACAGGGTCTGTCCCTGAAAGCCCCCTAAGCCCCTGCGTCTTACCAGCAAGCCCCCTTTTTGAAATCCTCACATAAAACTTGAGTCAACCTAAATATTTCTATGACGTCAGCAGTCTGTTCTAGGATCAGATCCCACAGTGAGTCAAGGATGAAGATAAATACAGTTAACTAGTTCTTCTGAGGAATAAAACCAGACAGATTTCCTGGAGTCGATTCATAGGAGATAAGTTTAGACACGACTGGACTGATGGTTGGGAAGTTACGGACCAGAACCTGTGTTCTACACTAAAAGGTCCGCCTTGTGATTAAAATATGAACTATTTGATTAATAATATATATACTAGATGGATCTTCTGGTATATATTTATCTGAGCCGGTCTGGACAGAATCGGACACATGGTTGGGAAGTAACGGTTAGAAGAAAATGTTCTCCTCAAGAGATCTTTCTTCTTCTTCGTCTTCTTCGTGTTCCCTTTCAGCGTCTGTTTCCATAAGAAGGCCGGTACACTGCCTAAGTTGAGCCGGGACGGCTCCGATTTGGAATCAGATTTCTGGAATCCTGATGCAGCTCACATGCACCTAATTTGGATTAAATCAGACCAACGTGTCGGTAATTACAGCCTGAAAACTGATTTTGGAGAAACAGCTCAATTCCTTTCTTCCTCACACTAAGATCTATGTGGGTTTCAAATCTGAAATGGATCCATGTAAAATGGTTTGAGTTATCGCGTTACCACGAGATCAATCTGGCATATCATATTTCACTCACTAGGGGGGGCTGTTTTTTTATGGAAAACACTTTCAGGGACAGAACTCAAACATATATTTCATTGATTATGTTCAAACTTCACACCTTCTTTGACCTTTGTGCAAGGACCACATGGATTGATTTTGAGAAAGGTCAGTTATACATTTCCACCACAAGGGGGCGGTCTATCACCAAACGTTTTCACACCTTCATTTCTGAAACATTGGTCTGATTTTGTCTGGATCTTGTTACTTTCATGTTTTGCTCATATTTTACTTACGAAAAACACGTTTTGTCAGACATAACTGGAAATCTTCATACAAGATGGTCGTTTGAAAGTAACTAGTAACTAAAGCCGTGTGTCGAATCTAGTAGAAGGTCAGAGTAGCATCAAATGGAAATAATCAGGTGACGGGCAACTACCTCAGATTTGTGCCTTAATGCAGTACTTGAGTAAATGTACTGAGTTACTTTCCACCACGTTTTAGGAGGGGATCTTGTTTTTACCGTCACAAGCTGAGAATCTCACTGGGTTTTTTTGGTTCTGGCTGAGATGAATTTGTGCTTCAATAAACCATGAGTCCGTTTTTAAAGGTGCTTAAATCCGTTGTTGTTAATTCAGCCACAGAAAACAAGGACTCTCCTCCTCCTGCTCGACCAGTCGCCTCCACAGAACCCCGACTCCGTCCCGCCTTTACCCGTCAGACAGGAAGTGCGGCGCTGACGGAGTGAAAGTGTATACGGAGGTGGACGCGTTCTGTCCCTGCAGAGTCGGCTGAGTGATGGACGGTTCTGCAGGAGTAACACGTGGAGGAGGGAGGATTCCTCTGGTCCCAGCTGACCGGATCCGTCTCTCTGTGTCTGATCGCAGCTCTGAGTCTGCGTCCCGTACGCCATCGCTGTTCACGCCGAGCTCCTGAACGCTGTCCATCAGGTCCCGGCCCAGAACCACGCCTGATTGGTTATTATCTCCCCTGGATGTGAAATCCCCGCCATATCAGCGCAGAGCCTCGTTTAGTCTGTGTTCCTCCTCTTTTGAATGGAGGTGTCATTGTTTCTATGGGGGGGCAAATGTTCTGGTAGAAGGTTCTTGTGGAGGTGTAAAGCTTCTGAACCAGAAGAGGTTCTTTTGAAGGAGTGAGCACACATAGTGGTGTCTTTGCTTTGGCTGAAGTTCTGTACAGAGAAGGTTCTCTTGTTCTCCAGTGGATCATGTGAGGAAGGTTCCCATGAACCAGGTGTTGACATGAGGTCATCTGTCGGTTGTTTCTCTCGTTGGATCAGCGCCATGAGCCGCTCATGGACTTATCATCTCCTGTCTGCCTTGTAGATTCGGTGCAGCAAGTGACCCGAACCTGATCGCTTCCAACCAATCCATCGTCGTCTGGTCCTGATCAGCAAAGTCCTCTGAACGGTTCTTTCCACAGACTGAGGTGGGTTCTCTGTTGTATGTTCCTGTCTGCGTCTGGTTATCGATGTTCTTTGCATGATGTTGGCGTCCTGAATAGAACCTGGGGTTCTATAGAACCTGGGGTTCTATTCAGTCCCGTAGTCCTGAGTGATCACCTGAATTCCCCACCCAGAGTCTCTCATTCTCTTTAAGAGGATTGCGTAGAGCTGCACAGGTTCCTGCAGAGGTTCTCACAGAGGTCTAAAGGTTCTCATATACCTCGCTGCCACCAAAGTTAAACCAGGTTCTGGATCTGAGCCGGTTCTCGGATGGTTCAATGTACGAATGCCTCGCCATGACGTGGCAACCTAGCCTGTGGGTTGCCACGTCATCGCGTCAATACTTACGTCTTGGATACTTCTCCGCTTTGCCCGCAACCCTAGCCCTAAAAAAACAGCGATGGCGTCCAGCGTCCTTTAACAGGTGGTGCTGCTGGACTTTCGTGACCCGATTTGTATTCAAACATGACGGTTTTATCGGATCCATCCCCTCGTCTGACCGCTGAGGACAGCGATCACGTCCTAGAAGAACGGTAGGTACCTGCCAATCCTGACTCTTATCTAACGCTGATCGTAAGATGCTAGCCTGCTAGCTTCAGCTTACAACTAGCCACATAGCAAAAATGCCACTGCAGCTGATCGCAAATAAATTAATGATACAACAATATTTATATTAACAGGTAGCCTGACAGCTGATGGCCTGAAACTCACCTGCTGTGTCTCCAGAACATCTGTGAGGAACACGAAGACAATTTCACTGAAGGACCTCTAGAGTGTCTGACTGTAAACATTAAACCTTCTGTTTGGGCTTCACGACACTAGAACTTTATTAGAGCTCTATCTTAAAAACATCAGAGCTTTATTAATGCTCTGCTTTAACAGACACTAGAGGGATTACTGATGGTCTACTTTAACAGACACTAGAGGGATTACTGATGGTCTACTTTAACAGACACTAGAGGTATTATTGACGGTCTACTTTGACAGACACTAGAGGAATTATTGATGGTCTACTTTAACAGACACTAGAGGGATTATTGATGGTCTACTTTAACAGACACTAGAGGGATTATTGACGGTCTACTTTAACAGAAACTAGAGGGATTACTGATGGTGTACTTTAACAGACACTAGAGGGATTGTTGACGGTCTACTTTAACAGAAACTAGAGGGATTACTGATGGTGTACTTTAACAGACACTAGAGGGATTATTGATGGTCTACTTTAACAGACACTAGAGGGATTATTGATGGTCTACTTTAACAGACACTAGAGGGATTATTGACGGTCTACTTTAACAGAAACTAGAGGGATTACTGATGGTGTACTTTAACAGACACTAGAGGGATTATTGACGGTCTACTTTAACAGACACTAGAGGGATTACTGATGGCCTAAGTTAACAGACACTAGAGGTATTATTGATGGTCTGCTTTAACAGACACTAGAGGGATTACTGATGGTCTACTTTAACAGACACTAGAGGGATTACTGATGGTCTACTTTGACAGACACTAGAGGAATTATTGATGGTCTACTTTAACAGACACTAGAGGGATTATTGATGGTCTACTTTAACAGACACTAGAGGGATTATTGACGGTCTACTTTAACAGAAACTAGAGGGATTACTGATGGTGTACTTTAACAGACACTAGAGGGATTGTTGACGGTCTACTTTAACAGAAACTAGAGGGATTACTGATGGCCTACGTTAACAGACACTAGATAACATAAAATGTTCTGTTTTTATACTTTAAGTATTGTATTATGTTTATTGTAGCAGAAGTGTTTGTCACAAAAACTGTTTATTTTCAATCAAACATTCTTTCCAGTATCATACTAGAACTACAAAGGTCAAAGTACTATAAAGTGTGTAAATGTGTTGAATGAAGTTTTGTAATAAAAGTCTCGACGCTTCATGTTGGTGTTTTCTTCAGCTGTGCCGCCAGAATCTCTTCTGTCTTCTCCAGATTTCACAGCAGCTCCTCCTTATTGTTGATTCTCCCTTCCTGTGAACAAGAATGAGAAATAAGACTTAAAATACATCCACGTCCGACACAACTGTACGTTATACTGATGTACTTTAACGGGTACTATGGTATCACCAAACCTGATCTGGTACTGTATTATTATGACCCAGGCTGTAATCGGTACTTTTACGTCATATAAAGTAACAATATTCTATTTGACACTTCAGCTACTCTCTAGTTTAAAACGGTTTAGTTAGTTTAGCCTATTTAATGCTAATATTTATTGCTGCGGTGAACGAATCGGACCTGGTCTGGTTCCTGTGATGAAGATGAAGATGGTGGAGCTCAGAGCTTGGTGTTGGTGTGGAGGAGCTGCGGTCCAGTAGTTCATCTCTACATCAAAGCAGACGCCATCTCTAAACAACAACAAGACAACAATCATTTAACCAGCCGGTCTGTCTGTGACACATTCCACTGTAAACCTGAGTGACGTCAGGATTAAACGGGACGTTAGCTGAGACTCCGCTCCTGTTAGCAGGTAAACCGCTGACGTTAGCTGCTGTTAGCTGGAGGCTAACGGCTGCTAAGCTGACGTCATTTAAACAATCATGAATAGATGAATCATGTGGAAAATAAAAACTCACCAGGTTCAGTCGATCTTTGGAGTCGTCTATCGTCCAGCATCGTCTCCTGCTGCTCCTGAGCTCACCTTCCCCCGGACGCCGGTCCTTCACCCAGGACCCGGTTTGTAGCTCTCAACGTTGGTTTCGGTTCTGCTGAATCTTGTAGCGTTGCCAGTGGTCCCGATAAATTCCCTGTGCTCATTTCCAAAGATTTGGTTTGTCTTTTATTTGTTTTTGATCAATCTGGTCCATCTATACTGGACTGCAGAACCTCCAGCACCACCGCTGGTCCTACTTCAACTCCAGTCTCAGTCCCATAGAGGTTTAAAGGCCCTCATTGAACTGTAGAGGTTCTAATACGGCTGTAGAGGTTCTAATACAGCTGTAGAGGTTCTAATACAGCTGTAGAGGTTCTAATACAGCTGTAGAGGTTCTAATGCGGCTGTAGAGGTTCTAATACGGCTGTAGAGGTTATAATGCGGCTGTAGAGGTTCTAATACAGCTGTAGAGGTTCTAATGCGGCTGTAGAGGTTCTAATACGGCTGTAGAGGTTATAATGCGGCTGTAGAGGTTCTAATACAGCTGTAGAGGTTATAATGCGGCTGTAGAGGTTCTAATACAGCTGTAGAGGTTCTAATGCGGCTGTAGAGGTTCTAATACAGCTGTAGAGGTTCTAATGCGGCTGGAGAGGTTCTAATGAAGCTGTAAGGGTTTGTGAGGCCGGTCAGTTCTCAGCCTCTTATTAACAAACAGGAGAAACTACGGCGATGTTAGACAGAGGAGGTTTGCAGCAGAGGTTGTTAGAGGAGATAAAAACCAGGACAGCAGCTGAAGATATTTGTGAAATAAATAACGTGACAGAGAAGGTAATTTTGTGACTATCTCTCCAGAGGTGGAACAAAGCTGTTTGGATTGTTCTGGATGAATATTTCATGGTTCTGACCTCGCTCTGGCTCTCTCTCCCAGAGTTCCCTGGGATTTCAGCTGTACTTGGTTGTTAATGTCACAGCCGGTCTGTGGAGGCCCACGTAAACAAACAGACTTTAATTGGGAGCAAAATGCAAATCTATTCAAATGAGGCAAATCTTTGATGGTGGCGGAAGAAGTCCAAACAGAAAGGCTGGAGGAGTCGGACGGACGGGCAGCCATCGATCCTGTGTACGGCGACCACCTCCTTCCATGAGTTCTTCTGCAGAGGAGAACCAGCTCCTGGATGGAAACCTGTCTGTCAGAACCAGCAGGAACTATTCAGCAGTTTGTGCTGGAGAGATCTTCTGTAAGATCAGACAAGACGGGCTAACTGTCACTCTAGCAACTTCAATGACTCTGGTAATAGATAGATAGATAGATAGATAGATAGATAGATAGATAGCCTTTATTAGTCCCACAATGGGGAAATTGCAATGTTACAGCAGCAGAGCATGTTACAGAGTAAGAATAACATCGTGTTATGTGCAATTAAAATAAATTAAATTCAATGTACAGAAACAGAAACAAAGTGCAAGTGAGGTAGGTGTGTGTGTAAGTGTGTGTGTAGTTGTGTAGGTGTGTGTGTAAGTGTGTGTGTAGTTGTGTAGGTGTGTGTGTAAGTGTGTGTGTAGTTGTGTAGGTGTGTGTGTAAGTGTGTGTGTAGTTGTGTAGGTGTGTGTGTTAGTGTGTGTGTAGTTGTGTAGGTGTGTGTGTGTTGCTAACAGTGCTGGTTGTGGAGTCTGACTGCTGCAGGAAGGAACGATCGGCAATATCGCTCCTTCACACACTTGGGGTGAAGGAGTCTGTCGCTGAAGGAGCTCTCCAGTGCAGAGATGGTTTCCTGCATGGGGTGGGAGACGTTGTCCCGGAGAGATTGACCAGGTCATGTATCCCTCCCACTGACAGGTAACCATGGTAACCAGGTCATGTATCCCTCCCACTGACAGGTAACCATGGTAACCAGGTCATGTATCCCTCCCACTGACAGGTAACCATGGTAACCAGGTCATGTATCCCTCCCACTGACAGGTAACCACGGTAACCAGGTCATGTATCCCTCCCACTGACAGGTAACCATGGTAACCAGGTCATGTATCCCTCCCACTGACAGGTAACCATGGTAACCAGGTCATGTATCCCTCCCACTGACAGGTAACCATGGTAACCAGGTCATGTATCCCTCCCACTGACAGGTAACCACGGTAACCAGGTCATGTATCCCTCCCACTGACAGGTAACCATGGTAACCAGGTCATGTATCCCTCCCACTGACAGGTAACCACGGTAACCAGGTCATGTATCCCTCCCACTGACAGGTAACCATGGTAACCAGGTCATGCATCTCTCCCACTGACAAGTAACCATGGTAACCAGGTCATGTATCCCTCCCACTGAAAGGTAACCATGGTAACCAGGTCATGTATCCTTCCCACTGACAGGTAACCATGGTAACCATGGATGTTTGGATGATAAATAATAAGTAGTCATAAAGTAGAAAGTACAGTTTGGGCCGGTAGCAAATGAAGAGCAGGGACTCATAAGAAAGGTTAACAGCCACCAGAGCAGTGTTAGCTATCAAGCTAACACTCTATATAGTCAAACGTAGCTCGTTTACCCACAATTCTGTCTGCTAAATAGAGCAGACATACTGTCCACGCCGTTTTAGACACCTAAGAGTCCAGATACGCCAGCAAGTTCTAAAAAAAAGTTTTTTCCCCACATGATATCAAGAATAGTATGAGGAGGATCCAGCAACTCGTTTCTGTCTTGTTAGCATGTTGCTAACAAACAAACTTTTTTCTCCCTTGGAGTGTTCATTTTTGTAACAGTAACGCCAAAGTAATGTAATCAGTTACTTATCACTCTGCACAGAAAGTAATGTGTTGATGAAAATGAACATAAGTAGTCATTTTTAATATATTACCTGTTGGACGTGACTTACCCAACACTGCAGGTAACCTCACTATCAATGCTATTCATACTTCACCTGTCAGTGGTTATAATGTTCTGGCAGGCAAATAAATTACACAGCGGACCATGAACAACAGGACCTTTGGACCTACATGAATATGCAACCTGTTTGAAGGGGTTTGACGGTTCATTGGCCACAATTTGGTAGTTTTGGTCATTAGAATGATTTTGTTTTTAATGGGGGACCGTCCTCCGTCCAGGGTCATGGTTCCTCATGGTTCCTCATGGTTCCTCAGTGATGGAGAACCAAGAACCATGAAGGGAGATTGGTGCAGTCATGACAAGAGTTCTGGTGAAGGTCTTCAATGCCCACCTCTAGAGGAGGTGATCATCGTTTTCAGCACCTCCATGTAGAGGAGCTGCGGTCCAAAGATATTTGGTGACTGTTGCTGCAGCAGCCTGAGAAGCTGCTGGTGGCCCTGTTGTTGGTGAGATCCAGTCGTCTGTCCCACCAGGATCCTCCCTGATCAGATGCACAGACATGTTTGTGTTGGACGTCTGCCTGTAGAGTGAATTACCCAGCTGCCTGTTTCCCTCCACGTCTCAGAGCGGGGGGGTGGAGGTAGGGGTGAAGACGAGCTGCAGCCTTCATTACAGCCGCTGTGGTTTTTCAACCTCTGGATCTCTTCACATCGCCGGAGTCACAGTCTGATTCTTTAATTCAAACCTGCTGAGGACGTGTTCGGAAAGACAAACTCCAAAGATCCACACGGCCGCGTCTTTCATGTTCTGGAGCAACCACGACACGTTTTCATCTTCATCGTTTGAGAGGAAGTTGTCTTACGTTTAGTGTTGTTTGGGTCAAATCTCTGGGACAGGTTTGTTAAAGTAGTCAACACTCGGAGGCGACCTCCGGTTGACTCGAGGGCAGGGCAATGACCGTGGCCCTGTAGCGTCCACAGCTCATCTAAGACTCTATAACTTCTGAGAACTTCTAATGGGTCAAATCTCTGGGTTTAAGTTCAACACCTGAAATCCTCACTATTAAGTTAAATCTGCCGACTTCCTGTTACATCACCTGTGCACCGACCTTTTAGTACATCCCGATTAATCAACAAATTTAAATCTTCAAGGTCCATTGGAGAGGCTTTTCGAAGGTTTGCCCCGCCCATAATGTGTGGGTTCTCGCCGTGAGTGACAGGTGTGAAGAGTTTGATACACTGTCAGATGTGAGGAAGCCTCCAGAAAGAGAGAATAAGTACGTCAGTGTTCAGTAACAGAACCTCTCCTTGACGCTGGACGACGGTTGGCGCCGCTGAGTAACCATCGGCTGCTTGGTCAAACCCCCGCGGCCGCGTCCCAGGTCCAGTTCCAGACCCAGGTCCTCCTCCCTTCTCCTGCTCAGCTCTGGGTTTAACAGCAGAGAACCTTCTCCGGCTCTGCTGCGGGCCGAGAGAATCATTCAGACGTCTCCGACTCCATTTCCCAGGAGGCCCATTATCTTCCTGGAACCTCCATCACGCGTTGCCGTTGTTCTTGGTGGGCTTGTAAAAGAGGTTGGACCTCTGATTTACAGCGCTCGCCACAACCGCGGAGAGAAAGAGGCGGCGTCGGCTGTGGACGGTCAGCTTTTATTAACAGGGAGGAAGATGAATGACGGCTTCGTCCCTCCTGAGAGAGAGACTCGGATCAGGATCCGACGCGGTGCCAGAAACAATCAGAGCAGTGCCTCGCTCTTCTACCGGGTCATCGATCCAGACTGAGACGGATCCTACAATAAGTGTTTGATTCACTCATCCTTTCTTACCTCCTGATGCTCGTTGCAGGCAGAACCCGGATCTCTCCCTCGGAACATTTTATTCAGATTCTTCGGTCTTCTACAACACATCCTAAAACGAACCCTCAAGGATCTCCACCACTACCAGGGGTGTCTGCGTCAGCCTGGCGTCCGCCGCAGAGCCTTCTTGGTAACGCCATAACTCAAAACCTATCATATGGATCATCGTGAAGCGTTGGGCCCAAACGGACCTCGGGGTGAGGAAGAGCTGTGGTGATTTGGGGAAAGGTCAGTTATATGTTCCCGACACTAGGGGGAGCTTTGTCTCAGGAGACTTGTGGATTTGCTGATGTCATGCTGGAAGAAGGCGATCGCTGACTGGATACTTCATGCGTACATTTTGGACTCCTGCGGACCACCGTAGATTCTTGAGTGTGCTTGAGTGGGCGGAGTGAGCTGAGGTGTGTTTCAACGGTTCCTTCCCAGAAGCTCTAATCAAGGTCTCTTGATGAAACCGGGCGTCTCTCGGGTCACCTTTGAAGGAGGTTTCTTCAGGGTCTGGAGCTGCAGGTCTTTAAACATCTAAGCTCTGATGGCTTCCTGCGGTCTGCGGCGTCTAAACCCACGTTTGACGAGGCGCCGTCTTCATCAGTGCAGGTAAAACATGCGGCTGCTAATAAGGAGGTTCTCCCAGTTCTCCCAGCAGATTACAGGAAAACATGGAAACTCTTCATCTCTCCTGGCTGCAGCCTGTCACTCAGCTGTTTTTGATCCTGGTCATATTTCCAGACTCCATCGGTCCTGATGGCAGACAGGAATTCTAATTATTGGAATCTCTCAAACATGGCTGAGAGGCAGGAAACATCGACGGGAAGGAGGTTCTGCTGAAGAATGGTTTATGGCGGCCCACTTCTCCTGGTGAATTGGAGATGAGGAGGTCGTCCGGTGACCGCTCTCTGCAGTAGCCTGGTTCTGTAGTCTTCATCGGTGATCTTCAGAACATGAGATTCCAGCACCTCCAAGACTGAGGTTCTGGTTCTGCCGGCAGTCGTGGGAATGAGCCACCAGGTTGGCGGTGAACCGCTGCTCCGTGAGAAGGAGGTTCTGAGGGTCTTGAAGAGTTCTTCCTCCAGGTTGATGTCGAGTATCACGGGGTCTTCTTCACAGGTGGTGAGAAAGAAGTGGTGCATCAGCCGTGGTTGTTTGGTGGCTTTGATGAAGTTGAACCAGAAGACAAAGTTCCTGACTGACCAGATGTTCTACATTCCAACCGGGTCGCTCTTACAAAGTGGTAAAGGTCTGAAAACTCTTGACTTGGATTGTGAGCCTGATGAAGACTGACCTGTGGTGATGTCACGTCTGAGGTCTCACAGTGACCGTAAATCATCCCTTGATCCTGATAATCCTTCACGTACTGTCATGAAGAAGGTCCCGGTTACATGGGTCTGACCTGAGCCTCCCCCACAGAGAGACTGGACCCGACCAGTATGATTAAATACCAGAGTATTTAATCATGTTTATTAATCACAGAGAGTCACAGGACTGCCTATCTGCTTCTCTGATTGGCAGTGGGCGGAGCCTGTGAGGCAGAAGAAGGGAACCTATTTGGGTTTAAGGATTTGGTTGAAGCATCTTATGACATGTAGATTTTAGTGGCAGTCCAAGGATGGAACTGCCAACCCTCTGATTGGTGGGAGACCACTGTACCTCTACAGGACCAGCAGAGTCCAGGCCACTGGTCCTAAACATCAGAGGGACCAATTGTTGTTCCTGCAACAACTCCTAGGACTTACCAGAAACCACAGCACACCTTCAGAGGTCTGCTGGAGTCCATACCTTGATGGGTCCCAGCGGTTCTGGCAGCCAAAGGGGAATCTCCACAACATGAAGCTGGTGGTTCTAATGTTAAGACTTCAGGATTTGCAAACCCAGACTCAGAATCCTTGTCCTCTCACGTGGATCACAGTGTTGGGAACAGGACGGGGTCCAACAGGACCAGCACACAGACCCGTTCTCCTCAGACGAAGCGGCATAATGGAGCCCTAATCACAGTGGGGGGGTGCGGCCCTCCCCCTGAGGCTTGAGAAAACCCGATCACACTGGTATCTAACGTCTCTGAGCTCTGATCACCAGAGAGACCCTGGAGACCAGGAGAGGATCAGGAGTCCAGCTTACCGTCACCTCTGCTCCAAAATCCTCCAGAGCTGGAGGGAGGGGGGCGGAGAGTTGAGACCATACCTGTGTGGAGTCCTTTCATCCTCCGTCTGCAGCCAATTACCTTAAACATCCGTCTCCTCTTTCATCTCCTCGCTCTCCTCTTCCTCAGAGGCAGCAGCTCCACAGAGTCCTTTTATGAAGACTTCTAGTGGATCACCTTCTCTCCAGCTCTTCCTTCGTCATCGCCCGTTTCATCGACCACGAGTTTCCTACGCGTGGTTCTGTCTCAGGGTGGAGGGAGAAACTTCCTCATCCTGTTTGATCTCCACAGGACCAGTTTGCTCCGCTTTAAAAGGACAACCTTTAAAATGTCACGATCAATGATCAGGGCGATACCATTC